>OX402047.1:11014607-11614607 GCA_947859365.1 Archips crataeganus
TCTACCTATTTCCGAGATTGAAACAATACCTGAGAGGCCAGAAATTTGAAGACGACGACGCGGTAGTCGCTGCAGTACAAGATTTTTTAAGTACTCAAGATGAGACCTTTTTTAAAAATGAAATTTTAAGTTTATATAAAAGATATACTAAGTGTATTATGCTAAAAGGTGACTATGTCGAAAAATAAAATTACATTTAGTAAAAGTTGTTTATAACATACTCATTCTCACTTTTTATTGAACGCCCCTAGTACATCGTACATATAATAGACGTCAAAAATAAATATAGGCAGTGGGATAAACAGCCACATATAAATAAATAAATAAACTAGGTATAATAAAGTTAACTATTACAAGATGACAGATAGTGCTCCTTAAGCATAGATTTAAAGATTGACAGAGATTTTGCCCGTCGTAAGTCAATCGGTAAGGAATTCCACAACCGAATAGCCTGGACAGTATAAGAATAGACATAGAATTTGGAGTTAGAGAGAGGCACGGTAAGGAGAAAGTTCTCATCTACCTGGTCTTTGTGTTCTTTTTGTACTTTGGTTCACTGGGTTACATGGTCGCACAAAAACACTTAGGTATGGTTCGAACGACACAACCACTTCAAAATTAACAAGTCTTCTGTACTGAATTATTTATTAAATTAAAATAAATCAAAAAATATTTTTTACAGCCACACTTTTTACTTTACACGTCACTCGTCTCAGTCCCGTGTCAATCGTTTCCTCTGCTTTTTTTCGGCATTCCTCACACGCTACCCTCAATCTCAATTAGTACAATTTAAAGAAAGAAAGAAAGAAAATACATTTATTTACAACATCACAAGACACAATATTATACAAAACAAAAAGGCAATACTAAAGCTAAAGATAGAATGTGTCATTGCGGTTGCAAATCGGACACTGGCTCAGCATAATGCTGAGGCGTTTAAAGTACCCCAGCGCTGATTTTCAGCCAGTACCGTTGGTGACACCCGGATCGCTGTTTAGATAGATAAATAAATAAATAAACTGCACACTAATAGCTACATACATAAGACTAGGTACATGCGTAAATAAATAATTTGTAAATTGTAAAAGCAAATAATAATAAGAAAATTTCTTGAACATAATTAGTATATCTCACTTGCCAAGTATACAACCCTGCGCGGACTAAAACGAAAAATGAAATAACCAAGACAATAAAAATCAAAGAAGTTTTGTGAAATAGTGCTGGAAAGGAGAGGAAATTTAGGTACATCGCCATAAAAATATATGTAGCTCTATAAACAAAACGCTGTTGAATGTTTATAAAACTGAATCTTTTGAAGTAAATGGTACTAGTAGTAATTAAACCCTAAAGTCGTGTAAGACTGAGGGGGCAATGTTCTTATACATTATCTTCAGCTGCAGAAGATAGTGACTTTAAAACAAACTAAAAAAAATTTTAATTGCTAAAAGTAGCCCCGAAACGTGAATAGCGTTTCGTGTCCTCTGCCTTCCCCTTTTGAGGATACAGGCGTGATGTGTGTATGGAAAACAATTATTCGATCTAATAATATCGAATGCATTGGAAAAGTTTAAGGATAAATAGTCTCTGTGCTCGACACTGACCTAATACATGGCACTTTCGATCCTAAGACATAGTATTATAATAATTATTATTATTTATTTAAAAATATGGCTTCTGTCCTATTTTAGGTAAGACCATTTCGCCAGTGGTGTCAAAGTAAGCTCTCTTGGGAGCGACGTTGTACGGTGATTGTAGTTTCTGCAACTTGATAGAAAAATTCCAGAAACCACGTGGAGACAACTTGCGCATTAAAAAATGTCAGACACGAGAGCAATATAGAATTTATTATTTATTTTATTAGCAGTACGGCTGCTCACCAAATCACTGTTGGCGTATGTAAGCGATTAAGAATTTCGGGGGAGTCGGTTGGATGCGACGTGGTTCAATTGGTAGAACACCCGTTGGGGCGCATACCCAGGAGACGTGGGTTCGAATCCCACCGGCGCACCCGAAAAACTTTTTCGTTTTTAAATAATCTTAAATATAGAATTTTGTGATCACTGTTAATTAAGGTTAATCGCCGCATAAAACACTATCAAAATTATACTTCAACTAGCCAAAGAAACAGAAATACCAAAATTAGATACTGTCTACATCCGCCATGTTCGAATGCTACAAATCGAATCCTAAGTCATAGTAAGAGAGGCGACAGATGGGTGTCATTTACTGGGTGTTGAGGTGTCGAGCATTGGTACGTTTACCTTACCAAATAAAAAAAAGGTGCAAAATAGGCGCATATAGATGTCGAATTGCGGAAAACAGTCCGCTATTATATTACCTCCTATTACCAAATAAAACCGATACCCCACTACCCTACTTATGTGACAGCCAGATCACCATGATATAATATTATATTTATGATCCGAAGATGAAGTTGCACAGTAGGTATAATTTACAAAAAAAAATGTATACATGTTTGAACAAATATGTACTCAACGAAACATTTTACGAAACGTGTTGGATTAACAATTTTATACTTGGCGTTGAAAACCTTAATCCAAAAGTATGCTAGGCATATGGGAACTACTTTAGAAGCCAACTTGAGACTTGGAATTTGTTCATGATTTTGATTTACGGAGACAGCCGGAAAGTAGGCACTTACTTTGGTAAACGTCGCAATGCCGGGAACTGTACAAACTTTTGAATAAGTTCAGATGTTAACTTCAAAACCTGTTTTTAATAGGTATCTTGTTTATGGGGTCACGCATCAAAACAATACAAAAGAAACTAGAAGCAAATAAAAGGTACAAATGGATTTAACATTGTTAATCGTTTCCATTTCTTTAATGCGTCAAAATAAGGTGAGGCCAAGTCTTTAACTATTAAAACAAGAAAAGAACAGAAAAAAGTTCTGCTTGTAGGACACAAACATATTTTTCACCAACACATTTCATCGTAATTCCTTTCACTGTTAAAATTTAAAATGTAATTTAAAACTTGGTTTAATTCAAGCTCACGTATTTCAGCTGCAGTGCGGGTTTCAAGCAGCTTGCAACTTAGATAGTCCTTATCCTAAAATTAGAGTAATGGCTCTTAGGCTTAATCTGGCTTGGCTTGACTGTTGTTTAAGACTTGTTTCATTTAAAACGACTTATCTTTATAGTAACATTTTAACTTCAAAGTAAAATTTAATTAGAATTCGAAAAACTCGAAAGTATAAAAGATACAGAGACATTTTTCTAGTTATATTATTTATGAAATGTTGCTGAATTAGAGATAAATAGGTACAGTAAAATAAATTCAATTCAATTTCTAATTTTAGTGAGTATAGTAAATTCACATTTGCCAATAAACCTGTTTATTTCCACTTATGCTTGCTTAAGTAGATACCAACATTCAATTTTATATCGATAAAATTTGATGTCATGCTACGGAGAAACTTCTCGTGTAACTACATTCTGTTTCGAGTAGAAAGGCAAAGGCTGTATTGATCTTTTTCTTGGTAACTTTGTTAACAAAAGCTTCCTGTAAAGAGCCTAAAAGAAAAGTTAAAGCTGTTGAGCATTATTTTGAAATCTTCCCTAGATTCCGACAAACTTGAGGCGGAATCACGACGTCAATGCATAGTAGTAGCTCCATTACAAGTTTTCGGACGATATATCTTAGAGGAGATAAAGTCGGAAAGTTTATCGGCCGACGAATGCCCGCAACGTCTAAATAAACGATGGCGTCATTAAAGGGGCCTGTCACAGTCAATTAGTGTCTCAAGTAATGCGATACGCGGCTTATGTTGGCTCCTTAACATTAAGAATTGTTATTATTATGATCCTCTTAAAGTTATTATGATTCTTAATAGTTTTACAGCAGAAACACTCACATTATTTGTACCACGAATATTTGTCTTTGAGAACACGTGTTCAACACATACGAGAAGATAGAAAATTCTTATTTTAGGTGTATCTAAGATGTGTTTAAGTTTTTAGTGGTAAGATTTGGCTAAAAATTATACGTCCTGAATAAGCAAATAGTCGTTCGGATCTGAATAACAGTAGCTAAATCAAGTATTAGATAGCAATATAAATTCTATGCTAAAATGGTCGGGTGTGTCCCTTACATGAATAGGAGCTTTGAATAATCTACGAATTTAGTACGTTAGCAGTTTCTGATGTAGCAAAGGTAGTCGGCACGTTCCGTTACGCCACAATTTATCGCAGGTTTGAACGCTACGAACGTCGTAAACTTCACTTTGAGTAACGAAAAATGTAAAACAACAGGTAAGACTCCTACTAAATCTATCTTGAAATGTAATTCAGTTTGGCCTCAAGGTCAACTAGTGATGGTAACAATAGACCTATAAAGACACGCTGTGAAAAATACTCGGATATGTACATAAGAATCTTGCTGCCAAACTGAATGATGTTATATTAACTACCTATACGAATGTTACTTAGCTCTCGAGTCTTGGGCTTACAATATGTATTTAAGTATGTATCTATCTCTATAAGCATATTTATTCGATGCTTAGTACCTACCCATAACACAAGCTTTGCTTACTTTAGGACTAGTTCAATTGGTGTGAATAGTCCCGTGATATTTATTTATTTATACCATAGTAGTACCTAATCGTTAAGAGGACATTTTTTTGTGTGCAGAGTTCTTGTCAGTTTTGATGCACTTACATATTACTATGAAACCAGGATAGTTTATTTTAATTTATCATCTAACATACAAAGTCAGGAATGTGAAAAATGATGTGCCTCTAATATGAATGCCTTTTACCCAAGCCCCAGCGAGTCGCCCGTGCCCTCAGGATTTTTGCGAATATTTGTAAGCGGTAATAGAAATGCCTCTATTCACATTTTTGATGTATTATAACCCGCAAGAGGCGCTCTCAGCTCAAACTTTAAATAGAATAGTATTAACTAACTAAATAACATTACATAGATTTCCTATTTTTTGCCGGAACAAAAGAAAACAAGACTCCACTTTCCAGTGTTCTATATGTGGGTTAGGTATCAACTTTGTTTGCATCAATAAATCAATACAGAGGTCAAAAAATTTTTCACAGATTGTTCAGTTGAAATTAGAGCAATAGAGTCGTGTGAAAGCTTTTCGTCCCGGGAGATAATGTTTTTGCTATTGATGAAAACCGCTCGGTTCTAAATTTCTGAACCTACATGTTAATAATACTCGTATCACAGCGTTCCACAGTAGTTCAACAGTGTATGTCAATCAAAGGCGTGGAAATCGAACGTTTTGACCTGTTGCCTCCCTTAAGTCAAGGGTCGTGGGTTCAAACCGGGATGGTTACTATGGTTTTGCTGAAATTTATGTGAGGAATTTTATCTTTTGGTAATTTGCCACGCTCAGTAAAGGAACCTGCTCGTACTCACATCTTTCAAAGCCAGTGAATGGCATCCTTTATCCACTCTCCGCACTGAGTACGTATACGTGAGTGCTACTGCATGTGTAGTTATTTTCACCATCTGTGTTTTGTTTTAATAAAAACCATTGTACGTTGATGAACTTTATTGACAACAATTCAAATGTGCTATGAGTATGTAAGTAAAATAAAAAAAACATGTGTAGATTTTTTTACTGCTGATTACAGGAAAAATATTTTATGATTTTTTTATGCGACACACGCTTTCAGTTCTCTTAATATCATAGTTTTGAATTACGCTTTGATAACATTTTTAAATTAAAGTGACTGACGGATTTGTAAAAGCGGATAGACGTAATCTGCCCAAAGTCGAAGAATAGATGTTGTTACAATTCATGCGGGAAAATTACTATTTTAATGTGGCTGAAATTTGAGGAGTGAAGGTTCTCATGACCTCTAGCACATTCCCTGCCACGCATTGCTACACGCTACGCTCGTAACCAATAGCAGTACAAAATACAAATGAAGGCTACAGGAAGAAAGTAAGGCATGATCTTGTGTTGTTGATCCCAGTTTCGAGAGAACAAAAGTAATCAAGCATTTATTGGCCTTCATAAGATCAATCATATGTGAAGGATTTATTAACTGGTGGAGAAGATTTTTGGAGAAAATTTAAACAAAAAAAAATGTGCGATTCTACAACATTGTAAAAGTGTCACTTTTATATTACAATACTAACCCACAATTGGGATGTCCCAATTTTTGACAACGTATAATAATTCGAAAACCGTTTGGCGAAATAGGCTTTGTGAAGCGTTTTCAGAAATCAGATTCCAAAAATATGATAAACTGAATTAAATAAAGAAAATTTAAGTAATGACCTTCATTTGACCCCTGCAGTGAATCGTCACAAAGGCAGATGTAAAGCAGGTCTACACTCTAAAGCAAATTGACAGTTTGAAATGTTGCTGTCCTGCTTATAATAGCAAAGAGTGACAAAGACAGAACTTTAATCACAATGATGTGCACCTGGCTTTAAACAGTTGTCATTTATCGTAAAGTCCGAAATGTATAAGAGTATTTCCAATGTAATTTTACAAATTTAATTATTAAATTACTACGTTACAAGTAAATATAAAAGAATTTAAATATCAGATTTTAATAAAAAAATATCTATTTACTATCACACCATTAAACAAACACGAATAATCGAAGCTAAAAAAGATAAATAAATAAAACTATGTTGTCATGGTTCATTTAGGACCCTAAGCCGTGCTTGTATTATTGACAGTGACAAGACAAATCAGTAGTGCTACAGATTATGTTATGTACGACTTGAATTTTTCTAGGCAATGGAACGTGGCTCTCTCACTGTGACGTCATCCACGTATTTCTTAAAAAAATTATAAAAAATTAAATACTCAACCAAATTCAAAATCAATGAAAATGGTTTCTTAAAATATCCTATTCTTTCCAAAAAAAATATAAAAACAAATATAGGTTATTTTTTTTGGTGCATCCCAATTCAAGTTACAATTACATCAAGTCATGAACCCTTGTTATGATATGAGTATATTATCACAAAGACGAGTCGCTTTATATTGTTTCATAAAATTCAAGCTCACAACTAGGTACCTACTTGCACTGTTTTTAGTTGATATTTTCCCTAGTTACCCGTTCAAAGTTTTTAACTATTCAAGTATATATTATTTTTTCGTTCTTTTAAGTTATTTTATTTTTAGTTGTTACTGTTGCGGTGTGACTTGCTAGGCACAAATAATTCTTTGTTTTTTTCCTATAATTTAAATGTGAGAGGCGCTGCGACCGGCCGTCCTCACAGGGACCAGTCTGAAAATCAGCGCCGGGCAACCAAGCCCAGCACATGCTGAGACTGGGGACCCATTGTCACTAGTACTTTAATTTAAAATGTTTAATAGTTTTTATCAATATCTAGTTTTTAAGTTATGGCAATAAAGATTTATTATTATTATTATTAAAGTTAGGTTAGACTAGTCAAGTGGTGTGGTATACCTATGCTAACTTTGTGATACCGGTAGGTCTGAAGGATAAACAAATAAATATTACAGTGTTTTATTTACTTTGTATTTAGGAGCATTTTATTAACATATTTTTTTTACAATGCATATAAAAAATATTTATATTTTAGGTATTTGGTTACAGTTCAAAGTTTTCTATTCTTCAATTTACAATTCCGATTCCATTAATGCCGTGTTTGTGCAACTTGGGACGAAACAAATTGTCAAGGGATCTTGATGATACTTTCTTCCGGTCGTCATTATAAAAAAGATTTAAAAAATCAAAGAAACAAACGCAGAAAATAACATATTCGTGAATTTTCAACGGATGGTTGACAAATGCGACGCGAATTGACATAATGACATGACAGTTTTTTTTTTACCTTTATATCATGCTAAGAGAACTAATACATTAGTATTCCTATCTTTGTACTCGTATATGTATACGGTCTTTTTAGTGATCATTTGTTTCATTAATTATTAACGACCGATTTAAGTAAAATAAAGGAAAACCGAGAAACACGCGTAGTCTGATTTTTAACCAGATATTACAAACGCTAAAACACAAAATTGTTTTTTTTTTAATGTTGTCAAATGATGAGCAACTTGCCGCTGTTCGAATTTTAGCCGAGTAATGCAAATCAGGATATAAGAATATAAGCGCCTAAACCCGATTTGCATTACACAGCTAAAATATGATCAGCGGCAAGTTGCTCATCACCTAAATTCCGTGACGATCACGGAGTTTATCCGGCCGCGGAGCCACATTCATGTACTTACTTACATTATATATTTTTGAAAATAAGCAAGATTATTCCGTTTAACTAATTGACCTACATATAGGCACTTTTAAAGATTTTTTTGATAATTCTACCTATTAAGTACTTACCTCTGTTTCGCCTCGAGTTAGAGGGAGTATAGCGTAGGAGAGAGACAGTTTAGCACTAGTCGGCAATTGGCAATACAAGCAGATCGTTAGCTTAGAATTTCCAAAATTAACAAAATGTTAATAGGTTCCATTAAGTAAACTCAAAACAAGCATAACGGCATTATTTGTTTGCAGCCTAGCATTCTAGTATTTATTTAATGTTATACCGCAGTACGAAACTCAGCACAACTTGGGTCTTAAGCACTTTCTTCAAGTTCTTGCCTTTAAACTTGAATACTTTCTAAGATATTTAAAGTCAGATCTTTAAAAATACATTAAGTGAATGTGGGATTTCACAACTCCAGCCTGATGTGGCGATGGAATTTAGGTATCATTTTGTAGGAAATATTTATTATTTATATTCGTACTTTATTATCTAATTCGTTTGTACTCGAAGATGTTGCATACACACTGGAACCTAAACTTCCCTGCGATATCCTGCAGTTGAATATTTTCAGGTAGGTCCGACTATTTTAATTAATGAAATACCAAAAAGCCTAAAAAAACCTTAAATTAAAAATTAAAGTTTGAATATTTGATATTCCATCACGCAAAAACTGCTCAACGGATTTGGATGAAATGCATACTGATAATTTATAACCAAGATCGACACATAGAATAATTTTGTAATAGAAAATTGCATAAGGTAACGGCGCCTGTTAACGCGGGTATCAAAATCGACGACCATCACCGTGGTATTTTGAAATATGTATTTTATAATTAAACCAATCGATTTACTAAAAAACGAATTTTCTGCGAATTGACTAACAAACAAAAGCGCTAGTATATGTGAATGAAACAAAGAGCTCGCAATTCATCGATTTCCGCGACGGCACCGCAGAAAGAGGTCTTGCCAAACAAACATGTGACGCCACATGTAAGTTAACTCGAATCTTATTTAGTATTTTACGTAATAGTTACGGCAATTGAATTAATGTTATGATTTTTAAACGATTGTGTACAGTCTTCTGCACGAGTTTTAAATACTCTTTTTATATTTTTCATCCTGGAAATAAGTTTAAAATTGAAAATAAAATACAGCGGTGATAGGCGTCGTTTTTTATGTGGATTCTAATATCGTGGTATACCACGGTAATAGATAATATGGTGATTTTGTTTCTTTATGCTTTATTTTTTAACCGACTTCAAAAAAAGGAGGAGGTTCTCAATTCGGTTGTATGTTCTTTTTTTTATTTTTTTAATGTGTGTTACCTCAGAACTCCGTCATTTATGAACCGATTTGGAAAATGCTTTCGTTGTTTGAAAGCATATGCTTCAAGGTTGGTCCCGTTGTTACCAGAATCCAGTTCTGATGATGGGATCCATGAGGAATTGAAGGAACTCTTCAAAAGTTCAAGGGAAATGTAAAGCGATTTTAGTATTTTCAGTGACAAATCGAGCACTTGCATTCAGAAAGTGTCATTTGGTAAACTAGATCTGATGAAGAAGACCGCAGATGGTCAACAGAACTCCTCAACGGGTCAAATCTTGCAAGTTGAATTTGACTCACTTCCCGGTTTCTGATTGAGTTCATATTTTACATGCATGTGTAAAATAGGTGACAATGCAATGTTATTGTGACATGGAGCTGATCTGATGATGGAGTTGGAAGGTGGCCATAGGAACTCTGTAATAAAACAACACAACTCCGTCGAGTTTGGGTTCATTAAAAACGTCTTGACGAGCACTTTGATTCCAGATGATAAACAGGGTCTGATGATGGAGCTGGAAGGTGGCCAAAGTTACTCCATAAAGTAACGGCACATACCCCATCGAGTACGGACTCATTTGACTCGTCTCAACGAGTACTTTGGTCCTAGATGGTGACCAGGGTCTGACAATAAAGTTGGATGGTGATCATAAGAACTCCGTAGTAAAATGATATAACCCCATCAAGTTTGGTCTCGTTTGATTCGTCTTGATGAGTACTTTGGTAACCAGAGGCAAAAAGTACAGTCAGTAAAGAGTGCCAGTCCAGGCCATTAGAAACAACTAAAAAACTTTTTAACAAAAAATTAAACCGCCGAAAAAACTGAAAAGCCAAAAATAATACCTTTTTTGTTTGACCTTAATCTAGGTACCAGTTTGAAGTCGGTGCCTCAGCACTTAGCCAGGAGGAGTGGACCTATAATCGTCTACCTGATTGGCTTCTATCACTCCTCCTGGCTCGTGCTGAGGCTGAGTTTTTTTTTATACTTTTTTTCCATCCTTGGGTTAATTTTTTTTCCAAATTTATAACACCAACTTCAAGGTATCCCTATCTATCCAATAAAAAAGAATTATGAAAATCAGACTACTCTGTAAAGAGTTAGTCAATCATCCCCTGTTTTCCTACCCTTAGGGTAGGAATATTATTTCCAAATTTAAATGGGACCACCCTTGGGATATACGCTTTTACAATAAAAAAAGAATCATCAAAATCCGACTACTCTGTAATAAGTTATGCGTGGTCATATAGTACAATCAGTAACTGAACAATCAATCATCCCCTGTTTTTCTACCCTTAGGGTAGGAATATTGTTTCCAAATTTAAATGGGACCACCCTCGGGGTATACGCTTTCCAATAAAAAAAAGAATCATCAAAATCGGACTACTCTGTAAAAAGTTATGCGTGATCATACATAAAAAAATTAAAAAAAAAAAATATATATATATATATATATATATATATATATACACGTCGAATTGAGAACCTCCTCCTTTTGTTTTCGTCGGTTGAAAAGAAATAAATATTTTTTTTTAAATAAAAATTAAAACAGCGTTCAAAAAACACCCAAAAAAAACTTTGAAATAAAAAAAATTTAAATAAAAAATAAAACCTTCAAAAAACCTCCAAAAAAACATAAAATAATAATTGATTGAACCGACCACAATAAGCATGAAAATATCTTTCTACTAATCTGTTTGAAGTTGGTGCCTCAGCACGAGCCAGCAGGAGTGGACCTAGTAATCTAACTTACCTACATACCTATTATAGGGCTTCTACACTCCTGCTGGCTCGTGCTGAGGCACCAACTTCAAACAGATTAGTAGAAAGATATTTTCATGCTTATTGTGGTCGGTTCAATCAATTATTATTTTATGTTTTTTTGGGGGTTTTTTGAAGGAAGTTTTATTTTTTATTTAAAAATTTTGGTACATGAGATCTTTTATATACTTTCTTACAGTTATTCCAATCTTGATCTATTTACACTATTAAAGAACTATTTCCGTGGTATGGAAAGTATTCAATAAACCCTTAATTTTTAACAAAAACTTCAGAATTGAATTTGTCGTTTCTATAGAAACCGTTATTTTGTCAAGTTGTTTAAATATTTTTGGTTTGTGATGAAATTACAACTGTATCTTATTGTTTTTATGGGTTGGAATAAGATTTTATAACACTCCAAATTAAGCCTATTACCGATGGTACGACCACATAACCCTCGGTAATAGAATGTATGGGAATCTATTACCGACCCATTCAATGTTTGTTTGGGTCGGTGATAGTTTCTTAAGGAAGTATCTATTACCGAGTGACATTTTAGTCTTGTATTAAAATAGATCACATTTAGGGTAACGCAAGTGCAGATTTTTTTTTTTATAAAGTTGAGACTTTTACTTAACAGTCAGAAATACTCATAAGTAATTTAATTATTTGCAATATTCTGACAAATTACAAAAGAAAATATATAATCATGTAAGACATATTTTGACGTTTTATGTCTAGTTTTCCTTAAAAAAAATATATACAAAAACAGTATACAGAACCAAGTCATTATTTTTTATTTACCTCGGTGTTAGGTTCCAAATTATTAGTCGGGTTCCTATTACCGGTGGTAAAAAGTTGTTGCTTTTTATGCACTCGGTAATGGAAGCTCAATTCGCGGTAATAGAATCATAACCTGTCCATTGCCACGGTAATAGAAGATTTGGGTATTTTGGTTTCAATAATTATTTTATCAAATAATTGATAGTAAAATGAGCCCAGAAAGTTACGACGACGAAAGTTCAATAAACAATCTTAAATAAAAAAAATATTCTCGGTCGTTTAGAAGCTTTGATACCCTTATTTTTTTTGGACTAATTTCAAAACTCCCTTTAGTACCACGGTAATAGGCGCCGTTACCTTAGTTCCTACGAGATAGCAATAAACGATTTTGCAGATAAAGTCGCGGGCAAAAATTACTGGTTTATATATAGTTTCATCTTGGTAGGAAAACAAATTAGGTCACTCCTATACCTTTACGATTTATTACTTAATAGCTTACGACTTTGTCCGCGCAGAACCACCCTGCTCTACTACGTCAAAAACCCATCCTTTATTTCACACATTTAAGGCCTAAATTTACTAAAACCCGTCTTTGTGCTCGCTTGCTCAATGAAAAGAACCGCTGCGCTGTACAAATACCCTCTCTTAGGCCCAGTAGTTTGGGCTGTGCTGATGTCAGCTTCCTCTTTTAAATACATAGACACATAAATAATAATGCCATGCTTTTCAGGCAGCCCTCAAAATATAACTATTATAGGTAGGGTACGCACCCACCTCTCACGTTGAAGTTTCATGTAAAACCAAGGACGTTATTCGACGACCTACAAATTAAAATGGCCGGCGGTATACAAGTGAAATTTTATCTCACTCATACGTTAAGTTAAATATAATGCATGCAACTCTATCGCTCATGAAACTAAATACACGCGTACAAATAGTGAATTATAACGCCAGCCTAAGAGTATGTGGGGATAGGTCACAATAGAGAGATCTCTCTCCAGGCATTTGTTATACCTGGGGACCGAAGTCCAAAGGAAGAAAGTTGGAAATTGTATTTATGCATTCGAGTTGAGAATGGTGGTTACCTACTCTAATTGATGACAAGTTGGAGCTGGAGGTCGCTACAAGTGACTTAGCAAATTTTGCCTGTGCCTTTATACAATTTTTGACACAACAAACAAACATGAACGAATTTGTATTAACGTACTGTGGGAAAATTGGCAATGCATCTAAGAGAATTATTCGCATAGTATTTTGTCACTTTGACCCGAACGCATTCTAATTTTTGATATCACAAAATACTTACACCTTAGTACGCCTTAGGCTGTGGTGTCGCCGCCATATCACTTGAATGCCGTCGAATACCGGCTCTCGTGTCGGCCGCACGCCGCGTCAGGTAAATTCTAACCAAAGTAAATAGCCCTAATTATTCCGCTCAACACTTTGCATTTCTTCGAGTCAGCTAAATGGGGAGGCACAAATTTTGCCAACCTAGTCTGTTTTATTTACTATGGCTATTTGATATTCTACATTCATTATGTAATCGAAATTAAAAGCGATTGTGTTCAAGATACTATATTAGGTACTTTGAGTACAATCGCTATTGCCTTGATCACACGTACCTAACGAGTAAACGGGCGAGACAGTGCTCTCGGCCGAGTAATCGGTACGTGTGATCAAGACATATGTATTCATAGGTATAGTTTCTACCTATAACTATGTTCAATGTTTTTTACTAAATCTCACATTTTTAGCTCCAGTTTCTCTTTTATAGAGGTACAAGATATTTACATAGGTATTTATTTCAACGAAAGTTTACGCTTAAATAAGCTAAACGTCCGAGTGCTGGTCACTGTTCTAATAGTTGCCATGTTTAATTTTATGTAATGACATAAGATTCTGCGTAAATAAATTTATTTACGCAGAATCATGTCGAGTTCTAGTACAAATGTAAATATTTATGTGTTGTGTAAGGTGTTGTGCACGGATTTGTACTTATTTCTATATTTTTTTAACAAATAAAATGTAAAATTACAGAGCAGTACGTACGAGTATAAAGCACCTACAAAAATCATGTTGCCACGTTGATAGGAATGTTAATTGCATGGTCACACTGGTAGAAAGTCCGTCTTTATAGTTCATACGTTACTTATTTCTTTATAGATATTAAAATGATTTTGTATTTAAGATGTTGAATGACTGAATAGAAGAATAATTTAAATCTGTTAAAAACGCGCTCGCCCGTAAATGTCACAGGTTTAATCTTCTAAAGCATATTTGTTCCGCGATAGAGTCCGTTTCCAGTTAACTTTTGTGTGCACGAGCGGCCACAGAGGCACGGAAACAATGAGGGCTCCCGGAAGCACCTGTAATTGGCGGTTCCCTTCCTCTGACCCTCTGCGCCCTCCCGTTACACATTCTTTAAAAATTCAAAGATTACCAACAGTGTGGCATTTAGGCATAAGTGAACCTTTGAACCGAGTAAGTGTTATAGCGTGGATGTATCAATTTAAACTTTAAACACAATTTTTTGCATTAACAGTAGACGTATTAAACAAACTTAGTAGGACTGTATGTTTTTACTCAATCATACACTATATTATTAATGATTATTCAATAAATTCAAGGAAAATAAAATAAAGAAACAAGCACAACTGAGGACCGTTGAGATACACATATAAAGGCAAACTTATCTCTCTAATTGATTTCTACCAGTCAACCTCAAACCTCAAAAATAAATATTCAAAACCTAAAGATTTCATTACTAGTTCTACATACTTCAGAGTACGATTCACCTCGACATCTCGAAAAAATATCTTCACAAACTACACAAGCAAACTACTTTCGAAATCAATAACATTTCATATGCTCCGCTCGGTTGCCTATGTAAATACGACAAGCTGAGAACTCCTTGGGTACTCTTTGATAAATCAGAATACACTTGAAGGTGGCATTGCCATTGCGATGTCTTTACCGAACGGATCTGTTTACACAAATCGACGTTATCTTGATATCTACGAGATCAAAAATCAAATCGTCGTACAATACCTACAAAAATACAAAATCATTATTTGCCTGTTGTTTTAACATCTTGCAATTGAGTTTTGTTTTGATGGGCATTTATTCGAGCGTTTCAACCGCCTCAATTATTTGGTCACATTTTTTTAAAGAAATTTTGCATTTAGTTCGCTTTTATGATGCCTACATCAGTAGGCAAGAAATAAGGACAGATTTGTTGAAATTCCCACGGAATAGGGAATAAAGGGATTTATAAGTAGGTAGGTATAAAAAAAATCTACGATCACTGTATGAAGTTTATCTCAAACTCATAATTAAGTGATCAATATTAGATAACAGCTTCTATGCACACATAACTAGAAGCTTACCTACTATGTATTAGCTCCGCTTGTGCTGAGTGAAACATTTATAATTATCTACTATACTACCTATATGTATACAGCACGGTCAGGTACTAAATTCACTTTGTAAATCTCATCATAGGTATAAGGAAATAATTAAAAATTCTCTCCGGAAACTCTGACATCTCTTAAATGATCTCGCAAGTCTCACCGATTCATATTTATGACTCATAAATTATGAGTGTACAGTGTTCATAATGCGTTCAAAAGCAACTTATGTGAAGCTCAGTATAAAGAAATTATGCTATAAAACGTGACTCTATACCGTCTTAATCCTAATAAAATATTTTAGATCATAGGTAACAACCTCTTTGTACAGATCTTTATAAACACGTCAATAGCTTAAGGCAGTTAAATCCGTTCGAATTCTTTCAAAGTTGTGGTTTTAATGGAGCATGCCACACTAAGTACTACCTACATAATTTATGCTTAATAAGTTTTATAAACCAATTTTGAGAAAAATGCCATTAAATACAAGACAGGTCCAATCCGTTGCAATTAAACATGGTTTTAAAGTTTCAGCAAAACTTTAATACGTTAAGGCTTGCCGTGACTTTTCTCCGGTGGTATAAGTTTTCACATTTACCACGAAAACCTTACATTTACTCAGAACCAAAAGTACCTATTTCTCGATCTTTTGAACTTTGGCGATACAATACAACAAGTATATAAAATGCATATTACTGCCCATTTTCTAGAACTGTAAGTACTTTATCCATAATAAATACAGTGCACTCTACCAGTTGAATACATGAAAACAAGATGAAACAAGTATCCAGTTAAAATTCTTTAGAAAAAGTAACTAGTAACATCTCCGGCTTTCTCTTCATTCCGTTTAAAGCGCCTGCGGTTTCTAAAGTGCCCATAGCTTGTCTTTCAAAAGTTTACCCCGACGTCCCTTTTCATATCTCTGCTTCAATTTCCCTGTGCAATTTATATGCACTTTGTAGCGGTGGGCGTTCAAAAGCACCTCGCAGCGCAGCGTTTATTCGCGGAGAGTGCTACTGTTAAACGCCGTTTTTTCTGCTGAAGAAGCATCTTGATGACGGCGTTCATAGTTAATGAGCAGCCAGTATCCGGCGGTGTTACAGCGCAAATTGCCCGCTCTTTAGAGGCCCGCGTTTGCCAACTTCGCTGAAGCCGGTCTAGCGTGAAAGACGCTTCCGACCGTGCGTTATTGTTTACTGCCAGAATGACTTCCTTTTGCTGGTGCACCTAGAACACAAGTAGTTGCCACACAGAAAGCTATCTTTTAACCTCAACTGAACAAATATCCATTAATACAGAATGAAACGTCGGATCGTTTTGAGGAATTTCAGGTGTGTGCTGGATGATTACATTCATTGTTGTGTGAACCTTCAGAGGGTCAATTTACAACGTCCAGAGGGAAATAGTATCTCTTTCCATTCCTTTACGGCGTAATCTAACTAATTATCGCGTAATAAGTCCTGTGTATAGTAATAGTGAAGCCGTGGTGGCATAGTGGTCTGACCTATGGCTTCTCAAGCAGATTGTCGTGGGTTCAAATCCCGGCTCGCACCTCGAAGTTTTTCGGAATTTATGTGCGAAATTATATTTGTAATTTATCATGAGCTTTACGCTCAAGGAAAACATCATGAGGAAACCTGCATACACCTGCGAAGAAATTCAATGGTGTGTGTGAAGTTCCCAATCCGCACTGGGCCCGCGTGGGAACTAGGGCCCAAACCCTCTCATTCTGAGAGGAGGCCTGTGCCTTGCAGTGGGACGTATATAGGCTGGGATGATGATGATAGTAATAGTTGTGTACATGACTAATTATGAAATAGAAGACTTCTTTTAATAAAAAAAGAATTGAAGACATTGCGAAAACCGATTGTAAATTGATGACTATGAATTGTTTTAAATTACAATATTTAGCCGTCTTATTGATGTCATTTGCGTTGTTGTATAAATATATATATATAAATACTAGCTTTTGCCCGCGACTTCGTACGCGAAGACAATAACGTTAGTTGTTTGGATGAAAATTGGCACACAGGTAGTTTATTACATGGATTAACACATAGGATAATGCCAGGAAAATGAAAAGTTCCCGTGGAATAGGAATAAGTGAATTCTATAGCCGCTAAGCCGTGGTGCCCTATTGGTCAGACCTATGGACTCTTAAGCAAAGGGTCGTGAGTTTGAGCCCAGGCTTGCACCTCTGAGTTTTTCCGAATTCATGTGGTAAATTACGTTTGAAGTTTACCATGAGCTTTATATTGAAGGAAAACATCGCGAGGAAAGCTGCACACACCTGAGAAGAAATTCAATGGTGGGTGTGAAGTTCCCAAATCTTACTGCCCAAGTCCTCTCGTTCTGGGACGAGGCCTGTGCCTGATTGAAACAGGCTTTTTTTTATCCCGGAAAGTGCAAAGTAAAGTTTCCGCGGGATAGAAATTCCTTTTTGGACCTTTTTTGAAAATCAGAGACATCGTAGCTTTTTATTATTAGTAAATCATTTTAACAATCAGCCCTTATATTCAATTCACTTATTTCTATCCCGTGGGAATTAAGTATTTTCCCGTAGAAAAGTAACCTGTGTCAATCAGGGATACTGTAGCATACTATTAGTGAAAGAATTTTGATAAATGAGCCACAAATTTGGATTGACTTACTTCTATCCTGCGGGAATTTAGCATTTTCCCGAAGAAGAGTAGTCTATACCAATCAGTAATAGTGTAGCTTTCTATTGGTGAAAGAATTTTCAAAATCAGCCCCGAAGTTGAATTCAGTTTTTTCTATCCCGTGGGAATTTTGCATTTTCCTGAAGAAAAAGTAGCCTATGTCAATTGGGGATAGTCATATCATATCATATGAAAGAATTTTTAAAATCAGTGCCGATGTTGAATTTACTTATTTCTATCCCGCGGGAATATTTTATTATCCCGGAAAAAGTACCCTATGTAAATAAGGGATACTGTAGTTTACTATTGGTAAAAGAATTTTTTAAATCAGCCCCGAAGTTGAATTCACTTATTTCAATCCCACGGGAATTTTCATTTTCCCGAAGAAGAGTAATCTTTACCAATCAGGAATAGTTGTAGCTTTCTATTGTTGAAAGAATTTTCAAAATCAGCCCCGAAGTTGAATTCAGTTTTTTCTTTCCCGTGGGAATTTTGTATTTACCCGAAAAAAAGTAGCTTTTGTTAATCGGGGATATTCATATCACATAATATGTAAGAATTATTAAAATCTGCTACGAAATTGAAATAATTTATTTCTATCCCGTGGGAATTTTGAATTTTCCCGCATAAAAAGTAACTTATGTCAATCAAGAACAGTGTAACTTTCTAATGGTGAAAAAATTTTCAAAATTGGCTCAATAGTTTCAGAGATTCTGCTATAAACAAAAAAACAAAGAAAGTTTAGATATTTCCCTATCCCGTGGGAATTTCGAAAGATATATACTGTGGTGGGTTTTTTTTGTAGGACTATTTAAGATAAACATTTCCATCATACATTACATATGTGTAACTCTAGCGGTTTTGGCATTCCTGCGAAGAATTCGTTTATTGCTATCCCCCGGGAACTATGCAATTTTCCGGGATAAAAAGTATCCTATATGTTAATCCGGATTATAAACTATCTGTGTGCCAAATTTCATCAGAATCTGTCAAACCGTTTTAGCGTGAAAGAGTAACAAACATCCATCCATACATACATACATTCTTACAAACTTTCGCGTTTATAATATTAGTAGGATAATATAAATATCACGGGACAATTCACACCAATTGACCTAGTCCCAAAGTAAGCTAGGCAAAGCTTGTGTTATGGGTACTAGGCAACGGATAAACATACTTATATAAATAGATACATACTTAAATACATATTAAACACCCAAGACCCACGAACAAAAATTCATATTTGTCATACAAATATCTGCCCCGATACGGGAATCGAACATATACATTTACATTGCGAAATAATAGGTATTTTTTTTACTGTAAAATAAAAATAACTAATAATAATAACTAAACTAAAACTAGAAAAAAAATTGTAAATGGATCCCCCGCGGCATGGACCCAAAGACGTTGTGCGAGGAAGCTGGCAACTCTTCGGTCCCCTGTTTTATCCGATAGCCGTTTTGACAATTCTTTATAAAGATTTTATGCGGAAATGAAAGGAAATGCTGCCAGCACCTTTGGGTCCGTGCCGCGGGGGATCCATTTACATTTTTTTTTCTAGTTTTAGTTTAGTTAAGAGTTATTTTATTTTACTTTTAGTAATAATTTTAAGTTGGTTAAAGATATTACGTAATGTAAGTATTTATTTATAATTTTATTATACAGCAGAAAAATAATAGGTGTGTTATTTTTCTGTTGTACGGGGCAGCATACGTATAATTCAATCTCTGTCTAGCCTTTTTCCTGACAATGTTTGATATATACATATTTATATTTTTTTTGACGTGACAACGTCTAATAAATCGCTGATGAAATCGCGGGCAACAGCTAGTAAAAAATTATAATACTATATTATGTCCAATTCCCCAACTTGTAGCACATTATTTCCTATCAAATAAACTAACTACGGGCGTTAATCATAAACCAAACTGATCCGGTTTAAACAAATAGTTCTATTTAAACTAACGTTCTATTAATATTGTGCACTTGTCACTGAAGACTAATAATAAATATTCTTATTTGAAGTAGTGCCAAGTCGGCTAGTTGAAAATGGTGTGTATTGATGTTCTTGGTAGAGACCAAGGTATTTCTTTGCTAAACAAAAGCAATAGAATGTACTTATTTGTAATCTATTCATAAGTTAATATAATTTGAAGCGTTATGATATGATTATTTCCTTTAATATACACATGGTTAGAAAATACCTATCAACAGTAATAATATGAAAAGATAGATAAAATTTATTAGCAATTGCACTAAATCATTATATTAATGAAATAAACAAGCTATCGTATAACCTGAGTACGGTCAAGTGCAAAAATATATACATGTTAACATGTTGTCAAAAACATCTATACAACTTTATGTCATTAACCATAAGGTTGATGTTGACATAATTTGACACGATGACCGTATACATATTAAAGCTTTCGACTATACACTAATTCAGTCAACAAATATTAACCATTAATAAAATACCATTCCATTCCATTAGTATTTGCTGAAACTATTGTCACATTAAACTTTACAATAACTTAACACAATGATATAATGGCATCGCAGTGTTTACCAAAAAAGGGTTCGTGTGCAAGAAAATACACGACACGGGAATCATGCCATGCGTAATGTGTGCACTTTTCAGGTAGTAAAATGAATGAGAAAACTCGTTTTTAAGTATTCACTTTGTTACTTCATGCTTGCTTGGAAGTCAAAATAAAAAGTTGATGTAAAGTGTCAATTTAAAAATACCAACAATCTATTTGTCGTTTATATTAAGAAGAAACCTGTCCTAGTGTGCTGATCTTTCCTATAAATTGATGAATTTATATATAATTTATGTTTGTTTTAATTTCTATTATTCGTGAGTAAATTCAATAACTTGGCGTTAGGACTTTGAAACGTACGTACTTACATACTAGCAAATTTATAGTTTTTTTTTATTATTATAATTACACATACGAGGCCACTTCCTATCGTCGTGTTTATGTTAGAGACCGTGCCATTGTTCCACATACGAGTAACAATAGGTGTTATTAATTAAACTGGTAGCATGTGCCTACATAGTACACATTTTCTTCAACTCTTGTAAGTTTTCAGGTTAAAGATTTCAGTCGTAAAGCGGAATTTTATCGTGGAAAAAGCACGTGTATACCTGTTTTATTTACCTCGACATTTTGGTCGTACGAGCCAGCGGAACTCAATTGAGTTATAGCCTGCTGAGGCAGTGTGGGTGATGCATTATTCGATGCATATGTAATACGATTATACAGGCCACCGCGGTACGCTCCGCACCATGTTGAATAACTTTCATTCGTATTTTCAAACTACGTCAATTGTATTGCCCACACTTCTTTCGATGACTTCGACATCAAGTGATTAATGTATTTTCAATTATGGCAATTGAACACAGTGCGCATGCGACGAATTTTATTATTAGAAGAACGTTAAACGGGATCACACGGTTTTACAGGCCGCGTACAGACGGACATCTGTGTCATTTGTCTTTATATTAGTAGAGCAATCTTCATTAATTTCTCCTTGTATACAACCATTAGGTGGTTTCGATGTGTATCAGTAATATGACGTTGACTTTGTGTAAAGGTCTGTCCTAGACTCTGGGACTTGATAGGTACAAGAAAATGAGTGATAATACTTGTGAGACTGGTAAGTTATGGACTTTTTCTTTTCCTATTTAAATATAAACAAAATACTAACTTACAATATCTTAACAAATTTCAACAGTTTATGCGCATAGGATTTCTTAATCAAGTTTTTTTTTTACTAGCCAGTGTTCTTATAATATGTATTTGAATCTGACTATACTATCTCGTGCATAATATTACTTATTTAAAAACCGGGCATATGTATGAGTTTTGGAGCACACATAACGTAGAGTTTCGTACTAATATGCGGCCAATATTCCACTCAAAACTGTGATAGTCTTCCATTTCATTTTGTTCTACATTATTATGTACTACTATTTAGTGACTTTTTTCCCATATGCAAAACTTTACCTAGCGATGATACCGACAGAACCTAAATTATTCTGCTTCTTGAGCGTAACTCGAAACTTATTTTTAATAATTTCGAATTTAAAATGACATTGCTGCTTTACTTATACATATTTATTTTTAAAACGTTAAGCTGCTGAAGCAACAATTAAGCTGAACCCCCTTTTAATTCATAAATTCGACTAGCTTTTGCCCACGACTAAAATTAAAATGCGCCGCATTACAATTTGTGATAAAGGTTTTTCATCTTTTTCAATAAATAATGAAAAAATCCAGCAAAGCAACAGCAATCGGTATCCGTTTTTCCCTTATCGCGCGGGAATTTCGAAAACTTGCATGGCAAATATAAATTTCTGAAATAATTATAGCGTTGATATATATCAGTCAGCCTGCCAGGACTTTGAATTTTATATACATAACTATAGAGAACAAAACGCGGTCGTGAAGTGCAAAAAAATGCGAAATAAAACACAAGTGTCAACACTGTTTAGTTCAGATTGTAATCAAAAAGGTTATGTGATCAAAAATCGCCAGTCTGTCTGTTACCGTATAGAAGGGTAGGGATCAAACAAAGTGACAGCGGGTACAAGATACTGGCTTTTCTCGGGTCCCAACATCAATAATAAAGATGAGATAAGAACTTCAAATTTAATTTGGTATTCAAATCTATTACAGGTAAAACAGATAACAACATAGCACGAAACCAAAACCTAGCGCATTTCCAAATTGGTTCCGCCAAAACGTGAGTAAGTATTGAAGTTTAATTGGTAGGTTTTATTTTATAGGATAAAGGTCTTCTTAAACCCACTGTGCTTGAACCGGTGTACTTTCGTTTGGCAAATTACGTTTCCCAAACTGATTCATTTGGCAAATGTTTCATTTCCCAAATGTTTATTTTTTCTGAAACTGTAAACAATTCAGGATATATTTCAGGACTATTTTGTAGGTTAGGTTAGGTTAGGTTAGGGTTGTTTTATAACAATCCTGAAAATTTTACAGTTTCAGAAAAAATAAACATTTGGGAAATGAAACATTTGCCAAGTGAATCAGTTTGGGAAACGTAATTTGCGAAACATTAGTAAACCATTATAATTTGTAAGCAATTTAGATTGCACTATTTTGCCATCGCATTATATCTGATTTACCTATGTAACCTGCCTAGGCGTAACTAGGACTGGTTTAAATTAAAATAACAATGATGAATTATTTCAGAAATGAACACGTAAATGATGCATGGAAATCAAGCTCGGGAATGCTAATGCATGCAGCCCCTTCCGTGATCGAGTTGAAGCAATACCTCGGTGTTTTCATATGCGGTAAGTTCACAAAAATAAATAAAATATACAAAAACAAACAACCTACAACTACACCTTCTTATTTAACAAGCTAGCTGGAGGCAGCAAAGCTATCAGTCGTATTATTACTTCACTCCTAGTACCTGGGCGACCGAGCTTTGCTCGAGCTAAATCTAGCTTAGTCTTTTCCCAGGATAAGTCTAAGCTAGATCGATTGTTCTCCTCCAAAACTCCCACATAGGCAAGTTGATCGAAATCGTTGAATCTGTTTCCGAGACTCCCGAAATAACTAAATAAATCGTAACTAATATCATAAATGTGAAAGTAACTTTGTCTGTCTTTGGTTAACCTTTTCACGCTTAAACCGCTGAAACGATTTAAATGATATTTGGTATGGAGATAGTTTCAAACCAGAAAGACATAGAATAATTTTTATCGCGGGAATTTGCACGTGGGACAACAATGAACGAATTTTTCGCAGACGGAGCGTGGGCAACAGCTAGTATATAATAATAAAATTGTTCGTTTCAGTGTATTAGATAGATTTAGCAGAATGTAGACCGCTATTCGTACACATTCGTAATATAGGTTTCCATTTATATTTTCTTCTTTATGGCCATCAATTTACGAGTTACGATTGATACACAATTTCAAATTGAAAACATAAAATGTTGATGTAATAAATTTTTCTTCAGGTCTGACGCTTTGGGGGAGTTCGTGGTTCATATTGCGCGATGCGGTCTCGCCGGGAGGGTACCTATTCGAAATGGCGGGCGTGGTCGTGGCCGGATACGTCTTCGGGCACACCCTGGAACGATACACCACCCTGAACCCCGTCATCGGAATGACGTTAATTGGAGCTTTATACAGAAATATCGCATCAGACAATTACTTAGAAAATCCTACCGCTGATATCTTAGATTATCATTTGAGGTAAACCCACGTAAGCCCTACATAAATTATATTAGCTTGGTATAATAGGTGAAAACTTAAGTAAATGACCTCTTGTATGTAGTAGTAGCGTGTCCGTATTTAAACAATTGACATTCCAAATTTGAAAAGTGACTTAAGCTCCATGTCAATTATGTGCACTACTACATACAAAAGGTTCTTTACGTAAGTTTTTACCTATAGTACCTATGTATGGAACTGCACATGATCACCAGGCATTATAATAAGATTTTAAATCTAAAAAATACTCTTTACCACCAAAAATGTGAAATTATAGCAAAATTATTCAAGGACGAGCAAATTTATAACCACATTTTAATGTGAAGTTGGTACCAAATTTGATTAAAACATATTTTTTTACGAGACTAACTCGACGGAGCTCCGCGAATCATGTTCTGCGTAACCCTAACCGCAACGTTACGCGACGTAACCGTAACATAAAGCAATTCTAACCTAACCTCGCTCATTAAAATACGTATCCTGATGCAAAGCTACATGATTTAAATGGCTTGCAGAGTTTTGATGATCCTCTAATCAATTTGAAATTTAGGAATACTAGATGACAATGTAGCTTAGATGTTTTTTAACAAAAACTTATTTTGATTAGAAAGCCTCGTGTTTTTAAATATTTTTAGTAGTCAATATTATTATTTATTTGTTCTCATTATTCGACACACAAACCACTTGTACTCTCCTAAGTAAAGAGTTCAGTTAGATGCATTGGATTTGTTTACGATAATGATAACAACCTTCAGGTGCGGTAAATCCAAATATCCGTAATTAAAATGTCGATCAAAAGGCCTTAAAGCATTTCCGTTAAAGAATGGGGAAGGTTTTATTTTCTCAAATACTTACTTAAACAATTAATTCGGATCTCGATAACCGCCGGTTGGAATCAATTCGCAGGGTTAATACTTTAGTCCGGGGTCCGGTTGCGTAAAAGCTTACATAAAAATGCGTAGATAGAAAATATTGTATTGTTCAGTGATGCAGCATCTGAAGCAGATGAAAAAGTGAAAGCACACAAATAAAGTGGTTTAAGCAACAAATACAATTTTGTCTCATTCGGTGTCGAGATCATTGGTCTGTGTCCTAGCGCTTTAAAGCTTTATAAGAAAATAGCTAAGCGATTAGTTAGCGTCCCAGTGGACCAAAGAGCTGGCAGTTTCTTCTGACAAAGAATTAGCATAGCTATTCTAAGAGAGAACGCTACCAGTATCTTTAGAACCTTGCCTAAGGAGGCTCCTTTTCACAATATGTTTTAGTTTTTTTTTATGTGCTTTTAGTTTAGGATACCTAGTTGTGTAAACACAAATAGATTTAATAAAATTGATACTTTTATGTATGTTTTATATAACAATAAACTTATCCACTTTCTTGAGGATTTAAAACTGTTGTCCCTTGTTCAGTCATCCAAGTTTCCATAATACTTTTGAAAAAGCTTTTTTCTATTGTTATAGCGAAGAGTTAACGTGATGATAAGAGAGTTACTTATTCTGTAATGTAATTATTTTCAGATTCGAAAGTAATTAATTCAATTTTCTTTCCAATTAAAAAAATTAGGTACATAATGCTTCAAATTTACACCAACTATCGACTTAACGAGTTTAACTGACCTAACATAACTACTCATCTAACCTCTTTACATTTATACTACAGATGGACTATATTTTACTTTTATGTATTTTGGTCTATATCATGCGTGTGCATAAAACAACATACATATCTACTTACCAATAAAAAAGATCTCTCGTTGAGGTTTCTCTAGCCTAGCTGTTTGACCTGTAGCCTTTTATACAGAAAGCGTGGGTTCGACTCGTACCTTTGAGTTTTTTTTATTTATATGTGAAATTACAACATCAGAGTTAACCCGCATATACCTGCAAAACAATTCAATGTTGTATGTGAAGTGCCCATCCGTATGTACTGTATACTCGTAGCCCGAGCTCTCTCATTCTGAGAGGAGGCCTATGCGCAATAGAGGGATGTAAATACGCTAATGATGAAGGATAAAATGAGGTTTCTCTACTTAAATTATCTTAAGCCGCTTCCAATATTATCTACTTAATATATTTCGATTCATGTATTCTTGTCATTAGTTTAAATGCAGCAGGACCCCAGGCTATTAGTAGTTACTTTAGTACTTCTTTTGTTTCAGGCGAATTTATCCTGTGATTATCTTGTCGAAGGGCCCGCTCAGCTGGAACTGGGAATATATTAAATATAATTCGGGAAAAGTTTTCTCATTGGCGACCCTGCCCTGGATCGTAGAGTGTTTGTCTACGGCCGTCTTTGCTCATGTGCTTCTCAAATATCCTTGGTATTGGGGTGAGTTGAGTAGTACAAAAGTTTTACCTATTTATCTATACAATCAGAAGGATAGAGTTAAAAAGAAAGGTCATTTAGGGGTCGCTATTTAAGCGTTTGTTCGAAATTACTTCCGTGGATGTATTTTTGTAGAAATGCCAAATGATTCTTATACTGTTTCCTTATCTGGTACAAGTACTACATACCTCTAATAAATAACCGAAAACACCATCAATATCTACAGTCGATTCGTTAAAAAAGTGACTACGAAAGTGAAGCGGTTGAAGCGCTCGAACAATGGCCCGTAAATAATAAATAAATAAAATAAATAAATATCACGGGACAATTCACACCGATTGACCTAGTCCCAAACTAAGCAAAGCTTGTACTATGGGTACTAGACAACGGATTGACATACTTATATAGATAGATAGATACATACTTAAATAAAGAAAGAAAGAAAGAAAAATATTTTATTTACGGTTTTAAAAGTACCACCACCAAACAATACACCATCAAAATCCACACCCAACACATACATATTAAACACCCAAGACTCGAGCACAAACATTCGTATTATTCACACAAATGTCACCGGGAATCGAACCCGAGACCTCAAGCTTCGTAGTCAGGTTCTCTAACAACTAGGCTATCCGGTCCTCAAAATAATTGATTGTGTAGGTACCTGAGCCGCAAAGATCATTAACTACTACTAAGTATTAAATCATTATTATTTTTTGTATTACTGAAATGATGACATTGATGACCACTCAAGAATGTCCGAGTGACGTTCATATTATGCAAGCTTGTGATAGTCGCCATGCTAATAAGTCGTCAGATTATTGTAATTAACCCACGCTACATGCGTTGACACTTTCGCTGTGTCCCACATCCAGGCAACTAGCTTGCAAGCCGGCGCTGCAGCTGATCAGGCCCAAATCCTCAAGCGCCGCAAATATTCGTCTTTAATAAAAGACTATGAGTTTGCAGCGCTTGCGGTTGAAACATTGGGTCCATGGTCAGCCGACATGAAAGAATTTATTAGGGCTCTGTCGTCGCGGCTGATCGACGCCTACTTAGCCCAGCGGATCGCGCTTGCGATCCAAAGGGGTAATGCCGCCAGCATAATGGGGACCCTGCCGCAGTCAAATATTTTAGACGGGGTTTTCTTTTTATATATTTTTTTTTTGTGTTGTAAATAATAATTTTTATTTTTCTCTTGTAAATACTGTTTTTTTTTTCTCTTCTATATATTGTATTAGCTTATACTTGAAATTATATGTCAATGTTCGATGTAATTAAAAAAAAATTAACCCACCATACGGTAATCTGACTCGCTCAAGTATTTCCAACTACTGATTTTACCGTACCTGCCAAATCAGTTGATTTTTCGCGCTTGAGTTAATCCTAATACTTATCTCTATTGATCTTCCTTAATATTTACTTAACTGTCATTATTTATCTAAAAGCTTCGGGTCTGGTGTATTTTACTTATTTAAAATTTTAAACCAAAACCACATCGATACTACCGATGAGTCCATCAATGTTGAGGTTAAAAAAGACGCTTATCAATTTATACATAGCCATTGTTCGGTGAAAAGTACTTAAGTATGTGTTGTTTATCAGGCAGAAGCAAATGCCAGAGTAACAGATAAAGATAAACCAATATCAGGTTAACAGAAGCCTAACAAAACGTTTCTGAATCAGCGTTTTAGTATTTATACCAAACTCAATGTGATGTGAAATGGATCTATATCAACTGACGAAAAATTAAAATTCCGAATGTGTCGTTAATCATCGTCATCAGTTTTATTTCTCAAACAGTATTTCTTTCAGAATCTATATATTATGATAATTTTAATCGAAATGATCTAACGATTTCGATGAAGTTTTCTACGTGAGGGTCTTCGGGGGCAAACCATTCGAATAATTATGATTTATTAGCTGATAGGATACACATAAAGAAATACAGTCTAATATAGACAAGACATGCATATCATAGCCGCCAAAATAGCCACCACTTAGCTTTGTTTTACGAAAACATCTGAGAATAATTTCGTGACGCTGATTTTTAATGACGCCAATCCATAACGCAT
This sequence comes from Archips crataeganus, assembly GCA_947859365.1. Classification (NCBI taxonomy): domain Eukaryota; kingdom Metazoa; phylum Arthropoda; class Insecta; order Lepidoptera; family Tortricidae; genus Archips; species Archips crataeganus. Next base: position 11,043,436 of record OX402047.1, read on the forward strand.
GGTCTTCTCTCTGAGAAAACGCGTGTTTTCGAGTTTTATCCCGAGCGAACCTCGTTCGCCCATTGTTATTAAACTAGCCTAACCTTACCACTGCACAGTACCTATAAGATGATATTCCCTGGGATTCGATTTGTGGCATTCGAACATGGCGGATGTAGACAGTAGGTATATAATTTTGGTATTTCTGTTTCTTTGGCTAGTTGTAGTATAATTTTGATAGTGTTTTATGCGGCGATTAACCTTAACTGTTACAGTGATCATCATCATCATCATCATCATCATCATCATCATCATCATCAGCCTATGTTCGTCCACTGCTGGACATAGGCCTCTCCCATGGCACGCCACTGAGCACGATCCTCGGCCACTCTCATCCAGTTACAGTGATCACAAAATTCTATATTGCTCTCGTGTCTGACATTTTTTAATGCGCAAGTTGTCTCTACGTGGTTTCTGGAATTTTACTATCAAGTTTCAAAAACTACAATCACCGTACAACGTCGCTCTCAAAGAGAGCAATTAACTGACATTGGTACAAGCCTATTGGCCGCCATTAAGGAAGAAGAAGAAGAAGATGATGATATTCCCAAATATTCTAAACATCGTAAGGTTTCACGTTTTATGACTCTGGAACGAAATTATGACCATCGAAATTAGAAACGTCAAGTTTATGGTTAACAAAGGGATCTGAATGGTTAATAATTTATAAGCGAACGTGAAAGATTTGCCGAAAAGTATTGTGGCCGTTTAGCTGTGTCGTTCTAAAACAGTTTTTTATTTATTCATCATCTATTCGGAGGGTTAATTGAGTTTATTAATTTTAATGAGTTTTGTAGCCTGCATTGTTTTTTTTTTTACTTTCGAGCAGACAAAGAGAAATGTAAAATGATTGATTTCTGTTACAGCCATACTACTTAACTATTAGCCTATTTCACAATGTTTTGGGTACATGTTTGGTTTGTATTACCCCTACATATCATAATCTGATTGCCTTGTTATCCATAAACTTATGTTTCTAATTTTGCTACTCATAATACGTTTATAAAAAGTATATGAAACTGTGTTGTTTTCAGGACTTTTAGAAATGTCATGTTACAGAATGATGTGGGTTTAGTTTGGTAAGGTTAACAACAGTTCTGAAAAAAAAATTTACAGAAACAAAAATCTTTATGGGGTATAAAATGTATGACAAACAATACATTCGAAACATTTATTTGATTGTCATCAATATGGACGTCCTATTGCAGTATTAGCCTAGACTATTATATCGCCTCTTGTCTATTTTTAAATTTGATAAAACGTTCAAATAATTTTACTGTTTTAAAAACAAAAATGGTGAAATTTCTTGTAGATTTGTATACATAGAATTTGATACTTTTTGTACAATAAATATGGTTTTTTGGGCTATAAGTAATACGTATCAATAGGCTTTCACAAAGCTACGCTAGAACCTGCGAATGAAATCATAATATTAGACCCGCCTTCCCAGGTCTCCATCTCGGCGCCATTTTGTCATCAGTGTCTCCAGCAGTAGTGGTGCCTACCGCCATGGCTCTGAGTGCGCGGGGACTGGGCACGAAGAACAAAGTGGCACTATTGGTGGCCAATGCCGGCGGATTAGATACAGCGTTCACTGAAGGAATGTTTGGCGTTATCAACAGTGCCATTTTCTTTCCATCGAGTCTAACGTACAGAATTGTTAAGGTAACCTTTTAGATGCAAAACTACGCAACCGCATCATCATCGATATATGTCTCACTTATATGTACAATGTACATGGACCTCCTGTCAGTGTTAGAAGGCTTGTGCTGTACTTCCCTCGCATTACAGAAAACGACTAAGCAACATATATTTCAAAAAACCGGCCAAGAGCGTGTCGGACCCGCCCAAGGTAGGGTTCCGTAGCCATTACGAAAAAATAATATTAAGTAATATTTTTCTAAGGATTTCGTATGTGTACGGAATCATCCAAGTTTAGGTATGTTTTATACCTTAGGCTACTATTTACTCTTAAACTACAAATAATTTCCAAGCAATCTGAGCCGCTATAATTTTCCTAGTAAATTTGATATATTTACTACCCTTCTGAATTTTTTCAAACTTTTCCACCCAACAGTTTAGATTTTAGAGGGGGGGGGGACGGCCAATTTTAATGAAAATTTTCATTTTAAAGTTGAATATTTCGCAAACAGATCACTGAATAGAAAAATCATGTTAGCAACCCCTCAATGATTTTAAAAGACCTATCCAACGATACCCCACACTATAGGGTTAGCTGAGAAAAAAAAAATCACCCCCACTTTACGTCTATGGGAGGTACCCTAAAAAAATTTTTTTTACTTTAGTTTATTCAATCACTTTGTCGGCGTGACTGATATATATATTGATGCTAAATTACAGCTTTCTAGTACTAACAGTCTCTGAGCTTAGCCGCGGACAGACAGACAGACAGACGGACAGACATGGCGAAACTATAAGGGTTCCTAGTTGACTACGGAACCCTAAAAAGAGTTAGAGTGGAATAATGAAACTAACATAATTTAATTGCCTAAATACATCATACATAAATTTAGGTACCATAAAAACAATAGGCACACTCTTTTTCTTTGGGCTGTCGTGTAAAATAGCATTAATTTTTTCGTTTAACGGGCCAAATGCTTCGCTGGAGAATGCAACAAAGTTGTTTTCGTCTTTTTCACCTAAAATAATCTTACTCGTTGTAATGATTACATTATTTTGAAAGTGACTTGGTCGGTATTGGGTCGAATATGTGTTTAAAGAAAAGGGATGAATAAAGATACAGCAAAATAAGCTTGAAGCCGTTGTGGCCTAGTGGTTTGACCTACGGCCTCTCAAGCTCTCAAATCCCGGCTCGCACCTTTGAGTTTTTCGAAATTTATGTAAATAAAAATAAAAATAAATATTAGGGGACAATCTTACACAAATCGACCTAGTCCCAAACTAAGCAAAGCTTGTACTATGGGTACTAGACGACGATAAACATACTTATATAGATAAATAAATACTTAAATACATAGAAAACATCCATAACTCAGGAACAAATATTCGTGCTCATCACACAAATAAATGCCCTTACCGGGATTCGAACCCAGGACCTCTTGCTTCGTAGGCAGGGTCACTACCAACTAGGCTAAGGCGGTCGTTAAATTTTAATGTGCGAAATTACATTAAAATTTGTAATTTACCATGAGCTTTACCGTGAAGGAAAACATCGTGAGGAAACCTGCATACACCTGCGAAGAAATTCAATTGTGTGTGAAGTTCCCAATCCACACTGGGCCCGCGTGGGAAATGCGGCTCAAGCCCTCCAATTCTGAGAGGTGGCCTGTGCCCTGTAGTGGGACGTATATAGGCTGGGATGATGATGAAAATAAGCTTTATAAAGTCAACATTAATCTAACTAGTAGTTTGCTATTGATATCGCTATCTATACGGAAGAATAACATTAATTTCATAATTTTACATACGTACGTTTCTTCAGCTCTAAATAGAGTTAAATTCCTAAGTTAAATTCCTTTTTATAGTAGGTACCTAAATAGGTACCTAAATAGGTACCTAAATAGGTACCTACTATACATAAAAAGGAATTTAACTTAGTTGCTCACATTTCTACGCATTTAAAGTCTTATTTTCAGGCGCTTCTGGCTATATTTGTCGGTGTCGCGTTAGGAATCTCGTGGGGTGTTCTGGTCGACTGGCTACCTGATCACAAAGATGTCTACGCTCCCACAATTCGAAGTCTTCTTATTTTTTCTGGAGGCCTACTTCTATCCTACGGATGCGGATATCTTGGCTGGGGCGGCACATGTAAGAAATAACCCGTATCACAATTCAAGTTCGAATAATAATTGTAAGCACTAATTGATCTGTATGCATTTTATCATTTGTAGCATTATAAATTGATGCTGTCAATATTAATTTTGCAATGTTGATATCGTCAGGCGCTTAGGTTTTTAAACTTGCAGGCGAATTCTTCGAAATGTAATTGCTAACAACGATTATTTAATGTCATTATTTTGAAAGGCTGTTCCGTGTGTGATCAAATCTGAGAAGTTATTTTAGCATTAAAGTTTTAAATTAGGACAATTGTTTGTAGCACGAAGCGGTAGTCAGTAATTAGTCAGCCTTCATTTTAATCAAGTTCAATCAACAGAGCTGTGCCAAGAATGTCATCTTATAATAAGATAAACATTTTGCGCAGGCTCAATCTAATATATAAAAATCTCGTGTCACGGTGTTTGTTATCGAACTCCTCCCAAACGGCTTGAACGATTTTTATGAAATTTTTACTCTACATTTGGTAAGTCTGAGAATAGGTCGTAGGCTATTTTTTATACCCCTATTCTTCGCAGACGGAGTTGCGGGCAACAGCTAGTTCTTTATATAAGATATAAAATATACTTACACTATACACCATTGTATGCTTAAATATGTGAGGAAGACATCCCGGAATTTTTTTTAAGTAAATAACACTCCCTATTATTAGACAAAATCAGATGTGCTTGAAGAATTGCTAACAGCAGGTACGGTACATACAGGTAGAGACGTTCTAAGGAAGCAAACACTCTTGATACCTACTATTTATTATATTATTTATTGGACCATGTTGTTTTCTGTAGCTGGCGTGGCGATCATGGTTTGCGGTGTCACAGCAGCAACTAGGTGGGCGCGCCAAAACTGGCCCATTAACGATAACCCAGTCTCCGAAGTTTACAAACTACTGTGGAGAATACTAGAACCGATGTTATTCACCTTAAGTGGATATTTCTTGCAGGTAAGCTGTCTATTTACACCATTTGTACAAGCACTACCAAAAGATAATGGGTCATACACATTTTTTTGTTGGCATGTCTCCTGTGGACGTGGCAATTTGGCAAAAGTTAAGGGTCTATAGCCAATATTTCTTAATCAAGTCTACATCGGTGTGTGGGACGCCTGGCCAACTTCCAACCCATTTAAAGAAATCTTAAGTTTTTTGACTCAGAGTCGCTAATTTCATGTCCACAGGAGAGACAACTTTTGTGTCTTACGGTGTATCCCTGTGTAACCTAATATATACGTACCAGACGACCAGACGACCAGACGACCAGATGGCCTAGTGGTTAGAGAACCTGACTACGAAGCTTGAGGTCCCGGGTTCGATTACCGTGTCGGGGCAGATATTTGTATGAAAAATACGAATGTTTGTTCTCGGGTCTTGGGTGTTTAATATGTATTTAAGTATGTATCTATCTATATAAGTATGTTTATCCGTTGCTTAGTGCCCATAACACAAGCTTTGCTAAGCTTACTTTGGGACTAGGTCAATTGGTGTGAATTATCCCATGATATTTTTTTTTTTTTTATTATACGTACCTAACCTACCATCCTACATCAAAAATCATTATTTGTAATATTATCGAGTTCTTTACAAGCTCTTGAACACCTTGTTTAACGTCTGAGTGGGATGTTTGCCAGTTTAATATTTATTTAAGTTCTTCTGCTCAAATTATGATAAATATTAAAAGTTCTGGGATATTTCTTTATTTTTGTTTAGGTACTAAAATAATCATTATTCTCAAACAAGAAAAGCGGGTACGTCGTATCCGAATGATCCCCAGGGTAGGTGCCTAAGCTCTTCAAAATGTCGGTCGAACCCTTAGCGTCCCTCACAATCTCCGATAGTTGTTAGTTTTAATAACAGGTTTACCTAATAGGCATTGGATGAACAAACTCTCTCCGAAGAGGTGATTGGAGAATATTGTGGGAAGTTGTAACGTATTCAAGCTTCAGCGGTTTAGTAGTAATCTCTTTATCGCTGTTACTGCATTTTCACTCCCTTGTAGGTACAATGACACAATAGAACACGATTACTTTAATGCCCTGTACCTGCATATCGCGTGTTATTCATATCGGAAAAGACTTCCGTTGCTATAATCGTTAATTGTTCATAAAAGCAAACTAAAAATAGAGATTACTAGTCAAACAAAGCCATATAATCCGCTAATAAATAACAGGCGATCCATAATTAGGAGCTGTTATCTGATAGAAAGGGTAACGTAAGTCCAAAATGTCATTAAAGATTACAAAACCATTAATCAATATAAGTGCTGCAATTACACATTAGGTATAATTGTTCCTCTATGTTAATCTATGCAACTTATAGCTAGAAACAGGAACCGTTATTATCTGTTAATGCATTGTAAATTCCGGTTTGCTTTCGGTTTTAAAATACATGATGAAATAAAAAACAAGGAAACTTCTCCTATCACATGATACACCAACAATTCAGTATACGTATGGTTTTTTTTTTATTGGTTTATTGGTTAGTTCGTTATTAATAAGGATGTTGTTTGTTTGAAATGTAGCCTTTATGTCATCTGGACTATAGTCCATTTGACAAATAAATTGAAACCTACTTTATCAAAATTGGACACAGTATTAATATAAAAAAAACCGGCCAACTGCGAGTCGGACTCGTGCACCGAGGATTCCGTACAAATTTATATGTATCTATGAATTATATGTATATATGAACATCCAGTCTTAGCAGACCCCTGCTCCTAAGCAAAATGTGCGTAGTGTGGGATCATTGTACATTGGTTACTGATATAGACAGATAGAGAAAAAATTATGCTTTTCGTAATTTTTCCTTTATTTGTGCTATAAGACCTTGCCTCGTACCAAATTTCAAGATTCTGAGTTCACGGGAAGTACCCTGTAGGTTTTGATTCCCTTGCGCGTAGTTGCGAGTTTGAAAATATGCGGCTTAAATTGCTGTTTCTTTTGATTGCGTTGACATAGAAGTTTGATTTTGTTACAGCTTAAAGGTATTATAGACCTGAGTATTTGATATGATTTTCAATTCAATACCTTTACGCGTTCATGAGGAAAAGGGTAGTAACTTTAAAATTATTAAAAATATTTTTTTTATTTGATGTGACTAAATATTTACGGTTTTCGCAAGTTTTCCTTTATCCTTTATCTGTGCTGTGCAAGGGAATCAAAACCTACAGGGTGGGGTTATTTCAAGATTCTGAGTTAACGGGAAGCCTTTAACTCAGAATCTTGAAATTTGGTACGAAGCAAGGTCTTATAGCACAAATAAAGGAAAAATTGCGAAAAGCATATTTTTTTGTCTGTCTGTCTATATCAGTAACCAATCTATTTATGCCGCAAATTTTCGACACTCGCAAGGAATCAAAACCTACAGGGTACTTGCCGTGAACTCAGAATCTTGAAATTTGGTACGAAGCAAGGTCTTATAGCACAGGTAAAGGAAAAATTGCGAAAAGCATAAATTTTTATGTCTGTCTGTCAATATCACTATATCAGTAACCAGTCTATTTATGCCGCAAATTTTCGACACTCGCAAGGGAATCAAAACCTACAGGGTACTTCCCGTGAACTCAGAATCTTGAAATTTGGTACGAAGCAAGGTCTTATAGCACAGATGAAGGAAAAATTGCGAAAAGCGTAATTTTTTGTCTGTCTGTCTATATCAGAAACCAATCTATTTATGCTGCAAATTTTCGACACTCGCAAGGGAATCAAAACCTATAGGGTACTTCCCGTAAACTCAGAATCTTGAAATTTGGTACAAAGCAACGTCTTATAGCACAGATAAAGGAAAACTTGCGAAAACCGTAAATTTTTAGTTTCATCATATAATAAAAATATTTTGAATAATTTTAAAGTTACTACCCCTTTCCTCATGAACAAGTAGAGGTATTAAATTGAAATTCATATCAAATACTCAGGTCTATAATACCTTTAAGCTGTAACAAAATCAAACTTCTATGTCATCGCAATCAAAAGAAACAGCAATTTAAGCCGCATATTTTCAAACTCGCAACTACTCGCAAGGGAATCAAAACCTACAGGGTACTTCCGGTGAACTCAGAATCTCAAAAATTGGTTCGATGCAAGGTCTTATAGCACAGATAAAGGAAAAATTGCGAAAAGCATATTTTTTGTGTCTTTCTGTCTATATAATTAACCAATCTACAATGATCCCACACTGCGCACATTTTGCTCAGGAGCAGGGGTCTGCTACGACTGGATGTTCATAGATACATATAAATTTGTACGGAACCCTCGGTGCGCGAGTCCGACTCGCACTTGGCCGTTTTTTTTTAAATTATACTTCACAATTTTGCGATACTGCGTTACTTTGGCGTTAAATACTGTTCATTCAACTTAGCAAGCAAGTTTTGGAAATCAAGTGATCGTGTTGTGACTTTGGTTAAAGAAGTATTTTCACTATGGACCATTTTCACTCGATAGGATTTATTTAAATATGACGTCCCCCACGCCGATGTAGACTTGACTAAAAAATATTGGCTATAGACTAAGGTGTTTCACTTTTGTAGGTGAAAAAATTTTTTGTGATATTTTTTCCGACTTTGCTCAGCTTCCGGTTCTAGCTTATGTTAATAGAATATTTTCCAAATTTCAAGTGGATTGGACCATGTTTAGAGGTTGCACAGAATGATAGCTCTAAATAAGAATCAAAAAAAGAAGTAATTACTTTTATTTAAAAATAGCACCATATGGTAGCCACACATCGTTTTTAAGTGAAATAAAATAAAATTAAGCATCAAATAGAACATTAAAGTACTCAATAAGTAATTTACTACTTAGGCTACACAAGTTGCAACCTCATCTTTGGTTCGCTTGACCACGCATTTTCTGTTGCATGCTTGTTTCTGCTATTCGTCTCTGATCGAATCATTAAATAAAGAATAGTTACTCTGTCTTCTAGAATCTTACAGGATGCGATTGATGGCAACAATTTACTGTTTCAATGTTAGAGTAAAGGTGAATGATGATAATTTTTTTGAGCCATTTCGCTTCTTTTGGTCATCCGAGCTCGATAAATAGTAGACGGCGATATAGAAACATCTGAGACATCGTGACCAAGGCTTTTAACAGCTGTAATAAACGAAGTAGATACTAGGTTGCCGAGTGGAGCGGTCCTATGCAGCTATGAGTGTCCAATCGAGAGATTTTAGTTTACTTATAAATAGGACTTGACATTTTTGCTGGTACAGAGAATAGAATTATTTTCATTGTCTTCATGACTTGATGACTACTTAATGAAGGGCATTCTTGGTCCAAGGTCACTGTCATGTTGATTTCTTTAATCGATTTATAATGCTACATTTTATAAGCATCCACTTTGTCTTGTCTCTTACGCTTTCGGATAATTTCTAAGGAAAACGTTAACAAATTATGGTAAGTGTTCCTTATAAAGTTATCAAATGTTAGCCCAAACAGTTACTGTCTTGACATATATATTAGCCTTCTTCCACACTTCTTGCAGTTTAATACTTGTCAACTTAGTGGCGTCCGAAAGAGTTTCAACAGCACTTGTTCCTTGAAAGGAAGTCCAGCTCCTAACAAAATATCACAAGGAAACCTCTCGAGTAACCGAATTCGTCGTTGACTATTCATATTATTATTTACGTTAAAATATGCTTCAATCTTTTAAACGACACACTTAAATCACTTTTATAACCCTCCACTTCAGATAATAAACTTGAAAATTTTGCTATCCTCTAATACACCGATATCAATTACTTGACATAAAAGTCATCACACTGTGCAACCTTTAGATGATAATCGATTTTACTGATTTTTGGCGTATGAACTTTACATATGAGTGGAAACAAGAATTCGAGCAAAGTCAAAGAAAAATCAAAAATTTTGAAAAATGAAACAGCCTACTATAGACCCTTAGATAAGTAAATAGATTTGGTCCACAGGAGATACGCGAACTTAAAGATATGTATGACCCCTATGCGTATTTCGGAACTAATTACGGTAATTATGTGTCCAGGTATCGCAAATAACCCTGGAGGAGTTCGGGAGGATAATGGCGTGCTTGTTTCTGGCGCTGACCCTGCGACTGCTGACGGCTTTCCTGGTAGCGCTAGCCAGCGAGCTGTCCATCAAGGAAAGCCTGTTCGTAGCCGTCACGTGGATTCCCAAGGCTATTGTCGAGGTATCAAGTAACACTTAAATATTTCATGACCAATGGTAAGCGTAGTAGTTACAAGCATATTACCGTGTTGCAATAAAATAAAATGGAGAGATCGTAGCTGGTATTTGAGTTTTTAATAGTGTCGGTGAAAGAATAAAGGTAATGAAATGCAACAATTGTACTTGTATTTTGTTTCGTGGCATTGTAGGATTGTGTACTACCTGCATAAAACACTGACAGCTAAGCTGACTCTCGCAATGACCTCAAATAAGGGACAACTAAACACATATGGAAGAATGCTAGGCCCCAAAACTGCCTTTAGTTGCAGTAGTTCGGTTAAATAGTCCGGAACCGAACTGCTGCAACACTTTTTGTCTCATTATTACGGTTATGACGTCAAACAGAACTGTTCAAAAGTGGAAATTCGGGGGTTTTAGCGATCCTCATTTGCAACTTAAATTGTATACCGAATGCTTTTCATTACTTCTGCATTGAATAGGTAGTGGATATCATCATCATCCCAGCCTATATGTCCCACTGCAAGGCACAGGCCTCCTCTCAGGATGGATATATTTGACATCAAAAGTGACCACAATTGGTCTTTTCTATAACACTTTAACAGCTGCCGTAATAGCAAACCCTCTATCTTCAAATATATAAAAATCTCGTGTCACGGTGTTTGTTATCGAGTTATCGGACTCCACCGAAACGGCTTGATCGATTTTTATGAAAGTTTTTTTCCATATTCGGTAGGTCTGAGAATAGGTCGTAGGCTATTTTTTATATCCCTATTCTTCGCAGACGGAGTCGCGGGCAACAGCTAGTAAGTCAATAATAATGACATGGCTTCTCGTATACCAAACTACGATGTCTCGCGTATTTATCGCTCGCCTATCCCGAAGCAATAACTTTTTGCGGCGTCGCATAGCACTTTTTTGCTTTCGCCGTGTTAAGACTCAGTCTTAGTCTAAATGGCTATTCCCGAATACAGCCCCTGATTCTCTATAGTTTTCCATAATATTCATTAGTGATAAAGTGATTTATTTCAGAAGCAGTATTTTTATAATTAAATAGTAATGTTTAGTAAATTAATCTACCCTTACCTACTGTGTTCCATAAGATTACATCGCAAAAAAATCCTGAAAATAGCACGATTATGTATTTTATGGAAAATTAAATTACGAGAAACACAGGGTTATATTAGCATTTATTTCATTCGAAAGTAATAAAAAAGTGAAAGCCAAATTTTATTTTCAATTTCCAAATAATTTAAAAGTGTATAGAAATTGCTCGTTATTTTGTAACTAGCGTAATCATTTAACCATTGTTAATCAACTATAAATATTTAAAAATAGTCGAGTGTTTGAGGAAATCGATCGGCAAATATTTGCATGGTAAACGCTCCGTTAGTAACATGCGCTTGCTATTAATCATAGTCAAGTGATGCCGCCCGCCGGCCTTGTCATCGGCCTAATATAACTTTTAAGCGATCTTTTTCATTAACAGCGGGCTAGACCGTAAGCCAGCCAACGGACTCCAGTTTAATTCACTTCAGCCTTCTTCCTGTCGGTTATTAGCAATTTTCAACCGCGTTGGCTTGCTCAAAACTTTGGCTAATGTTAGTTAATTTCTGAACATGTTGGCTTCACGGTTTACCTCTAATGCCGAGTTAAAAGGCGCTTATAATTATTCCTGCTTCGCAGAATTTGTCATGAGCATACCTTTACCGGATTTGTGAGGTTTTAAGTTGAGATAAGGTACTTTCAAATGCCGAGATGTCAATAACCAACTTTCTGAAATAGAAAACTGTACCTCTACCATGAGTTTACACTAGTTTACGTGACCGTACTCTCTAGCGACGGCGTAAATTATTTGTATGGAGAATTGTACAGTACCTCTACCATGAGTTTACACTAGTTTACGTAACCGTACTCGCTAGCGACGGCGTAAATTATTTGTATGGAGAATTGTACAGCGCCTCTAGCGGTCACTTACGGAAGTACAATTCTCCATACAAATCATTTACGCCGTCGCTAGCGAGTACGGTCACTGTGAACTATACCTCTACCATGAGTTTACACTAGTTTACAGTGACCGTACTCGCTAGCGACGGCGTAAATGATTTGTATGGAGAATTGTACTTCCGTAAGTGACCGCTAGAGGCGCTGTACAATTCTTCATACAAATAATTTACGCCGTCGCTAGCGAGTACGGTTACGTAAACTAGTGTAAACTCATGGTAGAGGTACAGAGGTGAACTACACTGACGAGCAAAAATAAAGGGTCGGTTACAAAAATGGCGATAACTACAAAACCCGCTGTGATAGCTTCTTCGGGTAAAATGAGTTTAGTAAAGAGTTTTATTTAAACTTTTTCTTGTTAGGAATAGAACTCTTTACTAAACTCATTTTACTTGAAGAAGCTATCACAGCGGGTTTTGTAGTTATTGTCATTTCTGTAACCGACCCTTTATTTTTGCTCGTCAGTGTATATACTTCTTACAGGCATCCTATTCATGATCCCAGAAAAACATAAATACCTTCTATGAAAGAGATTACACACTCATAGAAATAACAAATCGACTAATACATTATTTATATTTCAGAAAACATACCTCCACTCCATTAAACACTGAACGAGGACTGAATTTATCGATGCGCAAAAAATAAGCTCATATTTATTTTAACGACCACTTCAAATTAAGTTGTACTAAGTGTACGTAGGGATTTGAGAAAAAAATATAATTCTGGTGTAAAACAATAAACATTTAATTACTATTAGGGTACGGATGACTTTTATTTAACTTAACATGTTTGTTTAGATCCAATCTGACTAGTTGAAATTTACCCACTTCCAGCAGTCGATTTGGCTTCAAATACTCATAATTGTTAAGATAGAATGACAATCCAAATATATCCGACAAAAAGTACAGTCAGCAAAAAAATAAACATCAATTTTTTTATCACATAAAATATGTAAGCAGCAGCCAGAGGCTCGAAGAAAACCAGGAGAATGACTTAAAACTAATTTAATTAAAATCAAAAACTATTTCTACATCTTAAATCCTAAATGACAATAGCTCGATGTGAGAAACTAAAGTGATTATAAGATTTAAAAGCGAAAAAGTTTCCGGGTGCGCCGGTGCGACTTGAACCCACGTCTCCTGGGTATGCGCCCCAACGGGTGTTCTACCAACTGAACCACGTCGCATCCAACCGACCTCCCCGAAATTCTTAATCGCTTACATACGCCAACAGTGGCGTGTGGTAACATCCATCACAACTATTAGAAACTATGACTCCTACGTTCCAAATTAGTTGGAATGCGTAAGAAATGATGTACCACTTCTATTTAATTCAAATATTATTTATTTTATTAGCAGTTACGTCTGCTCACCGAACCTAAGATTTCAGTTGTTCAGTTGGTAGAACACCCGTTGGGGCCATACCCAGGAGACGTGGGTTCAAGTCCCACCGGCGCACCCGCAAACTTTTTCGCTTTTAAATCTTAGGTTCGGTGAGCAGACGTAACTGCTAATAAAATAAATAATATTTAAAGTGATTATGTTAACAATAATCTTAACTAGGTAAACGCGAGCCACGTCCCGTACCTCTACCATGAGTTACACTAGTTTACAGTGACCGTACTCGCTAGCGACGGCGTAAATGATTTGTATGGAGAATTGTACTTCCGTAAGTGACCGCTAGAGGCGCTGTACACAACTAGTGTAACTCATGGTAGAGGTACCGTTGATGCGTTGCCTCACGTAGCGGTAGGCGTCGCCTCACGTAGTGGCAGCTGGCGTAGGCTAATTTTTAATGTCAGGCTGCTATATGTTGGTTCGGCGACTCTCCTCGTAGCGCGCAGCGTAGTTACGTAACATATACAATACAATACAATACAATACAATACAAATATTCTTTATTGATCACCAAAAGCAGTAGGTACAGTGACATTACAAAAATAAAAATTCAGGCAGACAATACAGGCGGTCTATACACTTACTTATAATTATTTTAGTTTCGAAACTAGAGAAAATGTATCCTATTGGAAGTTACAAAGAAGTTTAACTAATTGAATGGGAGCTGTTATCTCCATTTATAAATCAAATTAGTAAAAACATACAGGTGAAGCTAATATAAAGCGTGTAAAAATAGGAAATAAGTTCGCCTTTACGCGTGTTGTCCTATAACTTGTTACTTTTAGGCGTTTGATATGCAACAGAGAGTAATACACTCATACAAAAATAAAATAATTTGTCTTTGCATATAAAAGACATTTTCAATTCAACTGTTCAAAAATATGGCGTCAGTCAGATCCATATCCCAATAAGATATAGTTACTTGCAAAATAAAATTAAAAGAGTAGGTACTACGTTAGTACGAAATCACGTTATCACTGAGAGCCCAGTATTAAGGAGGTATAAGTGAAGATGAGGACGCGTAACTTAAACCGCATTGCGCAAGGTTGAAGTACGGACTTAGGGCAGAGCTGGCTCGGCGTTATCGTGACGACGTTACCCCTAATGCGAGGCTTGCTCCGTACTCCCAGTTTTAATAATATAGCATGGGTACATTTTCCTTAACTAGCCAGCCTTAGATGACGTGCAAAAGCGGCAATCGTTAAATTAATTACAATTGGGATGTCCCAATTTTTGGCAACGTATAATAATTCGAAAACCGTTTGGAGAAATAGGCTTTGTGAAGCGTTTTCAGAAATCAGATTCCAAAAATATGATAAACTGAATTAAATAAAGAAAATTTAAGTAACGACCTTCATTTGACCCCTGCAGTGAATCGTCACAAAGGCAGATGTAAAGCAGGTCTACACTCTAAAGCAAATTGACAGTTTGAAATGTTGCTGTCCTGCTTATAATAGCAAAGAGTGACAAAGACAGAACTTTAATCACATGATGTGCACCTGGCTTTAAACAGTTGTCATTTATCGTAAAGTCCGAAATGTATACGAGTATTTCCAATGTAATTTTACAAATTTAATTATTAAATTACTACGTTACAAGTAAATATAAAAGAATTTAAATATCAGATTTTAATAAAAAAATATCTATTTACTATCACACCATTAAACAAACACGAATAATCGAAGCTAAAAAAGATAAATAAATAAAACTATTTTGTCATGGTTCATTTAGGACCCTAAGCCGTGCTTGTATTATTGACAGTGACAAGACAAATCAGTAGTGCTACAGATTATGTTATGTACGACTTTAATTTTTCTAGGCAATGGAACGTGGCTCTCTCACTGTGACGTCATCCAACGTATTTCTTAAAAAAATTATAAAAAATTAAATACTCAACCAAATTCAAATCAATGAAAATGGTTTCTTAAAATATCCTATTCTTTCCAAAAAAAATATAAAAACTATAGGTTATTTTTTTTGGTGCATCCCAATTAACTTAGTTGCTTAGTACCCATAACACGAGTTTTGTTTACTTTGGGAATGGGGAGATGGTCCCACGGAACAGATATTTAAAATTATTTAATTCTGTAAAGTGCTTTATATATTACGCACATAATTACTCGCACTTATTACATATCGGGCAATCGTCCGCAAGTTCATTTGAATTTCAATTATGATAGATAGTGGATGGAAAGTTGGAAACTATAAGAGTAACATTACTCCTTTAAACTTTTTGGTAAAAATCCATACCTAACAAGTTTTTATTTACCTTTACCTACTTTTTGTCAATAATTGTAAACATTACTTCCACTTCTGACTATATACCTAACAATGTAATCAAATTTTGGAATCCGAATTCGACCAGAGGCCGTATTGTCTAGCGCTTCTGACGCTTGCCTTCGCTTTCAACATTTCTGTTTGTCATAATTTTACACCGTTTACCAGAAATAAAAAATGATTGCGAAGGCAAGCGTCAGAAACGTTAGTTAGACAATAAGCCTGCAGATCCTGATTGTTATATTAAGCTGAAAGTGGGCAGGTACTTATTATATATGTATGTTACTCGTAGGTCCGATGGTAATGTTAAAAAACATTTCGTAAGCTAAAATCGTGTATTAAACATGAAACTACTGTGAGACTCACTCATAGTGAAAAAAATACGAGTTTAGCTCGACATGTTTCGGGCTAATCCGTAGCCCTTCCTCCTGGAGCACACGCCACGGCGCTGGCTGCCAAACGCGCACTGCGTCTTGCCAGAAATAGAGATGGGGGCGACAAAAAAATGGGGGCCATGAAAAGCCGCAGTAACCCAGGTGTTTGACCTATGGCTTCTCAAGTAGAGGGTTGTGGGTTCGAGGCCGAGCTTGAACCTCTAATTATTTGGAATTTATGTGAAAGAAAATATCGTGAGGAAACCTGCATATAACTGAGAAGCAATTGTATGGTGTGTGTTAAGTTCTCAATTTACACTGGACCCGTATGGGAACAACAGCCCAAGCCTTCTCATTATGAGAGGAGGCACGTGCCCAGCAATGGGAGGAATGTAGGCAATAAATGATGTTATTGACTGTTACTTTGTATAATAACTGAAAGCTATAACTTTAATAGCAGTTAACAATTTTACAACTCATTCGACATTCGGGCTACATACCCGGCGTACTCGTAAGAACCTGCAAATGCTACAAACTCATTAGGCCATTTACTAGTCCGCCATGACCAATAAACCTTATTGCTTAGCTAATCCAGAATCATTATGGCTATGGCGATTTCCCTAGCGATAGAAGGAAGTAACAATACATTACTATTTTATAAAGTAAAGTATTGAACGTACAAAGTAATGTCAATGCTAACGCATAAAACTTGTACTTAGACTACAAGCTTCTAGATGACATAATAGGTACCATAAATTTCTATGTCATCCACCTAGGACCTAAATATGGGAAAACGTACAGTAATAACTGGTGACAATTTCAAATAATGTTTTTGTCCATAATTTGAAAAAACTGTAACTTATCGACTTCCGTAAACAATAACACACTACAATGGAGTAACAGAGATCATAAAAACTCAATTTACTCTTCCGTTTCCTTGCCTTTGACTCGTAGAGCTCTAAAAGACGAAATTTATCATAACCAATAAAAATATGTCTGTAACGACAATATTTTTTCAGGCGGTATTGGTTCGTGTGGCCGCGGATTCTCTTTGGAAGGACAGCAGCAGCCACGATAAGCAGATCGCGGCGCAGCATTCAAATATCATCGTTATTGCCATACTCTTAACGTCGACCTTGGGATCGGCGCTTACGACTTTTCTAGGACCTATTCTACTTTCGCAAGACTCGAGAGTTGCTCCGGAGGGTATTTATTATTTTTAACTGATAAGGTGCCCTGTACACACACATGTAGACAAACTTGTATATTATTTATTATCTATACATATAATAAATCTGTAACAAGTCGGTGTCTGTACATTGAAGATATTTGAGAAAAACTGTCACTAGGGCTATTTATTAGCGCAATAGAACCCAAAACAATGATTTTTAGAATTATTGTCTGTTTGTCTGTCTGTTTGTCTGTGCGCTTGTGCGCGCTAATCTCAGAAATGGCTTAACCTAGAAGGATGCGGTTTTGACTGATATGTTGGTATTTTCTTGGATTAACATTTAGTGTTTGTTTCATTTGAATCGGTTCACAAATAAGAAAGATACGTCTATTTTAAGAATTTATCGAACAGGTTTTTTGTTTGAACGCGCTAATCTCAGGAACTACTGCTCCGATTTGAATAATTCTTTCAGTGTTAGATAACACATTTATCGAGGAAGGCTATAGGCTATATATCATCACGCTAACACCAATAGGAGCGGAGCGGAGCGGAAGAATGTTTCCAAATCGGGGGTTTTGGAAGTAAAACGTCTATATCTCGGGAACTACTGCTCCGATTTGGAAAATTCTTTCAGTGTTAGATAGCCCAGTTAGATAGGGCGGGTTGGGAGCGGGTTGGGGGCGGGTTGGGAGCGGGTTGGGGGCGGCTTGAGAGCGGGTTGGGGGCGGGTTGGGAGCGGGTGGGGGGGCGAGTAGGGAGCGGGTTTGGGGCGGGTTGGTAGTGGGTTGGTAGTGGGTTGGTAGTGGGTTGGGGGCGGGTTGGGGGCGGGTTGGGAGTGGGTTGGGGCGGGTTTAAGCGGGTTGGGAGCGGGTTGGGGCGGGTTGAGAGCGGGTTGGGGGCGGGTTGGGGGCGAGTTGGGAGCGGGTTGGGAGCAAGTTAGGAGCGGGTTGGGGGTGGGATGAGAGCGAGTTGGGGGCGGGTTGGGAGTGGGTTGGGGGCGGGTTAGGAGCGGGTTGGGGGCGGGTGGGGGGCGAGTTTAGAGCGGGTTGGGAGCGGGTTGGGGCGGGTTGAGAGCGGGTTGGGGGCGGATTGAGAGCGGGTTGGTTTATTATGAAGTTTCACTTCTTCCGGAAGGATCTAAGGAGAGCCATAATTGATGAAAAAGCAAATTGGATAAAAAAATAAGCTGCCCAAATTACTAATTCCACGTGGACGGAGTCGCGGGCAAAAGCTAGTTTCATCATGAGGCTGTTGATATTATGCTATTTTCTGACTTGTTTCATTTCATGAATATAAAATTTTTACCATATGTTTTGATAAAAAGCGTACATAAAAGTAATAAAAAAGGATTTTTTATTTAAATTAAAGCCACGACTCCAAAACAGCAAAAGCAGTTTTCATAATTACCTATTTCAAAGATATACCTACCCAAACTTCAACATGTCGCGTATTCTCGATTAATCTGGTACTAAGATTAATGAAAGCCACGCCTGTCTATGCAACAGTAAAATAACAGATAAGAAACATTGTAATAAAATAATAAATGTTTGTTTCAGAGTTGTACCCAAGGCAAACATTGACGCCGCCTCAGTCTGACGATCTCATTAGAAGCAGATCTTCTACATTGCCATATGTATTATAAAATAATAAATATTAGGAAACCGTTCTTCTACGCTGCCATACGTATAATAAAATAAATTATCGGAAGAAACTCTGCATTTTTATTTTGTTTCTTACAACATAATATAAGTAGATAAATAAGAATACCTAGGTAATAATTTCATTTCTTTTTAATATTATTTCGAAAGAATGCTGCATAAAATGGCTTTTTATGATCTAGTGCATAAAGTAAAACCAAGGCGCAAACAGCCACGAACAGTAGAAATTTTTAAAATACCTACACTACACGTATAAAGTTGAATTTATCCCTGTAACTAAAGGGTCTCTTCCAGTTAACCTAGCATGTGCATGGCATGCATCACACTTGCCTTTTTGAGTCTGTAAATAAAACGCACGTTGATATTTTTGGTCCTTGCGTACTTGCCTTATACTAGGAAATTCGATTTTTGAACTTCGTATCGTGCCGTCCCGTTTACGCTAATAGTACTAAACAAAAGAGTGAAAGGGACGGCACGATACGAAGTTCGAAAACTTCGAATTTCGATTTCCAAGTTAGCAAAAAAAGTTAGTTAAAAAGAATATACGTGACGTGCCTACTGGTCAAAGTCACGTAAATAATGTAGTATTTTTCCGAGTACATCAAAATCGTTTATTTAAGTACCTACTATAATTAAATCGTTTTCTTTTACAACAGTATTTTAATAGATATTGCTTCAATGCCAAGATATAAATGCAGTAATAATTTAAAAAGCGTTAGGCAGCAATGATCTAGAATGAAATGTTAAGTAAGTTTTTATTAAAACTTAAATTTTTGAAGTTTTGCTGGTGGAGTTCATTAAGGTATTTTCGTAGGGTCACTTACTTGTTTCATCAATCCAATATGAAATAAAACTATTTACTCACCAATCCAACATTTAAAATGCTCCAAAATTCACTTACAAGATTTGAAGCAAACAAATACCTACACAAAGTGAAGTTTGTAAAATTCGTGAAACAAAAGCAAGTAGCGTGCCTTCAACGTTAAAATAAAAACTACTACGATAATTGCTAATAGTAACCACCGAACCGCCAATTTCCGCTGAAGTTATTTAAAAAACTATCACGTAAAATTTGAATAAATGCTCACTGGAAACTGTTTAATGAATGAATTAAAATCAAGACAAATAATTAAAATTACAATGGACGCTATAAAAACTACAATCGAGCATTTAGTATTTGTTTGCATTTTCTTACGTATACGGGTTCTATTCTCTTTAACAATAATAGTGATTATTTTTGACGATTTTAAATAAAACAATTGTTAAAGTATTGAAATACAATTTTAAAAATTACTGTTAGTGTTTTAACGTTCCTGGACTCATGTTCTGAATATCACTGAACATAATCATAGCGCTAACTTTAACCAGATGTCATTATTCGCATCGTTTCTGTGCTATAATCTGTACCTACTCTATGTGAACTCTCTTCATTAACCATTTGTCCATGGGCTGTGTGTTAAATCTCAGGATACCCCGTTTTCACCATATTGAAAATTAAGCGGAAGAACTAGTTTCAACGAGTTCAAGAAACAGATCAAATGATGATAATGATGAGTGACTTATAAAACATATAATTGACTGAGCTAATTTGAGCACGAGCAAATACGTTGATGTGATAATGATCAGATACAAAACGTTATTCGTGCATGGTTTTACATATATTTACAAACCAAACACTTTTGTAAGCACGTAAAGTGTAAATTGCTTTGCAGTTCTAAAATACGTTGGTTGAAATAATGTTAGCCTCCGTATCATAAATAACTGATTGTGCAAATGAAAGGCTATTTGTGCCTCTGTAAATGCTAAAAATAGAACTTGTTTATTAAATGGAATACCTAATCAACCCCTTAGCGCTGACCCCGCAACGATAGCTTCATTAAGATTTATTGAAGTGTCGTATAAACATGCCTAATATTTTGCGCCAGCTCAAAACTGGTATATGTAGGTATTAACTAACTGCAGAGGCTGGTTGTGTTGGATGGGAACTGCTGCCTCGTAATAACAATTGCTTATTGATTGGACCCATAAGTGCCTGTCGCCTGCGCCATGCGGCAGTCGTTGTCTTGCGCACGAGTTCCAACTGTCCTCTCGTTGATCTCTATCATGTTCCTCCAGTGTGGTACTACTATTCATAAACAGCGTAGTTATTTTTAAACAAGTTTAATTATTTGTGAAGCTTATAGTTCGAAAATGTGCTTGTAAAAAGAGGAAATCGAAGATCAACTAAAATTTTTAATTATTTTAAAAAACATGTATCACCGTAAGTAACATTTTAATTTTTTATCGACAGTAATTAAATACTTCGTTTTATTTTTTTACCGTTCGAATCCAATAATCTGTTATACAGGTTGACTTCAGCTTCATATTGCAATAGCGTTAAAAATATATATATTTAACCCGTATTTATGTAATACAAATTGCCTTAAAACTACTTACAATTTTATATATTTTTTTATTAATTTTGTAAGTTTATTTATACTGTTTATAAAATTGTATAGTCTCATTGCACCTACTTATTTATTACTCTCGTAATTTTCTTTTAAATATAAGTATCTGTTTTTATGATAATTATAACAACCAACATTCTGTATAATTCGACCAATTAATATAAAATCTACGCTGCACTCGGACTATAATAGTCATAAATAATAAAAAAATGTGTCATTATCGTTGACCAAGAAAATAATTTTCATAAAAGCGGCCAAGTGGGTATCGGGCCAAGCGCAGTGTAGAGTTCCGTACTAATATGCGGCGAATATTCAATACTAGCCGCTACATACGGTTTTGCTCGCGTAAACCAGTAGATCTGGCAGTCGGATGGAAATTACGGGATTTTACAGAATTCCTATGGAATTTCCCAAAAACATTTTCAATTAAGTTGTATATATTTATAACGAAAACCCGTGCAAAATTACGTACCGGTTATTGGGATTTTACATGGATCCCGTGGGAATATCAGGATAATACGTAACGTTGTACTTTATTTCAAAATGTCACCTATCAGTACACATAAGTACACAGACGCACACAAACTTTCGCATTTATAATATATTAAAGTATGGTAAAGTTTTGGTCGACTATTACTCGTTTACTTGCAAAGCCAACATAGCTGTGATACTTTTCTTTTTAATTTCGGTATATCATGTAATTTCAAAATCAAAACAACCGCTTAAGCTCTGGGAGCCCTTGATACTAACGAAAATTGATCAAAACAGCATTTCGTAATCCCCTGTTTTCTTCTCGAAAACTGGACCAATAAAATTATTTTTTCAAAAATAATTTGAGGACAGATTTAGCTATGCCCCCTATGTTTTCCTTTTTTGTTTATATGAGGGATTCTTTTCTGATGAGTGTCCGAAAATGACGTTGAAATTGGGCAATTTTTTCAGTTTTGGAGAGCTCATATTTCTTATGTTAATTGAAATATGGAAAAAAACTAAACATAAGGGCATAGCTATGGTAGATACAGATTATACAGTAAAAAAAATTTGGCTCTAAATCCATTATCCAGGGAGGAAACAGGGGATTACGTTTGTATGGAGAAATGGTGCGCATCGTATCCTCTTAATGTTTTGCAAACGGATACCTGAATCAAAAATAATTATCACACGCGCGTAATATTATAATTAACAGCCTGCCAAATTACACTTCAGACTATGGGCAGGACAAAAAAAATCAAGAAACCTGACGACGTACAAGGGTAGTCCTACGAGCGTTTCAACCATTATCAGTTTCCTATCGCATATATTGAAGAAATTAATGGCAGTTTGCATGCAATATTAATGAAATTACATTGTACCCCAAGCAGACAATATCGTTTTACAAAAATTTTCCGTTCGGTGTGGCTTATCTAATCTTCTTCTAATATATAAAATTCTCGTGTCACGGTGTTTGTTATCGAACTGCTCCGAAACGGCTCGACCGATTTTTATGAAACTTTTTCCTCCATATTCGGTAGGTCTGAGAATAGGTCGTAGGCTATTTTTTATTCTTCGCAGACGGAGTCACAGGCAAAAGCTATATTCTAATGTATAAAAAACTCGTGTCACGGTGTTTGTTATCGAACTCCTCCGAGACGGCTTGACCTATTTTTATGAAACTTTTTTCTCTACATTCGGTAGGTCTGAGAATAGGTCGTAGACTATTTTTTATAGGTAGTGTTAGAGCCACACTAGGGCCCTGGGTGTAGCTTCACTATGTCAAGAAGACTATAATTGAAATACCAGTATAACTTTCGGCGTGCCTACATTACCAGCATGAAAACTGTTACCAGAATGAAAATAGTTACCAGCATGTAGCCAACAATATGATTATGTATCTTATTGATACCTACATAAATACCCGAAGCCTTTATTAACTTTGTTAAAAAAAAAATATTAGATTTTTTTTCTATGGCTTCTATCAGCTAGGGCGTCGCACCAACGCCCATCAGTGCTGCTTGTGGCTTCAGACTGTTAGGGCTTTTCATCAGCACCCATCACCCACTGCACCAATGGTCATAAGCGCCCATCAGCCATACTATGGCTGGCACATTTCTTCACTGCATGGATGGCACATCGGAGACGAGTCTTGTGGTCATCATCTAATCAGAACAGATCATTAAGCACATCACACAAATCGTATTCTTATCCAACTGATGGACAAATTATTTAACTATCCATTTTCATAACATTAATATATTATTCTTCAACCACCAGCGAAAATACTTTAAGCATACTTACACGCTTGTAAAGTCCTTCACCACTGATAAAAATTAATATATCTCAAAAATGCATAAAACAAAATTCTCCGGCTTCTCCATTCTCGTTCCAAGCTAAATTTCTTAAGAAAAATAATCAATTCAATTTGATGAAGCGAAGCTCCGGACCCTTGCAGCATCTAAATTAATAGTAAAATTATACAAGTTAAGTATGAAGTATCTTTTTCTATTTATTTTTTTTATTTTCTTCAACTTCATTTTTTTTTTTTATTACTTTTACGGTCATCCCGTGAAACCATATATTTCAAACTAAATACAAACTGAAATATAGATGCACAGAAAAAACCCCAGAAAAAAGACCAATGCTGGGAATCGAACCCAGGTCCTCAGCGTTCCGTGCTGCGTGCTTACCCCTACACCATCACTGGTCTAGAAGTTAGCGACGAATCTTTCCCATACATCGTACACTTCAGTCTGTTATAATCACATTTAGGCAGTGATAAAGCGCATCTATGTTATGCCCTCTACTGAGAGACTTCAACACTCCTTCGGAGCTACCCGCTCACCTGGACCAAGAGATGGCGCTACTAGGCCAACTTTTACATAAAATTATACTTTATATATGATTCTCTTTTTCTTTTTTCTAAACTTCACGTCATCAAATGAATTGCTGCATGAGGTCATCTCAGGTGGTCAGCATGCCTCATCTCGATGCTGCACCTTGGAACTTGCTCATACGTTTTCTTTTCGCTGTTGGTTGCCGTTATCCTTTGTCGTCTCTCCTTTCCTTTCCTTTCTTTTCCTTTGGCCTCATCTACACTTTTCATCAGGTGAGATAGTGGTCAATCACGGGTCAGTTTTATGTAAAAAAAAAATAACAATAATTCATATAAAATAAATAACC
The DNA here is from genome assembly GCA_947859365.1 of Archips crataeganus. Classification (NCBI taxonomy): domain Eukaryota; kingdom Metazoa; phylum Arthropoda; class Insecta; order Lepidoptera; family Tortricidae; genus Archips; species Archips crataeganus. Next base: position 11,067,925 of record OX402047.1, read on the forward strand.
TATCCATTATAATATCAATTATCTATATTACGAAAAATTAATAAGAAATAAATTAATTAATATCCCCTTCCCTATCCTATCCTATTCCCTTATACGTCTTAGAACAATATACGACCCTCGTTATTTGTCTTTTCCTGCACTCGGCACATGAACTAAAAACATCCTACAAATAACAATAATCTACGACAGACATACAAACACTATTAAATTATTAAACTTTACCTATTATATTAAATATTTCATTAAATTATTCAAAATACGCTTTTAGTGAAAATAAATAAATAAATAAATATCACGGGACAATTCACACCAATTGACCCAGTCCCAAAGTAAGCTAAGCTAAGCATAGCTTGTGTTATGGGTACTAGGCAACGGATAAACATACTTATATAGATAGATACATACCTAAATACATATTAAACACCCAAGACCCGAGAACAAATATTCGTATTACTCATACAAATATCTGCCCCAACGCGGGAATCGAACCCGGGACCTCAAGCTTCGTAGTCAGGTTCACTACCTACTAGGCTATCTGGTCGTCTAAATACACGGATTACTCACGTCTTAAAACGAGTTTAAATCGACATGTTTCCGGCTGCGACTCTAAGAAGAAAGGCTACGAATTAGCCCGAAACATGTCGAGTTAAACTCGTTTTAAGACGTGAGTGATCCGTTTATTTTCACTATGAGTGAGTCTCACGGTAGATTCATGTTTAAAATACGCTTTGTTTAACATTTCATGACAATTAGGTACTAGTGTAATTTTTTTTCTTAAGATCACAGACACGATGTCTAGAATGAACTTTTACTAAAACTTTTTACTTTTTTTCAGCTAATAAAACCAGACTTGTCTTGATTTAAAAAATGCATCTTAAAAAAATTCATCTTAAATAAATTGTAACGAACACGCTGTGAGTGCCGTGACCCAGCTTAACCCAGTGACCTTACTCGAATCTCGGCCTATCTATGTCACTTTTTGCCACGAAGAAAGTCACGCTCCAAAGAATAAAATGTTTTTGTTTTACTTCTGCCTACTTGTTTTTCCACGTAATAATACAAAATAGCATAAAACCGCGTCCAAATCGGTTCACCCGTTTAAGAGCTATGATGCCACAGACAGACACACACACATAGCGGTCAAACTATTAACACCACTTTTTTTGTGTTGACAATTAAAAAAGGGTAAAATGAAATTGATACATAACGAGCCCTACTCCTATTACAGATGTGGTAAAAAAATAAAGCTAATTCAACGCGGACAAAGTCGCAGATTATAATATAAGCTAGTCGGAAATAAAGATTTTCAACGTGATTTCACTACATTTTTTTTAATTTTTCCTCCTTCGTGCCAGAGGTCTCCTTCACCTGGTTCCTTGCCAAATTTCGAGCTTCTAGGTCAACAGGAAGTAATCTATAACTTTGCAAACGGACAGACAGATTGACAAGGAAGTGACCCTTTTCAACTTCCAAGTTTTTCTTTTTGAGGCAAGGTCTAAATCGATCGTCCGTGTTTGATCCAGTATTAACTAATATTGACGATGTATCGTATACATGAGACAAATGTTAAATAAGTATTAATTAATTTCAACAAATCAATAGGCGGCAGAGCATTTAAATGACCTCGTATACTTAAGGGTTGTCGAGTTTATGAAGACTATGGTCCAGCCATAACTTTACTAAGTGCCACTGGCAACTTTGTAAGTGTTTTCTCTGTTCGTTGCGTGGCTGACACGCTCGCTGCACATTACTTACCTGGAAGCGCCCGCAATGATCAGCCCGCGACTCCGGGCGCGCGTAGTTGTAGGATGGCATGGCCTTATACTACGAAATTCGATTTTACTAACTTCGTATCGTGTCATTCTATTCACGCAAGAGGGTTTATACCTGCTGAGCTGGCAACGTTGCATTTTTGTTAGTTTTTCTCGATTATTCCATAAAAATTGAATGAAAATTAAAAATGTTTTGTATACAAATTATTCTAATGTATAAGTTAATGTGTCTACTGCAATAATAATTTGTGATAAGACTTTTATTTTCTTTTAAAAACCGTTAAGTAATAATTTGTTCGTTTTTAAAGAAAATAAAAGTCTATCACGAATTATTATTGCAGTAGACACATTAACTTATATATTAGAACAATTTGTATACAAAACATTTTTAATTTTCATTCAATTTTTATGGAATAATCGAGAAAAACTAACAAAAATGCAACGTTGCCAGCTCAGCAGGTATAAACCCTCTTAAACAAAAGAGTGAAAGGGTTGGCACGATACGAACTTCGAATTTCGAATTTCGTCGTAGCCCCTCTGGTCGTTACCGTTTTGTGCCTGAGTTGGAAAATTACTGTACAACGTATTTTATTTTTTAGGAACGAATTGACTTGAAAATAGATACATGTGTATTTCTATGCCGAAAACAATTCAAAGATGAAAAGAAAATCGTTACTCAATCCATTTTGTATTTCTTCCTCGAACCTGATTTCATATTTTTCTGGTTATATCCATGCTTTATCCTTGGTAATGATGCTAGTTAACACCTTGTTATTCAAATTTAAGATTAACAAGGTTCTGTTCGATCAAGCGAGCAAGGCAATTTAACAAGCTGCTTAATTGGCTCTCATTTTAGAAAAAAATAAGCCAAGAATTTACGTCATATCTGCAGCCTTTCTCAGCTTGGTTATATTTTCATACATTAATGATAATAATAATTCGATGTAAAATATATTTAATTTACTAACCAAATACCACAGTTAAAGTAGAACAATTAAGTCTCATGTTTACATTGTAAAAGAAATCCATAAAAACTAAGTACTTACCTAATAACTGCAAACGATAATGCCAGAAAAACTAGTAGAAGTCAAACTTGCATGGTTGGCATCCTGCCTCATTTTTTTCGTAATATGTATTTCGGGTGAATAATTTATAACGAAAGTCATTACCCTATTTAATACCAGTTATATCTAGATTTACACGTTACTCTAGGTTAATTCATAACAGTGCCATACATTTTGAAACCACAAAACTGAGCTTAGGTACCACGAAATAAACTACACAAGTGATACATTATTAGAAGAGGCAGGCACCTTCTAGGGATGTTTTTGGTGAATTTTAATAAATCTTCCATACTTCGAAGAAATTTACCCACAAATATAAAGTCTTTTGAAAAAATAGTAATCTTTGCAATGCAAATTTTATACGTCTTCATTTGAAGTATTATACGTCAGCTTAAAAAACTACAAGTGTAAATATGAATAGTCAATTTCTTGAGTACGATAAGGTCCATAATAACAAAAAATGGCGATCCACAGAAAAGCCGCATGTTCACGATCATCTCATAAACAAAAAACTTCTAGACTAGACAAGGCTTTGCTTCAAAATTACCTAAATAACTTTCCAAACCATTCTGTACAATATCTTTATCATCCTTCAGGTCGCTCCATATAATATCAATGATAATTAACCACACGTTTTATGTAATGTGCCGATCGGTGGTGACGTATGTATAAATCTACCAAAGTGATTGGTAGATTCTACGCGTTTCTGGTCCGCTCCTTTTAAATAGAAGTGCACCCTCAGCATAAAGCTGGAATAGTCAACTGTAATAAAATAAAACAGCTAAAGAATGTGAATTGGAACTGTACTGAAGTTTAGCCACTAACTAAATATGCAGTTTAAATAAATCGCGAGAAACATCTTTCCTTGCCCAAGCCCAACTTTTAGCTGGCGGTTAAATAAAAATTTGCATTATATATTCATTCCCAACTGGGTCATTAGTATCGCAAAATCTGTTCACGCTGAAATAAATGCCTCCATAAATTTTATTGCTATATATTCATTACAATTGATTTATCACCTATTCCGAAGCGATTCATAAATGTCGTAAATAATGTTAATTAATCTGCTTTTAGTTACAAATACCGAAAGTCTTAACAACGTAATAATTATTTTAATTATTTTCTTAGTTTAGTCACAGAGTTCGAAATCTCAACTTCAAACATGACTGAAGAAAACTGAAGGGTCCACGTATAGAACATGTATTGTCTAAACACCTTTTATGAAAAATTGAGATGAAAATCTCAAAATGTCTACATGAGATTGAGATGAAAATCGCAAAGTGCGATTGGAATAAATATGGTTATCTGAAAACAAGTTTTTTTTTTCAGTTTTAAACAAATGGTTACCATAGTAATTGTTCGTGATGACTAACTTTCAAGCCGCTATAACTCATAAAGCAGTTTAGGTGACTAGACATGTTCTGTCCGTGGATCTTTCCTAATTACGAACTATTAATAGTATTAAAATAGTTCGTGATTATTTAAGTCCCGCAAAATATTAGTTATGATGAGTGACAATCGCGAATGTTTAAAACGTTACATGATTGAAGATAGCTCCTCATCAAAAATGTGTTTCAAGACTATAAAAGAAAATTAAGAGATTACAAGATTATCGTCTTTTGTGTCGTATTTTTAGTCCTAAACATTTTAAATTGTACTGAATTTATTTTTGGAAGCGGTGACTTATCCTATTAAGCTTATGAAACAATAATCTTTATGACAGTAATATCATCTACGATTGCCTTTAATCGAGCAATAAACTGAAAATAAATATACCAATTAAGACAAGATAAGAGTTATTATTCGGCGAAATTCAGCATGTTGGATTAATGAATGGAAAACCAATATGATACTAGGTAGTTATGTTAAAACATAGATTAAGTAAAGTTGCTACACTATACACATACTTTGGAGAGGTTTCTCCGCCCCAATGTTTACTTCAGGCACTAACAGTTTATTTTTAAAATTAGAAAGTTAATTAATTCTCGATCTCATTATAATTACCTACCTACATTCGTAAATGCAGTAAGCTATAAATGCCAATAGAATGTAATTTAGAATGTAACTCTGATGGAAACAAAAAGTCTCAAGATATTTACAGCCGATAAGTACTCGTTTGTTTTATAAATGTGGATTAAAGTGTTTTATTAGCAGTAAGTATTCAAATGTAGCTAAATGTTTTATCTTTACGGCTAAACTACAAAATACTTACTAGGTATTGATAAAATATGATCCTTGCGTAAAAAAATAATACAAACGAAAGGCTTATAATGATCTAATAAAGGTTAGGTCTACCTATGTTGTACTGAAGGTATTTTTTGTAACAGCAGAGCAAACACGTATTCTAATAAAAACACTATACATAAATAAAAGTTTTTTTTGGTTCCCAGGGAACCCTAAAACGAGTTCCATTTAATATCCTTGTTTGACCAGATTATAGACAGCAACGTACTTTAAAAGCATTATTTATGTTTTAACGACAACTTTCCTTTTGCTTTGAGACTCTTTGCCAAGTAGTATTTATTAGTATCCGCATTAAACTTTGATTAAGGATTAAGGATAGATATTTTGAAAGGATACCTTATATTTTCTTGTTGTTCTCGTGTTGGTGACATGTACTTACATTATTAAAATGTAATATTTATTTTTTTCTGTAATGTGAAATAAAAAATTTGGTTTCATATTTATTATTTTCGTTTCACAAAAAAATACTCTTCCAAGTTTAGTAAAGCTTACAAATCAGTTTTATGCAGTACTCTAACAGTCGTACTGAACCTCCTATTTAATAGAAGTTGGGTTCTACATATCCGTGCTATAAATTACAGTAAAAGTATGATTTTTCCAACTGCACGATCTTTTAGAAAACCTACATAAATATAGTTATTTGATGTTCGCTTTTTAATCACAAAGATGTTTAAATACAATCTTTTGATCGATATTGAACGTTGTTCGGTTATTTGAGGGTGGGGCCACATTTTTATTATGAGGGTATCGAAATCAGGCGTATCGCATCGATTACACGGAGCCTAAGTATGGGCGTTCACTTTGGTATTTGATTTAACTCATAAAGTATTTAAGATGCGCGGTGCAACTAGGACTGCGACGTAACAGACACAACGCGTTGCATCACGAATCTTTTCGCGTCCAAACTAACGATCATGATACTCGTCGGTGCTACGCAACGAAGATACATCGTTTCCGCCGAAATGCTACAAATGTATCCATCCTAAATTTGTTCATGTGATATGACTCGTGTGACGTCTACCATGCAGGTACGCGTTCATAAATTCATGTTTTTGCAATCACCTTAACGTGATTCGTGAATCAAAGATGCAACAACTAAAACTGCCGGCGGTCATAGTAACTCGTAGGTCACCTTTATTCACGTTAGGTAGCACCAATTGTTAAAGGTATTGGAAATAGAAAAACCAACGTATAAAAACGATATTTAAACATCAAAACAAATATTTATAAATGATAACGTTCTGCGGCTAACAGAAGCCTTCTTCTTTATCCCCCGCCGAATAATTATTTGCTGAAGAGTTACTGAGATAATGAGTAACTACACACTTCGCCCTAACTCAGTTACAAAATATGTGTTAACTGCTAGCTAAAAATAGTATAAATTCCAACAAATGCCATGACGTACTTCAAACTTAATTAAGTATCCAGGTATTGATCCTTAATTAAGGGCACCTAAATGTAAAACAGGGTAGAGCAGATATTTAACTAAAAACAATGGCGTAGCGTGCCTTGGACCCTGTATCAAAATTAGATGGGGGCTTTCCCGGGAAGCACGAGATTAAGTGATATTGTGTGTGTTGTATTTTTTTACACAAGTAAGGGGCTTCTATAGCACGGGGCCCCGTACCATTGATACGGCTAATACGGCGGTAGCTACGCCCCTAAAAAAAAATGTTTTTGCAATGCAATAGGTACAAATCAACGTTAAATCCATCCAAAAGCTTTAAAAACAGTATGTTCAGTAGGTTTTATGTCAACGTCAAACTGATACCAAATCACATGCATGTTTGCATAAAGGAGATCTCTAGTGCGCGGGTACCGTTCACGAACTGACTCGCGATGCTGTGCCCATACAATGACGCGTTCAGATTTGATGATAACTTAATTACTCTAGATAAGGAGACAGCGGCAGTCGTCGATAACGGCGTTTACACCATATACCTCAACAAGGAAGTAGAAACGTGAGTAAGTACCGTCTTTCTACTTTCAATAAGATTGCAATTGCCTAGCTAAGTGATTACCTGATACCGATACAGGTGCGAGCAATTAAAACAGATGAATGAAGACCAGCGATTGCTAGTCAGAATGGCGGCCAGGCCAAGGGAAGGCGATGCAATGAGGCATTCCTTGTGAGATTTCCATTAATTATTAAATGCGTAATTATTAATTGCGCTTTGTTATGTTTTTCCCTGCGAAGAACAAATTTATTTTATGAAAGAGAAATAACTCTACAAAACTTATTAGGTAGGTCTCAATTAATTCCATAGAAAATCATAATTTTTGTAACTTTTTTTTACAGAGCATCGACAGCTCCTCCAAATATCACCGTCGACAAAATCAAAGGAGACAATGTGAAAAATAAATCAGAAGATATCAAGTCAAAGACAACCGCATTATGGACTCATTTTTTCACTTTAACAATACTTGGTAAGTAATTATTTTATAACAGATTCAAATTAGTATTCGTATAACAAGTTACTCATGTATTTTATTGTTTCTGAAACAATGCAATGGTCATAAATCGTAGTCTTTAGTTTTATCATAGAATATGTATTTAAGGATTATGTATTTATAGGTGTGATGGTGTGGGGTTTGGCGTGGTGCGCGTGGGGCCCAGGCTGGCGGTGGGACGGGCCGTGGTTCCGACTGGCGGCCGTGGCCGTGGTGGGCTGGGCCAGTGGCCAAGCCCTGCAGACCCTAACCACCATGCCGCCGCTACTTGCTGCCCTGCTCACTGGCATCCTGGCTCGCAACATCGGGTTCCTTGACATGCGAGACTTCATTGAGATCGATGGATTTTTGAGGTATTTGGGTGTTTAGTATTTCACGATTGAGTACTTAATCACGTTCTGCTAAGTATTAGATTTCAATGTTTTGCTTAGAATCTACTGATACAAATTTTTCGTTGATTGCTAAGGTGTCGGAGTGAATTATAAAGCACCTATGAGCTTATTCGTGCGACTTAACCTGTCCAAGAAAAAAATAGGGCGAGGGAATTTTGTAAATTCACTCATTCAGTTTGTTGCCTATCAGTACCTAAGTGCTTGTTGTTTGATCAGTATAGTTAAAGATACTAATAGTCAAATTGCCTTTGAAATACGTTAACTATTGTTATGTTTGCCACATACTAGTATATGCATAGATTTCCCATAATTGTAATATTTAAAACATAAGTACGGTTGTATCTAAATAAATAAATAATAAATATTAGGGGACAATCTTACACAAATCGACCTAGCCCAAACTAAGCAAAGCTTGTACTATGGGTAAATAATACTTAAATACATAGAAAACATCCATAACTCAGGAACAAATATTCGTGCTCATCACACAAATAAATGCCCTTACCTGACATTTAAAAGCAGCTTAAGTGATTTTTGACAGCTAACAAAACGCAAAACGTTAAAAGTGCTGAATTGTGAACATCACAATTAATGAATTGCATCGAGTAAAAAACACTAAATACAGTCTTACAACTTTATTTTAATTCATAAATATCAGCATTCAACATTAACCTTCATTCTTGTTGTAAAAACGGATAAAATGTTCTGACAGTCCAAGTAAGTCGATGTGCGAACAAAACGCATAATAATAAAAAAAAACTTAAGTCAATCAAAACTTTTCAATTAATTAAGCCGTCAACGTTAAATATTCGCATGTTTTTCTAGTTATTTTGTTATTAAAAATGAGTGATTCTAGTGAAGAAGACGTATTAACACCTGTGGAATTACGGGAAACCGTGCAAAATGCGGAATTGAGCTTGCGGAATGTCGGTATTGAAGTAGTTCCATAAAGACTGGATATGCTTAGGCTATTTTGCATTATTTTTGATTTTACCAATATTTCTATACTTCAAAATTAAAGTATTGACAAAGAGGTAAATAAATAATAATTCATAGTACAAACCCTTTTTCTTATTTTCCTCGCTGTAGTGAGGTGAAAAGTTTTGTGTTATACACGGGTGAAAAGTTATTTTACGTCTCGTGTGTTGAAACACTCGCTATCGAAAGGATTCTATTTTTGAACCACTCGCTTCGCTCGTGGTCAATCATGGACTCATTTCGATAGCTCGTGTTTCAAATGAACACTCGCAGGTAAAATACAACTTTCCCCCCTTGTATAACAAATAACTATTTCACCTCACTAGCTCGGAAAGCCCTTTTTGTTTGTTTGACATCTATTGAGAAAATCGCTTTTTATCCACTTGTGAAGAAAGAGTTTTGACATTTGAAGGCAGCTTAAGTGATATTTGACAGCTATCAAAACGCAAAACGTTAAAAGTGCTGAATTTTTAACATCACAATTAATGAATTGCATCGAGTAAAAAACACTAAATACAGTCTTACAACTTTATTTTAATTCATAAATATCAGCATTCAACATTAACCTTCATTCTTGTTGTAAAAACGGATAAAATGTTCTGACAGTCCAAGTAAGTCGATGTGCGAACAAAACGCATCCGAAATAATAAAAAAAAACTTAAGTCAATCAAAACTTTTCAATGAAGCCGTCAGACCAACGTTAAATATTCGCATGTTTTTCTAGTTATTTTGTTATTAAAAATGAGTGATTCGAGTGACGAAGACGTATTAACACCTGTGGAATTACGGGAAACCGTGCAAAATGCGGAATTGAGCTTGCGGAATGTCGGTATTGGAGTAGTTCCATAAAGCCTGGATATGCTTAGGCTATTTTGCATTATTTTTGATTTTACCAATATTTCTATACCTACTTCAAAATTATTGTATTGACAAAGAGGTAAATAAATAGTAATTGATAGTACAAACCCTTTTTCTTATTTTCCTCGCTGTAGTGAGGTGAAAAGTTTTGTGTTATACACGGGTGAAAAGTTATTTTACGTCTCGTGTGTTGAAACACTCGCTATCAAAAGTATTCTATTTTTGAACCACTCGCTTCGCTCGTGGTCAATCATAGAATCCCTTCGATAGCTCGTGTTTCAAATGAACACTCGCAGGTAAAATACAACTTTCTCCCCTTGTATAACAAATAACTATATTATAATTGACTTTTCTGAACAAAAAAAATATAAAAACCACTGGTAATTTTTTTTAGACATTCCCAATTAGGCACTTGAGCGCCAATTGAGCGCTGAAAACGCGCTTTTAAATATCACAATTATATTTATTATTTTTTAGTTCCCTACTTTTTTTTAAATTAATTATTGAAACTATTTTGGTTGATGATGTCAGATTGTAATTGAGGGCTCCCACACTGCCAAATTTCTAAATCTATCTAAATTTGTACGATAAGGCCTTTAATTATTTTTTGCGTAGTGGTACACTGTAACTAGTGTCACTTTACTGGCGCTGTCAAAGTGCTAGATGTCAGACAGCGGGTCCAAATCAAACTCCGTAGTATAATCCACACGTAAATTGTGAAGAATTCTAACCACACAGAATAAAGTACGACTTGGACCGGTCACGCAATTTACACCAATGTCAAATGAAGGTCATTGCTTATTTATATAATAAATTCATTACATAATATTAAAATTAAATAACTACAGAAAATGGGTTAAAAAGCATAACTCGAAATGGTTTTCAATTTACTATACATTGCAAAAAAATAGACATCCCCAATTATATTAAAACAAAATCATGTTAGGGCCGACAACGCACTGGCATCGCGTAAAGCGCTGCGGGTGTCTATGAACAGTGGTGATCATTTAACATCAGGTGACCTACTAGTTCGTTTGTCTGGCCTCTAACATAAAAAAAAAAAATCGTTAAAGGCCATTGCCCAGCAGTACAGGCTATTCAAAAAAAGGTTTAGTATCAAAAGAGTTCTGCAAATATGGTAGTTTGCTAATTGGTTTTGAAATATCTATAATAGCTATCTGGAATTTTATTACATACTTTTATGTTCTTTTTCAAGCTTTTTTCAGGCCTCATAGACCAGAAAACTGGCCAAAACTCAAGCTAGAAAATACTTATTTTATCTCATCAGAAAAGTGTACCCAGTGGTGATCCTCGGTAAAGCGTCACTGGGTTGGAATGTGAACTACATGCGCCGCAACTGGCAGGGCATAGCCGCGCTCGGCGTCCTGCCGTGGGCCGCGGAGGTGACCGCCGTCGCTGCGTGCGCGCATTTCTTGCTCGACTTCCCTTGGCTGTGGGGTAAGACAACAAACAGTAATTAAATACAGTAAAAGTTCCCATCCTCTATTCGGTAAATCTTTGCTAAATTGGAACGGAACAACTTCAATAGTCAGTAGTAGTTATTTATAATATTTTTACTAAGGTAAACATTATTAATTTGTTGAATCAGGCGTTACTTTGCGGAGGTCCATATTAATGAACTGAAACAATCAATTTGCTCACTTCGGAGTTGGTTGAGGATGAGCTCTGGTTGAGTTCGAAACGCGTCAGTGTAGTTTGGTGGTGTTGATGGTTGGGTTTGTGTGATTTGTGTGGGTTCGTACAGTGTGGAGGTGGAGGAACTGCATGAACACGCATTTTTTACATAAACGTAACAATCGTAAGGTCGCGGGTGAGCAAAGTAATTCAGTTCATTAAACATTATTAGCCAGTTTTCCTGAAAATTGCCTGTGTATTCTAATCTCATAGATAATTTTAATGGTCTGTGACAGAGGTCTCTGTTGGTTTCTCTCGCGACTAACATATATAGTTTTAAAAAAACCGGCCAAGTGCGAGTCGGACTCGCGCACGAAGGGTTCCGTACCATTATCTATAAAAACGGCAAAAAAATCACGTTTGTTGTATGGGAGCTACCCTTAATTATTTTTTTTTAATTTGTTTATTTATTTTTTAAGTGAATATATAACTAAATGTTCTGTGAATATTTCAAACGTCTACCTGTTGCCCTTATCAATATCGAGCAAAACCGAGCAAAAAAATCACGTTTATTGTATGGGAGCCTCCTAAATATTTATTTTATTCTATTTTTTAGTATTTGTTGCTATAGCGGTAACCGAAATACATCATTTGTGAACATTTCAATTGTCTAGCTATCACGGTTCATGAGATACAGCCTGGTGACAGACGGACGGACAGACGGACAGACGGACGTACAGCGAAGTCTCAGTAATAGGGTCCCGTTTTTACCCTTTGAGTACGGAACCCTATAAATTGTATGGACAATATTGTGTCTGTAATTATACTCACAAGTAATGGTATCAGTGCTTTTATTCTATAAAAGTATGTTACATTTTTTAGCTGGATGTTAGTTAGTAAGTATTAAGTATTTCAATTATTTAAAAACATGCATCCTTAACCTAACAAAGGTTCCAACACGTTACTAATATTTATAAACATGTAAAAGATAATAAAAAATGGTTCAAGGCACTTAATCTGACACAAGTACTTGCAGTGAATTAACATTGGCATCAAAACATAATCCTTGTGCAAACGTTTTTTTACGTCTGTTTTTAACATGAGTTCCAAAAACAAATAGCATTAAAAGATCAACCAGTGTTCACAATATACAGCATTAATTTTATCAGAGAACATTCAGTTAAATGGTTTTCGATAGTGAGGGCTACACCTCATAGAGCTTTGCGGTAAAATAAAATTTGTCACGAACGCAGGACACAATGGGGCGCGTTGTGTGTGCGGTACAAAGCCAATTCAATAAAATCTGCTGCGGCACTCGTATCGCAAAGGATTTGAATGCATTTTCGCCGCATGGCGTGCTTTATTGGAGGCAAGAGTAGGATTACCATGTTCATTGATGGAAAATTAAAACAATAATTTATTTATTAAATCAAATGGAGACTCGAGACTCAGCGGCATGTCGTGATTGCTGATCTGGATTTGTTTAGAATTCAGAAACTCCATTAACTTTTTTTCATTAAAAATGTATCATAATAATTGATAACGTTACGATCGACAAATACAAATGAACATAGCGCCGTGCTAAAAATGGACTAATCTATGTAAAGGCTGACTTGACCTGATTCAATTTTCTGGTGCATTTATAATCATCATGCCTCGGAATATAGGGGCCAAAAGTTCCTATTGGTAAACTCAATTATAAGGATGCTTTTTCCATATACTACTGAAAATGAAAAGTCACGTACTCTGATTCTTAGATCAAATGAAATATACGAATCGAAAATATAAACTTTACCAAAACCTGTGTCTGTTCTATGAAAACTTAAAGTCCCTCGTCTCGAGAATCCTTAATAAAGAAAAGTGTATTAGCATACTACCGTGTCCCAGAAAAGCAAAACTTTAAATTTCTCAACCGCAACTCTCTTGGATACCTATGCATCAATTTCGTCTTGACAACTCCTCAGTTAGTCTGCCTCGTCGTTAATGCCCGCTCTCCGGCGCCCACAATCTGGCTGTATGTGCACGACTTTGTATTACATGAGACAGACAGAGATTAAAATAAAATAGAAAATAGTAGTCAAACAAATTACTCCATCACGCTATAGCTTGGCCACCCTAGGCGAGAGAAGCGCCGGTATTCAGCCTCGCTCGCTCTTTGTACTACTTTCTGCACGGGCACACACGCTTACCTGTTACTACCTTAATTACGGGCCCGATTTACAAACAAAGCCTCAATGTAGAAAAAGTTTTCAATAGCACGTTGCTTTTTTAATTATTTTCGACGTAAACTGTTGCGCAAATTTGTTTCTTACACGAAGTAATTTAGGCTACAGTTTTTTAAAGCACATTTTGATTTTAACGCTCACTTTGTTGTTTCTACTGAAACATGAATATCTTTCTTTCTACTGAAATGTAAATTCATCAGTTTGAGCGAACACAATCAAAGATGTGTGTGACTTGTTCCTGTATTTTTTAACTGTTCGTCATTCCAAACCTGTAAGTTAAACGAACTGAAACAATTACTTTGTTCACGCCTACGCAAAGTAATTGTTTCAGTTCATTAATATGTTCCTCAATGTAACGCCTGATTTAATAAATTATGTAAGTTAAACCGCGAACTGATTTATTTGGCTGATTAATTTCATATTTCATGGTGATAAATTAAGTCATTAGTTAATACTAGCTGCTTCCCGTGACTCCGTCTGTGAAGAATTCATTAATCGCTATTCCGCGGGAATTTTCCGGGATAAAAATTATCCTGTTAAACTATTTGTGCGCCAAATTTCATTAGAATCCGTCAATTCGTTTTAGCGTGAAATAGTGACAAATATCCAAAACCATACAATTATAAAAGCTTTCACGTTTATAACATTACTAGCTGATGCCCTCGGCTTCGCCCGCGCTGAAGTAGATTAAAACATGTTTTCCCGTGGGAATGAGATATTTTCTCGTGGTAAAAAGTAGCCTATAGAGTAGTAGTCCCTTTTAACTATGTCCAAACAAAAAATCACGGCAATCCGTCGCTCAGTTTCGACGTGAAAGAAGGATAAACAAACAAACATACTTTCACATTTATAATATTAGTATGGATTCGTAGGATATTCGTAGAATAGGATATAATAATAATAGAGATGATAATGATAGAGATTGTTAACATTTTAGGATTTCTGCTTGGCTCCATTCACGCGTCAGTGTCTTGTGCCGTGGTGATGCCCGGCGTGATAAGACTAGGCGCGTCCTGCGGCTCGGGGCGGAACTGGGCGCAACTGGTCTGCACCGCAGGCGGTACTGACACTGCACTCAGCGTAGGCGTTTACGGACTCTTCTTCAGCTTCATGTTTCACGCTGAAACTGATGTCTACAAGTATGTTAAGGTAAGGTTTGTTGAAATCAAAGTCAGTCGAAATATATTTAGGCTTCAATTCAAGCACAATTTATGAATGTCGAAGAATCTACCACCGGTTCGGAAAAACTTTGACACTTTAACACTCGGGACGTCTCAGTTTTAACCGTAAAGGTTCGTGTTTTCTCATAGAGTAAAGTTTTCTTATATAAAATCCTAGAATTTAATCACATAAAATATCCACACCCATTTAATGTAATCAATATCAAAACCTCAGCCTAAGTATTGCCCTTCCGATCTCTTTCGATATATGTCGAGAATTGCCGAGTGCCAAAGTGGAAATAATCTTAATGTACAACGTTATTAAGTTGCACCCCATACATCTAAGTATTTAATGCAACTATTTTTTTAATACAGTAGATACGCTATTGGAGACTAGGGATTGGATAGGGTGTCCAAGATATAATAATTAATTTTATAGTACGCCTTAGATATTAATGTAGGAAGTACCTTGCGGTAATAAGGATTTAGTTCCAATGGAAAGTTAGATGTACATATTTCTGTTATACCTGTAATTATTGGAACAGCATCTCAAAGAGCAAGATCCACAGATATTTCTGTCTGATAAGATAATAGTTTAACTCGCAGCTGTTGGCTACAATAAGGCTACAATACGCTATTTGACATCACCAATTTAACGTAATTGTCATAACGTGATTTCACCATGGATTTAGTACGGCAATATTAGGCTATGACGTCACTGATTAACTAACTAAACTGGCTACTATTTATTTACGTCATAATAACTATAAATAAAAAAAAATTAAAACCCCCAACGCCATTATGTCACACGTATGTTTGAACATAAAGTAAATGCCCATTATGCGTCTAAGATCCCTTCCGCAGCTAACAAATGAGCTGATAACTTTGAAACGCCAGTACCGATTTTGATGAAACATAATCTAAGAACCATCGCCAAGAAACCTGCTTTCAAATAAAAAAACCGCATCCAAATCGGTTCACCCGTTTAAGAGCTATGATGCCACAGACAGACAGAAAGACAGACACACACACACACACACACACACACACACACACACACACACACACACACACACACACACACACACACACACACACACACACACACACACACATAGCGGTCAAACTTATAACACCCCTCTTTTTGTGTCCGGGGTTAAAAATTAAGTTATTATGAGTGCTGCTTCTTATCGTAATTATTGCTCAACTAGCTGTTGCCCGCGACACTGTCTGCGATGAATTCATTTCTCGCTATCCCGCGGGCGGGAACTATGCAATTTTCTAGGATAAAAACTATCTCTATACTAAATTAAATCTAAATCGGTTCAGAGGTTTAAGTGTGAAGAGGTAACAGACAGACACACAGATGGACAGACACACTTTCGCATTTATAATTTATTTAATTTATTTTTTTAGTAGGTATGGCTTTAGCCTTTATCTGTGTGCCAAATTTCATCAGAATCGTAACCGTAGCAGCGTGAAAGAGTAATAATCATCCACACATCCATCCATAGATCCATACCATACAAAACATGTAATTATAATGATGGGAACATTGACTCCACCACCTAGCTAGCCTACCTACCTAGGTAAATACCTAGTCACAAACTAAGCAAAGCTAGACAATGGATAAACATACTTATAAATACAGATAAATACATAACATTCAAGACTTGATCAGAAACATTCGTATTTTTCACACAAAATATCTGCCCTGACTGGGATCGACCCCGGGACCTCAAGCTTCGTAGTCAGGTTCTCTAATATCTGGGCTATCAGGTCGTCAAAAAAAAAAATAGTCGGATAGTTTGAATACCCTTTTTAATAATGACACAGGCTGGTTCCACGTTATTCGTCGGCGTGGTGCTGGGCGTGGCATGGGGCAGCCTGGCCAAGTTCGCGCCGCACGCGCAGGATTACTACGTCACCGAGCTACGGATAATGTTCGTGCTGGTCGGAGGACTGTTCGCCAATTTCCTGCTGCTGCATTTAGGATGGGCTGGAACAGGTACATAATGAGCAAAGGCATAATTACCAAAAACCTGCTACTTATATAGCTAAACCGTTTAAATGAGTCCTCGTCTGTGCGGTACAGGGGCTGGGGGCACGTGAGGACTCATTTAAACGTTCTAATTGTGTTACTGGTTTTTTTTTTTTCCACTCATTTACTTTTCGGTTCTTCCATGATTTTCATATATGTAAATATTTTTCTGTTGGTACTTTAAACACGGCTACACTGTCTCTCGTCAGGTCTGCAACCGACCCTGCCCCAAAGAGTATTGTTATTATATCCTGCCCAAAGGCCCAGGCTAAAAACCAGCGCTGGACTGTCTGTCCAGCACATGCTGAGACTGGGACCTTTTGCCTCAAAAGTTTTTCTAAGCTATTGTATTTTTTTGTTATTTGTAAATGTTTTGTTCATTGTTCTTGATATTGTTTTATTTATGTTTTGTTTTGTGGCAATAAAGCAAATTCTTATTCTTATTCTTATTCTAATTCTGCCAGCCTTATGGGCACTCTTCCGCAGGGACAGGACTTAGGCGGATTGTATATACACCGTAAAATTTTAGTGGTTGTTTTCCCGAAACGAGGTGATTTAGTTTCGATTGTACAATCGATTTATAATTACTATTTTGACTAGAGTCAAAAATCCAATTGTGAAAAACGAAAGTCGAAAATGACCGCAAACCAATAGTAACGCTTCGTTGGTACAAGTAGCGTACGATCGTACGATAGGTTAGGTATCCTATCTTTCAAGTTGGATCAAACTGCACACCGTGTGCAAATTTTATTAAAATCGGTTAAGTAGTTTAGGAGTCCATCGCGGACAAACAACGTGACACGTAATTTATATATATTAAGATATGTATACATATATACGCTTCATACTGACGTGACGTGAAAGAAAAGGACTACCGTATGCTTTTCATAATGAAAGCAAAAAGGGCATGAAGTGTGTGTGCGTGTGCTGCTGCTGCAGATGTGTTCGGAGCATGTTTTCCGGTTATTTTGTAAACATAATGACGTAAGATCTTTACTTAACAAAATATTGACACGCTGTACATAATTTAGATTGAAATATGTATTTTTACGTAAGTATTAACACACTGACCCAATACACCTTCAATCTTATGTCGTAGTAAGAGAGGTGACAGATAGGTGTCATCTACTGGGCATTGAGGTGTCGAGCATTGGTACGTTTACCTTATGGAATTAAGTCAGTTCCGTTCCTAGTCTCAACACGACCTAACAATAAAAGATTCGGCCCGGTGACAATCTAGTTATTTGCTACAGAAAATTTTAGGGATTGTACAAATTCAAATATAAATACTTATCCAATATTTAAAATACAGCAAGCTTTTTATCTGTTTTAAAACCGCTTTGACCCATCTTGAACCGTTACACATTTATCATATTAACAGATAATGTGCTTAATTCTCTGACCCTTTTCAAAATGAACCTTTTACTCATTTTATTGTAATGAAATCAAGGGTAAAACTGGATTTTATAACTTTTTAAACCTATACATGAAGAAGTTGCGGTATTTGGTAGCATTCAATGATGGTTGGTAGGTATTCATGACAACTAGTGTAAGTTGGCTTCAATATAGCACAATCTTGAACTAAGTAGCTTGTCAGACTTGATAATTACCCCAGTGTTATTCATTAGAATTTTGTGGCAATGATGCCCGTTATAAAATCTAGTTGGGTTATGATGTTAAATAAAAGTTGGAACAACAAAGAAACATATTTCTCTGCTCTGTTGGAGTCCCCTATTTAACATTTATTGGAACTAACCTTGCTCTAACATCCCTTAAAGATAGTCCTTAAAACCTTTACTTCAAAACTAGCTGTGCTGATGACTTCGTCCGCCTGGACTTAGGTTTATCTATGCCGGTTATAAATTTCAAGAGTCTAGCTAGCTATTACATGCTATTACGGATCAAGATATAGAGCCTTGTAACAGACGGACGGACGGACGAACGAACGGCCATACAGACGGACGGATAGACAAAAGAGTCTCAGTAATAGGGTCCCGTCGTCACCCTTGCGTACGGAACCCTAACAAGGACGGACTTTTATTTGTTGTAGCTGGAGTGGCAGTATTGGCATGTAACGCAACGGCTGCGATGCATTGGGCGCGGGACGGCTGGGCGCTGAACAACAACCCTGCTGCCACGGCTTACAGGGTCCTATGGGCAGCCCTGGAGCCTACCTTGTTCGCCTACACCGGCACTTTCTTTGCAGTGAGTACTTTGCTATAATTATCATACATCTCCGTTCAACTGCGGTGCAATTATCAACATAGACGGCGTGTTACGTGTTTCAGTGCCTGGTGTGGTAGGAAGTTATAACCTTCTTGTTACGCTTTGTTCGTTTTTTATGTAAATTCTACAATAGTACAAAAATATAGCATAAAACACAATCGACAACCGTTGGGATACTTAAATCAATATTTTTTAAGTTTGTACTTATTAATAATTTACTGATACAAAATTTAGGTACGTTTTTATTTTGTGCTTTCTCTCCTTTTAGCTGCAATAGTCTCAGGTAAACTTGGTGCTTCTCCGATATGAATATAAAATGGTTCAACTGGCATTTTCAAATTCACGTGGCATCTGAAGTATTCTGCAGCCGCCGGTGCCTTCAGTCGTGTCTGAAATTATTATTCAGATGCAGAACAGAAAAAACGTTCTTGCTTTTGGTTACGTTTTGACTACTGCGGCTAAAGTTATTTTTTTTTATTCATTTGGTAATTTTTTCCACTAACATAGAAACTCTGGATGCCAGCAATTATGATAATTGGTATGATGGGCATCGAATCACCAATAAAACCAAATTGTGCACAAATGTTATTCATGATGAAATAAGCCAGTGCAAACTAAGCGCGTTTTTATGGCCTCTTAAAGTGAATCACAACATAAAATAAAGTAGGTACCTACAGGGTGATTGGCGTTAAATCAACTTATTTCTGCTTCTCCTAAGATACTAAATAATAACATATTCTAACCTAAATTTCACTGTTTTACATTTATGGCCACTTGGTGGAAAAAAAATATCCAGGTTCAGTTGTAAGCTTTACCGTTCTCTAATATTTGACACTGCACTTATTACTGTAACATAGTTGCTAAGCAATTTTTGCTTGTCGCAATACTTATGGTGAAGTGGAACACAAGGTGAAGCGCACCAGGAGGACTCCTCAACAATTAACGTCTCTGAAACGGGAAAAGCAACGGTTTTATCAAAGTTCGTCATCTACTCGATCGTCAGCTGTTGAAATTAAGCTATTGTAACTGAGATGATACTCTTAAGATCCGAACCTACATCGACCTTCACCGAGCTGATAATAGAATGAAACTTATTTTATAGTAAATTTAGTATATTAGAAAATATTTTAAAAATGGGTTGGCTATAAAAATCCTGGCAGTTTATTTTTAATTATTTTTTAAAAAATGTTTTTTTTATTAAATGTTGCATCATCAAAATAATAAAAAAAAATTGTCCTGACTTAAAGCATAAAACGTATAGAATGTGCAGCCGTTGGGTTGCGTATTATTTACCTGGACGAACTACTGGGTTGCCAGGTAGGTATAAACAGGTATATCGATGCCAGTTACTTTCACTTGATTGGATAATAGAAAAAAATATATATCATCATAATATGTATAAGTATTATATTTTCTTATTATCTTGATGTTGAACATTTAATTAAAAATCATTTTTTTAAATAATTAATAATAATAGTCTGTCCAGGATATTTTTAGCCAACCCATTTTTAATATATTTTCTAATATACTAAATTTATTATAAAATATGTTTCATTCTATTATCAGCTCGGTGAAGGTCGATGTAGGTTCGAATCTTTTACTATGAGTTAGACTAAAAAGCGAGAAATAAAGAATTTAACCAACTCCAAAAAACCACGAACATAACTTCCACTGATCTGTTTGAACTTGATGCCTCAGCACAAACCAAGAGGAGTGCCATGTAGGTGTAAGGTAGATGAATAGATAATCCTGCCTTTTCGTACTTCATTGAAGTCGGTTCAAATATTATTTGATTTTTTAGGGTTCCGTAGTCAACTAGGAACCCTTATAGTTTCGCCATGTCTGTCCGTCTGTCTGTCCGTGCGCGGGAAAGCTCAGAGACTGTTAGTACTAGAAAGCTGTAATTTGGCATGAATATATATATCAATTACGCCGACAAAGTGGTTAAATAGAAAATAAAAAATAATTTTTTTTTGGGGTACCTCCCATAGACGTTAAGTGGGGGTGATTTTTTTTTCTCGACTAACCCTATAGTGTGGGGTATCGTTGGATAGGTCTTTTAAAACCATTGGGGGGTTGCTAACATGATTTTTCTATTCAGTGATCTTTTTGAGAAATATTCAACTTTAAAGTGAACCTCTACAATCTAAACTTTTGGGTGGAAAAATTTGAAAAAATTCAGAATGGTAGTAAATATATTATATTTACAAGGAAAATTATAGCGGCTAAAATTGCTTTGTAGTTTAAGAGTAAATAGTAGCCTCAGGTGTAAAACATACCTAAACTTGGAAGATTTCGTACACATACGAAATCCTTTGAAAAATATTACTTGATTTTTTCGTAAAGGCTACGGAACCCTATCTTGGGCGTGTCCGACATGCTCTTGGCCGGTTTTTTTTATTTAATATACTTAATAGAATAAAGTTTCGATATCAATCAGGTTTACGAGTGAAGATATTAATTAATTTTCTAAAGGAACATGTTTCCTGCGAAGAAAAAATCTTTGCGTAATCATGGAAATAGCGACAATTAATAAATAGCAGCGTACGCTCGCTCCTTTAATAGACAACAGTCACGCAGCAGCAACTACTAAATCCGTTCGTTGGCCCAACATTGACATACAAAGCAATGAATGAACAATTGAAAGAGAGAACAAGTACAAAAACGAACAAAATCAATCGCTATTATGATTGGTGTAAATAAGATTTTTTGGTGGGTATAATCGCATAACACTTGGTATAGTTGGGAATGGGTATCCGATTTAACAGCGGGTACCGGGAATCATCTTTTGTGTGATACCATCTATCCTATCCTCTCTTACTAATATTTTAAATGAGATTTTTTTTTTAAATTTCATAGGATACGGAAATGCGTTCCCCTGGGATAATATTTTAACTTTAGTCAAGATTAAAGAGTGCTGTCGTGCTGTCCAATAACGGTGAGGTAGGTACCTCGGTTTTAAAGATGAGGCGTTAACTTTGTACGCAATCAACAGATGGCGTTGTCCGAGCAAACGTTGTACTCTTCAAGCCAAACTCTAAATTGTAATGAAAGCGAAGCCAGGGGATAAAGCTAGTAGACCTATAAAAGTTTAACGTTACCTACTAATAACTGGCAGACGACGCACAGCCTAATCCACTGAAGCTAGAGATTTTAAATTTGGCAAACATATTCTTTGAGGATTATAAAGGTGCACAGAAACAAAATTCCCATAGGATAGAGAGCTATATTTTATTTTTTCACTGGAACGAAGCTGCGGGATAAAGCTAGTCTTTAATAAAAAAGAAAACCCATTGAACGTTACGTGAATTTTTTAATAATAGAATACAGGTAGGTAAAATATTTTAGCTCGTTTGGCGTAAAGCATGAGAAATATTTCTCATCTTCTCGGGTACTGCACCCTACTTATTATTCTGCTTAACGTTTACAGTTTTGGTGTGTGTGTGTGTGTGTAGTTTTAGTAGCCCCGTTTATGTTTTTTTATTCACTTTTTGAAGGTTTATTATACGGTATAATTTAGTTACTTATATTTGTTTTAGATTGACCACGACTTGTGGGGTGTCATGCTGGTAGGGCTTGGAATTTTGTTCCTTTGCCTAGTTTTAAGGCTGGCTGTCGCAGCCCTGGTCTGCTGGGACATGACAATTAGAGAAAAACTCTTCGTTTGCTGCACTTGGATACCCAAATCCATCGTTGAGGTAACATTTTTTTTACGTATACGTTTTTATTCTAGAGTTACGCTAAATTAATTACGAACGAAAAATATTTTTTAAACATTGATAGTAAGACAATTTGGGTGGGATGTATTTTTTTTTTACTAGTTATTTTCGTTAGTAATTAAAACTTATAAGAGATTTACAAAAATATATATATACATACGCGTCCACTTGAGAACCTCCTCCGTTTTTTCGTCGCTCAGAAAGTAGTGGTGAACCTATCTCTGAATTGAAAGTAGCGTATAGATATTTTATCAGCGGTTACGTTAATTAATATAATATATTTTATTATGATATTATAACGATAAGAGGTCGTAAAACTTGACTCGTGACGTTTTCGTCATTCGAAGATGTCATAAACGATATGGCTGACGTAGTCACATTACACACACACACACATTGGGCACGTAGTCACATTAAGTTAGGGTTGCCATACGTCCCGGATAAATCGCGTGATGAATCGCGCGCCGAAGCTAGACTACCCGTTTTAGTCGCTATTTTCAGAGCTCTGTAAAAATTATAAATATTAGAGATACAGTTCCGAGAGCAGGACTTTTTTTTAGGAAATTTTCTGTTCCTTTCAGATCTTTTTTTAAATTTCAAATACCTTTGATAGTTTCCGTGAAATTCGAAAGAAACCAAACCCCTACTTTTTATTTTATTAAATTGTTTATAACTTTTGCAATTTTTATCGGCCCCTTTTAGGACCTTTCCTTGTACTTTTACATAATGTTCCGAATTGAATGACACCTTGATCGTGATTTTCGGTGACTATACAAAAATTTCATGCAAAAAGGCACATGTTGATTAGACTACAACAAACAGAAAACCCGATAGTTGTTTTGTGTTTAGGCCAGGACTAAATCTTCAAAGTTACCTATTGCTGTAATAAAAGTTCCTTTTTTTCTACCTTTACTAGTTTTTCTTTAAATGTCCCGGTCTGAGTCCCCACACTTATGGCAACCCTACATTAAGTGTACTTTAAACCTCGTCAAAATACTAGAAAAAAAAAAGATGTGACGGGTTTCATTCATTTTTACACAAAATAACTTATGTCTTCTATTTTATTCGAATGTTAAGACAATTTTGATACCTACATAGTCATAAACATGGCTGTGATAAAATTTTTAGAAACTACACCCACCTGATCATATTTTGTACCCCAATACGACGTGTACGTAGTAAGTACGTATGTTGTAAAACTATAGTGAAATTACATGAAAAATTTATACACATCTCGTAAATTCAGGACCGGAATATTAATAAGAAAATTAAATTTTATTGCGGTAGTAGTCTTGCTGAATATATTTATGCAGGTTTCAATAAACTGTATCCGTAGTGCATATATATAACCTAGAACTTTGTGATTGCCATTTAAGTACATCGATTTATGGCTAGTTCTACAAATTGAGGAATTTTGGTTGGCTCAGGTCATAGAATAATATATATTAAATATTTGTGTTATCTGACACTGTGAAATAATAGTGTGTATCGGTTTCTAATTGGACGCTGAAAATCATCTCTCTCAAGCAAATATTTATACGACAAATTTGCCCAAAAATGGTCAAAATTCTCACTTCCCTGTGGGACGACATCCCCAAAATTCAAAATAAAAGTCCATGTAATAGGGTTAAAAAAGGGGTTTAACAGATTAATTTTATAAAAAGATTGTAGCTATATGTACATGGTTTTCAAAAAAACTAAAACGGTTTTACAGTTACTTATTTTCTCCAAGATTTTGTTGATTTAATAAAGGCGACGCGAATTTAGTATCACTTCCCTGTCAACTAAAACTTTGTAAAAATCACCTTGAAAATGAATAGCAAGTAACATTGTCACTTGGGAAATAGAAAGAGAGAGGTGAAGACAGCATGGCAACGAGAGTGTTTTGTTTCACTCTAGCCGCAATTACTCGTGTCCGTGGTTTTTTTGGAGACAGTTGCGTTCGGGTCAGTCAAATTCTCACTCAAATGGTACTTTTTTTAAATTTAAATTAACACATTTTACTTATTTAATATATTTTTTGTATTTCTTTTAGTTGCACGGTAAATTTATAGAAATTTCAATTGTAATTAAATAAAGCAATCTTCTAGATTTAAGGAAAAACGTTCAAAATCTCACTTCCCTGTCTATCACTTCTCTGGAAATACATAGACAGGGAAGTGAGAACACTAACAGGGAAGTGATAAAATGTATGTTCAGTGGCTGTTACCACTAACTTAACTGTGTACTGCGTCATTACAAGCTTTTATTGAACTGCCGATGTGTTTGTTTGTTAATTAGTGAGTATTGCAAGTCAAATTGGGCCTATTTCCCAGAGTCCAAATGAGTTGAAATTTTATACAAAGAAGGTCCTCCCATTATTAACGCACGGTATAAGAATGATGATATATTCAGTCGGACGGGAGATATTGTTTTTTGTTTGCTCGAAATGTCAATCATACATAAAAAAAAACATAAAAGAGAGACAATTGAAAGAAAATGTGAGATTAGAAAGTAAAAAATTACCAAATAAAGCAAGATGGATAAAAAATAAAACAACAAAGAAGGAATGTAAAAATAGAAAAAAAGGAAATCAACAAGAAAAACAGACAGAGAAACGTCAAAATTAATCAAACGTTTATTCTTGTCTTATGTGTAGAGCTTTTTATTAAGAAGGCAAGAGTAGTCAAGATTGCATTTAGTGCATAGTCACAAATCAACTGCATTAAAACTGATCCAGTTTCATTCACCTGTCCTGAATGTTTCATTCAGGCCTATGCGTCTGTTTTACACGAGTTTTGGCATACTGCATATACACAACGCCTTTCGTAGCTGACTAAACTTGTAGTGTGAGTTGCGCCTCACATACACACTCTCCCAACGTACACTATAGTCATAGTGATAAAAACAATAAATCAAAATTCTTTATGCACACTGAGATAAATAAAGGCTATGTTTATGTTTTAATTATACATATTTTAATGGTCTTACTAGGGGCGTTCAATAAAAAGTGAGAATGAGTATGTTATAAACAACTTTTACTAAATGTCATTTTATTTTTCGACATAGTCACCTTTTAGCATAATACACTTAGTATATCTTTTTTCTAAACTTAAAATTCCATTTTTAAAAAAGGTCTCATCTTGAGTACTTAAAAAATCTTGTACTGCAGCGACTACCGCGTCGTCGTCTTCAAATTTCTGGCCTCTCAGGTATTGTTTCAATCTCGGAAATAGGTAGAAATCACTGGGAGCGAGATCTGGTGAATACGGAGGATGCTTAAGGATATCGAACCCAGCATCACGAATTGCAGCTATTGCAACAGCGGACTTGTGTGCCGGGGCATTGTCCTGGTGGAACAGCACAACTTTCGAGAGTTTACCTCGCCGTTTTTCGCGGATCTCATTGCGCAATGTTGCTATTTGTTTGGCGTATAATGTGCCCGTAATAGTGGCTCCATGCTCGAGATACTCAATTATTAATACCCCTTTACCATCCCAAAAAACAGAGCCCATGACCTTACCGGCAGATGGGCTCACCTTGAATTTCTTCGGAGTTGGAGATGATGGCCTTTTCCATGTCATAGACTGCAGTTTCGTTTCTGGGTCGTAATGATGGACCCATGTTTCGTCCATTGTTATAAATCGCGCCAAAAAAGTTCCCGGTCTTGCTGCATCAGATTCAAAGCTTCTTGACAAATCTCTAGTCTAGTTTGTTTTTGCGTGTCAGTAAGCATTCTTGGTACCCAACGCGCAGATACCTTTTTCATACCCAAGCGTTCATGTAAAATATTATGCACGCTCCCCGTTGAAATCTTTACATTTTCAGCAATAAAACGAACCGTGACACGACGATCCGCCAAAACTGAGTTTTCGACTTTTTTCACAATTTCTTCAGTTACTGCTGTAGTAGGGCGTCCGGAGCGGGGGTTGTCCATTGTCGATGTTCTTCCACGTCTAAATTCGGCGCACCAACGTGCGACTGTCGAATACGGAGGAGCATTAGACCCTAAAGTGTCCCGCAAATCCAAATTGACTTGGTCCGTAGAAAAAATTTTCAAACACAAGTATTTGATAACGGCGCGCAGTTCAATTTTCTCCATTTTCGCTAACGTACTCAATAGCATTGTAAAGAAATTACCGTATATTTTTTTAAACAAAAGACAGTTAGTTTTTTTTTTCATAGCAATCAGCTAGATAGATTAGCTTTACCGGCCAGTATTTAATTTCGTAATATTAAAAGAGTTTGCATCTCATTCTCACTTTATATTGAACGCCCCTCGTAAATAGATGACTAAACGGTGCAGTAATTATTTTGTTTCCTATTTCTGAAGCATCTAGAGTAAAGTATTTGTTACTTTTTATAGCAGTCTGAAAAATGTTGATTATTCTTAGATTTAAAAATATTTATGTTTTCTTAAAAATAGTTCAGTAAAGAAAACTTAACATTCTTTTTAATTATTTTGTTTCTGACGGCTCTGTCAGCTGTCCTGGGTCTAAATTATCACTTCCCTGGTAGGTATTAAAGTACACAAAAAGTCCCAGTAGGACCAGGTTAGTATTTTTTTGCATATAAATGGTTCTAATGATTGTCTTATATACTACAATGTTCACTGTCAAGTCGATTTTAAGATCAAAAATCTTTTATTATCACTTCCCTGTGTCTACTCTCATTGCCCTGTCTTCTGTAAAGTAAAAAATGTCCATAACGTTTAAATTAATAAATATTTTGACTGGCCCTTTCAGTTCTGGAATACTTTATCATGTTTTATTATAACAGGTAACTTTAAAATTATGTACATTTTAAAATTATGATGGGCCAAAAATAGTGCCATTTTATTCCCTTGTTTGTAGGACTAGCCTTATACTAACTTCAATCGATTTATCAGTCTTTTCTAAACTTTAGGTCGCAACCCAATGTTGAATCGCAAACCTATATTGGGAGTGGAAAGTCACGAAAGAAGAAAATTCTCTTTTTTTAGAATATTTGTAAGTGATATTTTATATATAGAACAAAAGGGAGATAGTTGTCACAGTATTTCATGTTTTTAAACTATTATTGTTTATTTAAAAGCGAAAAAGTTTTTCGGGTGCGCCGGCGGGATTCGAACCCACGTCTCCCGGATATGCGCCCCAACGGGTGTTCTACCAATTGAACCACGTCGCATCCAACCGACTCCCCCGAAATTCTTAATCGCTTACATACGCCAACAGTGGCGTGTGGTAACATCCATCGCAACTATTAATAATGTTAATTTAAGATTTTCGAGGCTTAATGCCGTGTCCAGGGTGGAGTCTGGGGCGTGGCTACACGCGCTTCCTTCCCCACATCCTCACCTCACATCCCCACACACCCTGAACCCCACATCCTGAACCTCATTTTTGCATCTGCGGCACTATGGTAGAGAGCAACGGCCACCACGCATTAAGTTGTTGTCGTTGTGCGGGAAGATTTCCGCGCCATTACGCCCTGAACGATATAATCCGCAGGGCTCTGGTTTCGGCTAACGTCCCCTGTGTGTTGGAGCCTCCAGGTCTTAGCCGGTCAGATGGCAAAAGACCTGATGGTTTGACCTTGGTGCCCTGGCAAAGGAGAAAGTGCCTGATTTGGGACGCCACTTGCGTCAGTACCTTTACCCCGTCGCACCTTGGTCGCACTTCAAGGATGGGGAGCAGCTGCTGAATTGGCAGCCCTTAATAAGCGCGAGAAGTACTCGGCTCTCTCAAACTATTTATTTGTTCCACTTGCGGTGGAGACAACTGGTTGTTGGGGCTCCGAGGCAAAGGCTTTTTTTAAAGAAGTGGGGCGTCGTCTGCGTGAGAGATATCTTGACCCTCGCTCTGAGTCGTTTCTGGTACAAAGGTTGTCCATCGCGGTTCAACGTGGCAATGCAGCTAGTGTGTTGGGCACCTTTGCCGGGTACGATCCGGGGCGGTTTGTTTGACTGATAGCATTTTTTGAAATGTATTTTGTATTGTGACTTGTTTTTTATGAAAACAGTACATTATATTACTATAGTATCTTAAAACAAAATGTATGTATCTATATACCTAGGACCATTCACGAAGATACGTAAATCTGTCAAGATTAGAAATTAATGACATTGCAATAAGAACCACGGCACGCGTCACCATGTATGACAGAATCTATATAAGTACGTATGTATATCCTTGCTTATGTTTATGCTGTGCCAGTTTGGGACTAGATCAATTGGTGTCAACAACTGTCCCATGATAATTATCATTTTATTATTATTTACCTATACTGCTCTTCACTGTCGCATTGTAGACATGATTTAATACTCGCAAATATGTACAGTTAATTAAGTTGATTCCTAGGCCACCACAGGACCTTGCCATTGTGATATTTTACGTCATTCCATACGCGTTGCTATAGACAAATAAAATAATTTACTACGATCAGGTTCTATGGTAGCCTAGGAATTCGTTTACTGTAAAATCGCTATGCCTGTATCACGCACGATGCATGGGAACGGGTGCTCACATCGCTACTAAAAGTCACTGTGTGCAAATGAAATTATCGGTAAGGGATCCGGGATCGTTATAAGTTCCTGGTCTTTTCCCAAGATCCACCACTGCAGAGAGATATAACTCGTTCCATTGAAAATAAAGTTTCAGATGTTTTTTTAGCATTTTTTTAGAGAGATAGATAGGTAGTCCTTATTCCTACGAACAGTTTTGAGATAAACATTTCAATGTAAATGATCGTTGGCAGGCGGTGCTTGGCCCGCTGGCCCTGACGACGGTCATCTCCCGCGGCTCCTACGAGGGATCCGAGACTGACTACGTGTACGCTGAGAGCCTCATGAAGATCCTTATACAAGCAATTATAATCACGACACCTATAGGTTACTTACTAACTAACTATTTAGGACCGAAGCTACTCAGAAAACCAAAGAAAGACTGCGAAAATAATGTAGAACAATCATTTGCGTAAAATTTAGTAAAAAAAATTATTCTAGTGTCTTATACTAGTGAAAATGCTCTTACGAAATAATTAAAATATATATTCTTAATAGAATCACAAGATGATTTTAGTTAACTTTTAAGTGCGTCAACAATATGAATCGTTATACACATTACCGGACCAGAATTATTTTTTGTACTAAATATAACGGGTGGCAGATATTGGTGCTGAAAAATACGTTTATTTAATTAAACCTTTTTCGCTTTGATTTCATAAGTACAAATAAGAATGCCAATTATGTTGATTACGCAGTATATAGCATGTAATTCACGCTTGAATACCTCTAGAAATGAAAAAAAAAATGTTTCCTAAACATTTTATTATTTTACAATACTTATTTGTCGGATTTAGATCTGTGATTTTTATTATTTTATACAGATATAATAACAGACGCATTTTTTTATATTTTCATAATATAGAGTCAAAGCTTAGAATATTATTTGTGCTACCAGTTTTCTACGATTAAGATTTTGTATGAGGCTTTTAAAGCTTATTTTATTATATAATTAAATTAATTTGATCATTGGGATGCTGATACTTAACTAGTATGTAAGTTTATAGTCATTAGATAAACATTAATTAGGTAAGAATTTATTATACATATGGTTATGTAAAACTTATACCAAATTAAATTTAACATTAGATATATGAAGATATGATTGTTGATTATACAAACAGTGATACTTGTACTTCTTAAGCAGGAATCTATCTAAGTACTTGGATAGTTAAAATATTCATGTAAAACATGTCGTAAAAATATTCCATTTTTCACTACAGACAATCAAATATGTCATAGTCATGGCCATGAAATGTGAGCGCCTGTGTTTAATTTTACTGTCGTATTTGTTAAAAAAAAGCAGTAAATCAATAACTTCATTTTTATCTGGTTTTATTATTGCTAACAAGACACACATAATTATAAAATAAGATGCACGGTCCTTCACGTATTAGTAGTCAAGGTATGCCGACTCGTTTCGAACCAATCCGTGATTCTTTCTCAAGGTTGGTTCGAACGGAAAGCCAACCATGACCTGCGCGCAAGCGTATCTTATTTTAATGATTATGCTAACAATCGTTACTATTTTTGCAAGGTTGGAGAGTTATTGTTTGGTGCAATTGCTTGTATTAAAAGTATTAAAACCCGAGCAAGTCAAGGATTTTAGGATCGAACCACGAGTAAAGCGAGTGATTTAAATAAAAAATCCTGAGCGTGACAAGGATTTTGAGGCACGAGACGCTAAATAATGTTAAACAAATGTTCACCTCACTACAGCAAGTAAAATTAGCGGATGGAAGAAAACGATTAAATTAAACAACTGTAAATGAGTTTTAGATTATTCACAATTTATTACTCTGCCCGCGGCTTGGCCTCCGTCGCAGAACTTCCCATAATACCTGAGTACATCTATATTAAAGGTATAATTAATTGTACAATAATATACCACAATTTATCGTCACGTTCGAATTTCAATAACCTTTTCCACGCTAGCCATAATTTTTCGCTTCTCATGCTCTTAAAATGTTACTTTAGTCTCTAAGGACTAAAGTACTTAATTATTTTAAATTTACTTTGGAAACCCATAAGCCACCAATCACGGTGTTTATGAATGGAGGATTATCGCTATTTTCAGTGATTGCATATAGAAAATTTTTAGGGCGTGGAAATAACCTCAAAATGAAAACTGTGCAAAAATATTTAAAAAAAGATTTGATTTCGTGAAACACGACGGATAATCACAAATATGAATCTATTTAATTATATTAACGATGATTTCATTTTATTCAGCATATTCCAATTAGTTTTAAAGTAATTTTCAAGTTTGAATCTGTTGTTGGTTAACATATCCAAGCTAAGAACAAAAAAGAAACAAAAAAAACCGCGGTTTTTTTTTGCTATTTTGAATTTTGAACAGAGGTCCACTACTCGTCTTGAGCGTATGTTGTAAAAAAGTAATACTGTAATTTTGTATAGGACGCCGTTTTTTTCCTCGCATTCAAAGTAAAAAGTAGAGTGTTTAACACAAGACTAAACAACCATAATAACTTGTTTTAGTCCCTTATTGAACGATCTGCTATTTCACGCAGATTTCGAAGAAGAAAGAAAACTTTTCGAGCTAGTGAAATGAAAAATAATTGTTGACTAAGAAGTATATCCATTGTGCCATTCAGCTGTGTATTACATGACGGCTTAAATCTCTCACTGTGTAGTCTACCAAGGGGCCTGTAATTGACATCAAGACAAGACCAGTGATAATGAGATTCCATCTCACTCTTATGCGCAATGTGAAATATCTTATTTATTTATTAATAACTGAACTTATTGCGACTTCTAACCGATTTCAAAAATTCTATCAGTATTAGAAACATAGACCATCCCTTATTAACACAGGCCTTTCTTTACTCTCGGGACAGTGCAATTTCCCACGGGACCCAGCCGAAATTGCATAGAACGGTTAGTTTTTCTTTTAGTATTAAAATAATATCCTACGTTATAAATTCGATTCGTGAATTTATTTTATGACGACCCTGACGGTAAACCATCATTTTACCGAAAAGAGTTTCATCGATTTTTGTTTCCCATAACACTATTCGCAGAATTTTATTAACGAGTAGGTAACTTCGTTACATCGCTCATACAGTTGCTCGAATTACATTTTACACAAGAATCAACTCATCGAATTTCACTTCATCATTTTATTTGTATTTCGATGAAGCGTTATGATGATGAAACATTGTTCGTGGCAATATTAACATAAGACGTACCGTTTGGGAATCATATTTCGATAATTTGATACTATTAATAACTGATCATTCTGTGAAAGGTAATTTCGAAGAATAGTTACGCTACTACGATTTGTGACAAATTCGAAACGATTTACGACGAAAAGTTGATCGATTATATAAAAAGTAATGAATTAAAGGTTATGTGATTAGAAAAAAAAACGTAATGAAATTCGTGGAATAGTTTTCGATGAAATGAAAATCAGCGTAACGAATTTCGTTATAATGATAACATGTCTATGCAAACCATGTATAAAAATAAAAATGAATCGCCAAAGATCTTGCTTAGGGCCTTAGGGCCGTTACAGACGAACTGCATTCTAACTGCAACTGCTGACTGGCCATACATTTCAGTCGCAGCTAGCGTGCAGTTTTGCCGACTGCAATGCAACTGCGGTGGAAAATGTATGGGCAGTCAGCAGTTGGCAGTTACGTTGCAGTTAGAATGCAGTTCGACTATAACGGCCCTTAGCGCTAAACTCGAGAACCACTGCACCAAATTTTTGTTGCGTTCGTAATTGTCATGCATGACAATATTTTTTATGAAAAAAATACTTCAGCGGCGACGAAGCCGCGGGCATCAGCTAATTACATATTACAACATAAGGAAGACCGCCGATTCAGCCGCACGTGCTCACACAGTGGAATGACCGTTGAATGATCGAGGCGCCGTGTCAGCAAAATACGCGTTTACCTTGTTAATGCATTCATAATCATGATTCACTTTTGATTCCGACATCGAACAATTGTCACCGTACTTAGGTTATTAAATCTGTAATTTTTATTTAAATTAAATTAGTAATAAAGTTTTTGGTTTTTTTTTCGGACCTCCGATTGTAGCTATCATAATTGGCGCAGTCGGTAGGATACTCGCGGGTAGTTTTTGCGAATAATTTGGGGACCTCTAATATCGAGACCACACGTTCGCGAGCCACCCGGGTTCGCTATCAAGCATCGCTGCCGAGTATCCGAATCTACGAGCTACACACCGGAGGCGAATCCAGCAATCGATTCACGAGAAAGACCAGAAATGAAGCATCTGTAAGTACACTTGAATCGTTCTCGTTTTGCTTGCTTCCTAAATTTTAATCCCTTATCCTTCCAAAATTTTCCATCCCAGAAAATCGGGATCCCGGGAGCCTACATCGAGTCAGGTTCGTCGGGAAAGATTAGATTTACATAGAAACTTAGATAGTTCATTGGACGATTTAGGGGTGAAGGACCTATTCGAAACTAATATTACAATGCCCAGTAACCCCGATGACATTTACAAGGCTTTACGCCTAGTCCCGGATTTTGATGGCAATCCTAACATTCTCACTAGATTCGTTAAAATTTGTGACCAAATAGTTGCAGCTTATTTAAGTAATGAGCCCGGAAGCGAGTTATCCAATCTGTGCTTGATAAACGGAATCCTAAATAAAATTACGGGCACAGCCGCAAGCACTATAAATAGTAATGGCATTCCTGATAGTTGGCTAGGTATTAGAACAGCCCTCATTAATAATTTCTCTGACCAACGTGACGAGACAGCATTGTACAATGACCTTTCAATCGCTAACCAAGGTAACAAAACACCCCAGGAATTTTATGACCATTGCCAAACGCTTCTGAGTAGGATAATGACCTATGTGTCATTACATGAGGACATTAGCACCACTATAGAGGCCAAACGCAGTCTTTATAAGAAGGTAGCCATGCAGGCCTTCGTCCGTGGCCTGAAAGAACCCTTGGGGTCACGAATTAGATGCATGCGCCCCGATTCCCTAGAAAAAGCCCTCGAGTTCGTACAAGAAGAACTTAACGTAATGTATATACAACAGCGAGGGGACGCAGCCAAACCCCATGCACCGGCTAAGGTGACCACACCCTCGCCAAACGTAGGATTATTGCCACCCAGACCATTGCAACCACCCCAAGCACCTAATTGGCCTACGCCTTTTGCACAGCGTCAAGCGCAACCGCCCCCGCAACCATTTAGATTTAATCCCATTCAACCGCAGCCACAAAATCGTATGCCCACTAGAACCCAACAGATGTTCGGCGCACGTCCTCCTAATTATAACCCACAGAGCAATGTATTCCGATTACCCCCTAGAAATAACCCCCAATTTAATCCAACTCCCAAGCCCATGAGTGGAGTCCAGCCTTTTACCCCGAGAGCGTTACCCCAGTCGAACCAACCTTTTTATACGCCACGCGAAATGCATGTGAATGAATGCGCACCTGACACCGACTCATATTACGACAATTATTACATGCAACCGGAATATTACTATGACATGACCTATGACAACTATGCTCAATACGAACTATACAGTCACTACGCGGAACCAGATTGCGATTATCAACCGGGTGATGAAGTGCCTAGTACCAGCGAACAGTCGAATTTTCAGTCGGACCCGAAATCACAAAAGCCAAAATAGAATTAAATTTACAGTCTCAGAGGCAATTACCTTACATTCGAATAAGTGTTCCACCGCTCAAATTTTTAATAGATACCGGCGCTAATCAATCATTTATTAGCCCCGAAGCCGTCGAACGATATTTTCCAAATTTACCAGTCAACTATGATCCCTTCGAAGTCACCAATGTGCACGCCGTGAGTAGGAATAATTATTCAATAACATTACCTTGTTTCCCAGAATTCAACGATGCAAATGACATGAAATTATTCGTATATCATTTCCATAACTATTTCGATGGACTCATAGGGTTAGACTTACTAGCCAAATGGGAGGCTAAGATCGATCTTAAAAGTAACACTCTGATCACGCGAACTTCAAGTAATCCGATACTGATGTATCACTCGAGCGATGTAAGTAATTATCTCGAGGAAATTATTCCTGCCGGTACGTCCAAGGTAATTAGAGTCCCGATTCATACCGCTGACGGCGACGTTTTAGTAAAAGAGCAGATAATTAGTAATTGTATGATTCATCCTTGTCTTACCACTGTTAAAAGTAACCGCGGCTATATTGAAGTAGAAAACCAATCCCCGAATGACGTAATTTTTTCTCTCGACCAGCCAGCTCAAGCTGACCTCTACAATATCGAGTGCATGCGCACTGAATTGTGCCCGAGTGCACGCGCACAAGACGTAATATCGCGATTACGTACCGACCACTTAAATAAAGAGGAGGTAACGAATCTAAAGTTACTCTGTTCTCGCTACGCCGACGTGTTTTATATCGAAGGAGAATCACTTACTTTTACGAACAAAATTAAGCACCGAATTAGAACTACCGATGAAGTACCGGTGTACACGAAGAGCTATCGGTATCCATTTATACATAGGCAGGAGGTCAGGGACCAAATAGCCAAAATGCTCGAACAGGGAATAGTTAGACCCTCAGATTCGGCCTGGAGCTCCCCTATCTGGGTCGTGCCCAAAAAGGTTGATGCCTCAGGGAAACAGAAATGGCGTCTTGTGGTTGATTTTCGTAAACTGAATGACAAGACAATAGACGACAAATACCCGATTCCAAATATCACAGATGTACTCGACAAATTAGGAAAATGTCACTATTTCACTACACTGGACTTAGCCAGCGGATTCTATCAAGTCGAGATGGACCCCCAAGACATTCCCAAGACAGCTTTCAACGTAGAACACGGGCATTTTGAATTCTTACGTATGCCAATGGGCCTTAAAAATTCGCCTAGCACCTTCCAGAGGGTCATGGACAATGTCTTGAGAGGTCTCCAGAACGAGATTTGTCTCGTGTACCTTGACGACATAATAGTTTTTAGTACATCCCTCCAAGAGCACATGGTCAACCTGGAAAAGGTCTTCCAAAGGTTACGGGAATCGAATTTCAAGATCCAGATGGATAAATCTGAATACCTGAAACTTGAAACCGCATACCTCGGACACATAATTAGTAAGGATGGTATTAAACCAAATCCTGAAAAAATCTCAGCAATACAAAAATACCCGATACCCAAAACTCCAAAGGAAATTAAACAATTTTTGGGCCTTCTCGGTTATTACCGAAAGTTTATCCCAGATTTTGCCCATATTACAAAACCCCTCACCGTATGTCTGAAAAAGAAGAACAGAATAACCCTTAATTCTGAGTACATCAGTTCCTTTGAGAAATGCAAAACCCTCCTTACCAACGATCCCGTACTACAATACCCCGATTTTACTAGAGAATTTATTCTGACGACAGACGCCTCAAATGTTGCTTTGGGCGCTGTTTTATCCCAAGGACCCATAGGCTCCGACAGACCAGTGTGCTACGCGTCCCGCACTCTCAATGAAAGTGAGCTCAACTATAGCACAATAGAGAAGGAGTTGCTCGCCATAGTTTGGGCAACCAAATATTTCCGACCTTACCTCTTCGGACGAAAGTTCAAAATCCTAACTGATCACAAACCCTTGCAGTGGATCATGAATATAAAGTGTTGCGTAAACTAATTTTAAGTTGAATTTTTATTCAAAATATCCGACGGGAAACAGGGATAGAAAAGGGACTTACGGTTTCGTGTGAAGCTGGTTTGAAGAGAGTTCTTCTCTTGTGCTGAGGTGCGCGCGCGGTCGTTTTTTCTCTTAGACTGGTGTAGCCGATGTACGGCGGGGGTGTGTGCGCGGGACCCGTAAAGCAGTGTGCGCGCGGGGCTCGTAATAGCAGCTTACACTTGCCCCGATAGATGGCGTTGGATGGTAAAGATGGCAAAGGAAGGAAATGGGATTTGTCGGTTTCCTAACATTTCCCCCCACCGAAATCAACAATGATTTCAAAATAGGTAAACACAAAGAAAATATTGACATAGTTGTCTAGTTTGTGTAAAAATGTTGTATTTTGAAACAAAAATGAAAGCTAATGGACTGTATAAATAAATAGTATGTAGTTAGTTGAAAGAGATACCTATAAGAAAAATTATATAATTATAAAATAATAATAAAAAAAAGGAAACTTGTTATTGTGAAAGTACTATTCGTCCAGCTGTGTTGGCAGAGGACTCAATTTATTGACAGGGCGTTGTAAACGCGAATTTTGTGTTCGAACCGTCACAACACGAACTCTACCATCAGGGCCGGGATGAACTTGTTCCACACGTCCCAGGCTCCATTGTTGACATGGACTATTATCATTATGAATCAGTACCAGATCATTGGTAGACAAGTTAGGCGTATCAACTAACCACTTGTGCCTTTGTTGAAGCGTATGTAAGTATTCGGATTTCCACCGACGCCAAAAATGCAAAGTGGCTTGTTGGATACATTGCCATCGCGTCAAGCGATTTATAGACGCGTCCGTTAAGTCGTTATTAGGAACCGCCACTAGTTGACGACCAACTAAAAAATGTCCTGGTGTGAGGACGTCGAACTCATTTGGGTCGTTTGATAGACTACAAAGTGGCCGAGAGTTCAGGATTGCCTCTATGTTGGCAAACAGAGTACCAAGCTCCTCAAACGGTAACGCGCGTGTACCGACGACACGTTTTAGGTGGTATTTGGAAGACTTGATTCCGGCCTCGAAAATCCCACCAAAATGGCTACCTGCTGGAGGATTATATTTCCAGATCACCTTCCTAGTTGTAAACTTATCAGTCAGTTGGTTCCGATTGCTATTATAAAACTCGAATACTTCAGTCAAATGTTTGCCAGCGGCAACGAAATTTTTACCGTTGTCTGAACAAACCGTATGTGGAAGACCACGCCTAGCTGTGAATCTGTCAAAGGCCGCCAAAAAACATTCTGTAGTTAACGCTGAGACCACCTCAAGATGTACTGCGCGCGTTGAATAGCAAACAAATAGGCACAAATAAGCCTTCGAAATTTTAGCATTACGACGGTTTGATTCCTTTGTATAAAAAGGGCCGCCCATATCGACTCCAACCGTGTGAAATGGATACACATTCTGTAAGCGAGATTTAGGTAATGAACCCATCTTAGGCTGGTTAACAGTGGGCCTATTCTTAAAGCATCTAATGCATTTCGACAAGCGCGATCTTATGATGCATCTAGCGGATACGATCCAATATCTTTGAGCTAGTATGTTCTGCAGACTCCTAGGTCCAGCGTGTAAGTAGACTTTGTGATAATAGTCGATCAAGATGTTAGTGAAGTGCGACCTTTTAGGCAAAATCAACGGATGACGTTGAGAAAAAGGCAAGTTCGCTTGGGAGAGCCTACCCCCCACCATGAGGAGACCACGGCTATCAATGAACGGGTCGAGTTTACGTAGGCTTAGAGAACATCGGTTGTCCTTTTTTAAAGATTCAATGTCATCCTTGAAATTCATAAGTTGGACCGTTTGAACGAGTTTGTCATGTGAATTATTCAGTTCTACAGTAAGCAGAGCGCCTGTGGTTCTATTAGGAGCAGGAACCCTAGAATTATTAATGAACCTAAGACACCAGGCTACTACCCGCTGTAGTTTCAGAAAATTTGAATATTTATTAATAATTGACTCTAAATCCGTATTTAGATCGGAACCTGCACTCAATAACGTGTTCTCCGTGACAGGTTTGAGTTCCAACGGTTCACCTTTGAACTCGTCAATAGACCTAACTGGCCACGTGTGCTGCGGTCCGTACAGCCACTGTGGGCCTCGAAACCACTGGTCTGCGATCTGCACCAGTTGGGCCGGTGTGGCGCCGCGGGAGCACACATCGGCAGGGTTGTCAGTGCCGTTGACGTGGTACCATTGCACCTTTGATGTACCTTCATTAATTTTAGCAACGCGATTAGCAACAAAAGTTTTTAATTTGAACGCTGGTGTATTTATCCACGTCAACGCCACTGAACTATCAGTAAACGCCAATACGTCATTGATCAGCACTTCCTTGGCCAAAATCGCTAGTACATATTCCAGGGTCTTGGACAATAAATGAGCAGCCATTAATTCAAGACGTGGAATCGAAACTGTTTTTAAGGGCGCAACCTTAGATTTAGATAACAGTAGGCTAACATTGACGTTACCCTGCACGTCTTGACTACGAATGTACACGACTGCTGCGATCCCTGCCATCGAGGCATCACAAAAACCCATGACCTGCGATGAGGTATGCTTTTGGACAAAGACGTGCCGATCATGTTTAAGAGTCGATAGCAGCGGTATTTGAGATGAAAACGTTAACCATTCATCAATAAGTAATTTAGGAAGCGGATCGTCCCAGCCTAATTGTGCGCACCATAGCTTTTGCATAAAATTTTTAGCTATAAAAATGCACGGCGCTACGAACCCTAAGGGGTCGAACAGTTTCGCTATTTCCGATAACACCGAGCGCTTAGTTACGTTACGTTCCATTTGAGTCGTACGAAATGAGAACGCGTCTGCGTTAGGTAGCCAGTGTAGACCGAGAATTTTAATAGACGTGGTTTTACCGTCGTCGAATTGAACCGGAGGCTCCAGTTGATCACAAGGCAATTCGTTTAATACTTGAACGCTACTACTTGACCATTTACGTAACTCGAATCCACCGAGTTTAAGTAACTCCACTAATTGATGTTGAATTTCTACCGCCTCGTTCACACTATCAACGGACCACAGTAAATCGTCTACGTAGAACCCTTCCCGCAGTGCGCGCGCGGCGGCGGGGAAACGCGCGCCCTCGTCCGCGGCTAGCTGTTGCAGCGTGCGCTGCGCGAGGAACGGGCTGCTAGCCACTCCGTACGTCACTGTGCACAGCTCGTATACTTTGATAGGTTCACTGGGCGAATCGCGCCATAGTATGTGTTGAAATTTGCGTTGAGACTCATCAATTAATATACAACGGTACATTTTAGATATGTCTGCGCACAAAGAGACTTCGCGCAGACGGAATCGTATTAATAATTCGATTAGATCAGCTTGCAGTTTCGGACCCGTGTATAAAACTGAATTTAACGACTTATTGTTCGTAGTCGAACAAGAAGCGTCGAAGACTACCCGAAGTTTAGTCGAACTGCTTTCAGGCTTGAGAACGCAATGGTGGGGTATGACATATCCCGACTCCACTTCCGATACGTCACCGACAGGGACCATATGACCGAGCGCCGCGTAGTCATCCATGAACTTTTTATACTCGCTCCTCAGAGTAGGTAAACGAGACAGCTTGCGTTCTAAATTTTGATACCGTTTAATCGCAATTTGTTTCGAATCACCTAATTTAGCGTCAGGTTTGAACGGGTAACTTACAACATAACGACCGGTGCTATCGCGCTTATGATCATTCACAAACATCTGTTCAGCGATGACGTCATGCGGATTTTTTGGTATGCTACAGTCTAAATTTTCAGTTTCCCAAAATGATTTAATCAAATTATCGATCTTTGTCGCGCTAGTGAACATACACGTCGATACATTTTGAATATTATTATTAAGTGTCAGCTGTCCCGTAACAACATATCCGAACACGCTACTTAATGCCAGCGGCAACCCTTGCCGTGACGGATGATATTTGCCACCATCGTACACGAATGGAAACACGTCACTACCCAGCAACATATCGATGCGATTTGAGCGACAAAAAGTAGGGTCAGCTAACACCAAATTTTTATACTCGCTGCATAAGTCTTGTGACAAATTAACCGACGGCATGTCAGTAGATATTTTCGGAATTATTACGGTTTTTAAATTGAAAATTGGATCATTTGACATAGTAGGTTTAATTTTACATGATACTATGCCTTGATCGCGAACTACTGCTCCGCCTAGACCTGACAGCTGAGTGTTGCACTTTTGACGCGGCAACCCTAAACGCTGGGCACAATCATTCGTCATAAAGCTAGTTTGAGAGCCACTGTCGATTACCGCACGTACGGGTTGATATTTGCCTAAAACGTCCATTATGTGTATAATCGCAGTGCCTAACATAACTGTGGACCCAGTCGAACACGTCAACGAGACTTGATTCCCTTTATTATCAATGTCCTCACTACTAACGAATTGAGTTTCCGTGCTTACTAAATTTACGTTTACATCCAAATGTAACGTGTGGTGATGTTTGTTTTTGCACACCGTACACGTTATCTTCGAAGGGCACTCATTAGACGCGTGACCTTGACGGAGACAATTCTCGCACAAGCGCAACTCTTTTATTTTGTTAACGCGCTGCGTCGGTGTGAGTGCGATGTACTCGTAACATTTATAAATTGAATGGAAAGGCTTATTGCAATACAAACAACCTTTTTTTGTACTGTTGTTATCAGTAGCTGCACTGCTTGACAAACATGTTTTGGAATTTACATTTTTTGGGATAGGTTTATTATTAAACTTATTTTGAATCGAAGGGACGAAGGGTTTATTCGTCACGGGCTTCGAATAAATACTCGTTGACATTTCCAACATACGAGTGTGATTTGTGACAAAATCGACTAATGTTTTGAATACTGGAATTTCCTTTTCATTAATTTTTTGTTCGAATTCACGTCTAGAAACCGGGTCCAAATTACGCAATCCGATATAACACAGAATAAATCCCGATAAATCATCAATTTTTAACAATTCTAGCGCTTGAACACACTCTTGAAATGTTTCTAAAAAAGAATTTAATCCGTTTACGGATTCGTTAGGCAACGGCTTAAACGCAAACAACTTATCCATATAGCGCGTAGCTATGGCCCGTGTATTCTCATACCTATCACACAAGGCCTGCCACACGATATCATAATTGTCACTTGACACTGGCAAGCTTTTGACTATTTGAAGTGCCGGCCCCGTGACAACAGACGTTAGGTAATAGAATTTCTCGATATTACCTATCGATTTGTTTGAATGAATTAAACTCGTGAATGTATCGCGAAATGTAATCCAATTCTCCAATTTCCCATCAAAATGAACTAGATCAATTTTAGGTAAGCGAGGCTGGGCGCCGCCGCGTTCCGGGTCTGTTTTGATTTCGTTGACATTTTTTAACGGTTTTGAAACGCACTCGAATTTTTGAA
This sequence comes from Archips crataeganus, assembly GCA_947859365.1. Taxonomy (NCBI): domain Eukaryota; kingdom Metazoa; phylum Arthropoda; class Insecta; order Lepidoptera; family Tortricidae; genus Archips; species Archips crataeganus. Next base: position 11,110,317 of record OX402047.1, read on the forward strand.
AGATACCTTTTATCTCGAAATACAATTCGTCGAAAGCTGATACCTCCTGGCTACTGAGGTTATACGAGGGGTCCCTTGATAATTCGAATTCTGCAATCTCATCGACAATATTTTCAAAGAGCTCCCGCGTAGATTCAAGGTCATTAACACGCACGGACAATTTAATAAGTTCCGAGGGATTACTCTCGACCACTTTCGCCAAATCGTAATATTGTTGAACGCGTCTAAAATATCGCTCTTTCTTATTAATTAAGGTTTTAATTTTGATGTCGAGTTCGTCTACGGACAGTGATTTCACCATTTTGAATCGAAGAAAAATGAACGAACTAGGTATACACACCGGACCACGCGCCGCAAGTAACAATAAATTGAGTCGAAAAAAGTAATTAATACCGCAGAAATAGATATCGTAATATTTGACCGCGAATACTACTACAATACTGTCATAAATAAAACTAGTGAACGAATATTAATGCAATAAATAGGGTGTGTGTGTACAGTGTGTAGGTATCTATGAGGTCAGAGGTTATTACGTGAAAATTGTGTTTGAACTTGTTTTTACCTATTCTGAAACCTTGGATCCGGCTCGAAGGACCAAATATGTTGCGTAAACTAATTTTAAGTTGAATTTTTATTCAAAATATCCGACGGGAAACAGGGATAGAAAAGGGACTTACGGTTTCGTGTGAAGCTGGTTTGAAGAGAGTTCTTCTCTTGTGCTGAGGTGCGCGCGCGGTCGTTTTTTCTCTTAGACTGGTGTAGCCGATGTACGGCGGGGGTGTGTGCGCGGGACCCGTAAAGCAGTGTGCGCGCGGGGCTCGTAATAGCAGCTTACACTTGCCCCGATAGATGGCGTTGGATGGTAAAGATGGCAAAGGAAGGAAATGGGATTTGTCGGTTTCCTAACATAAAGGAACCTAATTCACGTCTCACTCGATGGAGATTAAGACTCAGTGAGTATGACTATACGGTTATTTACAAAAAAGGGAAATCTAACACCAATGCTGACGCCCTGTCTAGAGTAGAGATCCACAACGAGGAAATCGAATCCATAGTAGTCGACGAACTTTGTTCCATATTGCCTAACCCTACAGAAATACCCCAGACCATAGGTGGCTCCTCCACTGAAACTGCGCATACCAGCGAAGAAGGACCCATACTAGAAGTACCTATTACCGACGAGCCACTCAATAAGTTCCACAGACAGATTATATTTACTATTGTAGACGACGTGAAGAAAAAAACCGAAAATGACTAAACCTTTCGACACTCACACCCGTATATCCGTCCAAATTTCCGACACAAACCTAGAAGCCGATGTGATAAATGCCATCAAAGAGTACGTCAATCCCAAGGTCAGAACGGCCATACTCATTCAACCCCCACTCGCCATGTTTAAAATCATTCCCGTCATCCAGAGTAATTTCAAAAGCTCTTCAATGAACCTCATGCTGTCTAAAGTGGAACTTGAAAATGTTAAGGACTATCTTAGACAGCAGGAAATTATTAATAATTATCACGATGGTAAAACTAACCATCGCGGCATCGCCGAATGCTATTTAGCTCTCTCCCGAAAATTTTATTGGCCTAAAATGAAAGACCACATCACCAAATTTATTAACGAATGCACTACTTGTGGCCAAGCTAAATATGACAGGAACCCAGTGCGACCCAAATTCAATATAGTACCCCCGGCCACAAAACCCTTCGAAATAGTCCACATGGATCTGTTTGCCGTTCACAATGAAAAGTATGTAACCTTCATGGATGTGTTCACAAAGTACGGCCAAGCTTATCACTTGCGTGATGGCACCGCAGTTAGTATACTTCAAGCCCTTCTGCAATACTGTACTCACCATGGAGTCCCTATTACTATAATTACAGATAACGGAACCGAGTTTACTAACCAGCTATTTGCCGAATTCATTCGACTCCATAAGATAAATCACCATAAAATTTTAGCCTATTCCCCAAACGATAACGGGATTATAGAACGTTTCCATTCAACGCTTCTCGAACATCTCCGTATACTGAAACTAAAACAAAAGGACGAGCCTATTATAAACCTCATGCCTTATGCCCTCATCGCATATAACAGCTCCATTCACAGTTTCACGAAATGCAGACCTTTCGACCTACTGACAGGACACTTTGACCCGCGAAACCCTCTCGATACTGACATAACCGAACGTTTATTGCAACAGTACACTCAAAACCATAAAGAACAAATGAAACAGGTCTATGATATTATAAACGAAACATCCCTTACAAATCGCACCTCTATCATTGAGAACAGAAATAAAAATCGCGAGCCCGAAGCGGAATACACTCCGCAGCAACAGGTATTTATAAAAAACCCCTTGGCTAACCGACAAAAAACCGCCCCACGTTATACTCAGGATACAGTTTTAGCAGATCTCCCTATACATATATATACGTCCAAAAAACGCGGACCCATAGCCAAATCACGCCTGAAGCGCGTTCCTAAAGGAAAACCATTGTTACAGGATTCCTTTGCTGCTGACGTTACCTCTAATGCAGAGCTCGGAAATAAAACTTGAGAACTTAGCCGATGGACCCGGACTTCTACCGTACAAACTTGGACCCATGCGACTCACAACTCATTACCATACCTTTTTGCAGTACATACAACTTGACGAGATAGAAGACAAAATTAATTTAACCTTTGGACAATTACAGACTTACAAAACTAGATTAGCTAACGAAACATATATTTTATATGAAAATCAGATAAATTACCTATTAGATAAGTTAGGAAAAGTATCGAATCAATTAAAAACTCTAGAGCCGACACGAACCAAAAGAGGTCTTGTGGATGGACTCGGTTCGATTATAAAAAGCATCAGCGGAAACCTTGATCAATCAGATGCCATTAACTATAATAATTTGATTAAAAACTTACAGATTAATCAAAATAAAATAGTGTCAGAATTAAATAGCCACGTGAGTCTAAGCAAAGATTGGGCAAGTCGACACGGCAATATTTTAGATACCCTGGCGGAAAACCAAAAGAAAATTAATGCTACCTTAGAAATAATCTTAGTTAATAATGGCCATATAATAAATAATAATAATAAATATCACGGGACAATTCACACCAATTGACCTAGTCCCAAAGTAAGCTAGGCAAGCTTGTGTTATGGGTACTAGGCAACGGATAAACATACTTATATAGATAGATACATACTTAAATACATATTAAACACCCAAGACCCGAGAACAAACATTCGTATTTTTCATACAAATATCTGCCCCGACACGGGAATCGAACCCGGGACCTCAAGCTTCATAGTCAGGTTCTCTAACCACTAGGCCATCTGGTCGTCTACCAGCTGGCCGTATATGGAAACTAGTTTAATCAAATACGCAAAATTAGCCCAACTTCTAATAATTTTGAGTGAAAACGTAGAAGATTTAAGCCAAGAGCTTTTAAGGATAGAGAATAGTTTAGCTTTTATTCGTAGTTCTAGCACTCATCATTCTATGATAGAGATTAGCGTTTTAAAAAGCATGATAGATAAGTTAAAATTACTGTATGGTAGCGATAGAATCTTAGACTTGGAATTGCGACAATACTACGATCTAATATACCCGGGATCCTATTATACAGACAAACAGGTAGTAGTTGTATTTCAATTTCCAATAGTTGCACTAGAAGTATTTGATTTATTTAAATTATCTATTGTACCTAACAAAAACCATCAAGCCCTTATTCCCCCGCATCCCTTCCTAGCAACGCACGAGAATTCGTTCATGTACATGGAGGCAGAATGCCCGAAGTTCAATCGTCACTACATCTGCAAGAAAGAAACCAGCCTGCAACTACGTACCTCACCAGATTGCATACATCAACTCGTTAGGAATGAAGAACCACAAGCATCCTGTCAGCTCACCACAATATCCTTATCCAAACCAGCCATGGAAAAGCTCGACGATCAGCACTACATCATCTCACTTCCGCAGCGGACGAAGGTGCAACTATCCTGTAACAGCGAGGACTACACTACGCTACAAGGGAGCTACCTTGTTACCATCCCGCTCAAATGTTTCCTACGAACAGCAGAATTCACCATTTCCAACGACAAGGACGAAATACGAGGCTATCCTCTGAAACTGGCAGAAATTCCGCACGAAATCCAGAAACAAGCTACAATCTCCACTCACATCAATCTAAAATCTATAGACCTCAGAGGACTACACGACGCAGAGAGCAATCTTATCTTCGAGTCTCCTGTACAGTTAGAAACGAGCCAACCCAACGTATTATATCATACGACGATACCACTATACACCATCTTAATAATAAGTGCATGCGCACTTACCGCCGCAATCATAAGGCGATTCTACAAACGCAGTCGCTTAACTATAAGTCACCCAGATCCAAAGCCAAGCAGCACGTGCTCCGGGGAAGAGAACCCTGAAAAGCCTGAAAATCATCGATCCCAGGACAGACTCCCGGCAATTTTTTCACTAAACGTTAGAAAATAATTGCCGATCCGCGGGTGGACGAATTACATATTACAACATAAGGAAGACCGCCGATTCAGCCGCACGTGCTCACACAGTGGAATGACCGTTGAATGATCGAGGCGCCGTGTCAGCAAAATACGCGTTTACCTTGTTAATGCATTCATAATCATGATTCACTTTTGATTCCGACATCGAACAATTGTCACCGTACTTAGGTTATTAAATCTGTAATTTTTATTTAAATTAAATTAGTAATAAAGTTTTGGTTTTTTTTTCGGACCTCCGATTGTAGCTATCATAATTAGCTTGTTAGAAATAAAAATAAAAACATATTTTCTCGGATATAAGCCCAATACTTACATTGCATGAATAAGTAGAGGTATAATCATCAATGTACGACGTAAAAGAAAATTATAAGAAAATCAAAAACAAGGTCCTGAGATGTTTCAAAAAAGCGATATTAGGTTCAGCAAAAGTGCTACTATTTTCGAGATATTTGACTTTTATTTTTTATTTTCTTTTTTCTTTTTAATGCTAAATACATGTGTTATCATCTGATAAAACAAAAACAAGGTAGTTACAAAAATGGTGATGTTTATCTAACCTACCTTGTTTTTGTTAAAAAACGCATTTTTTTTAAATCATACATTAGTTGAATTTTAACCTCTTGCGGAGGAAAAAATTTGCTAGCACCAATAACCTTAAAAACTTACCCGTTTAAACCTAAATTAAATAAATTTCATAGATAATAATTACAAAAAATATTTGAATAACTCCATCTACATCATGAACCAAGAACTACTCGCTCAATTTCAACTTTACACGGCAACTTGGCATTGGCACCATTTTATGAAAGTGCCAGCTAGAGACATCTATCGACACCAGTTGGAGTTTAAAAGAACTTCAGTTCTTAACTTGAGGCTTTGATGATGGCAATGTTCACTTATCGCTGTCGCGCTAGTTTCTATACTATTTGTTAGATGGCGCTCTTTTGACATCGCAGTTTTCACCACAGTTAGGTTAACATAATTGTCAAAACATTACCATTTCCTTAGTCTTCGAAAATTCGTTTTGCAGGACGTAGGGATCCAAACTACTGACACTTTCTTCTGTACTGGTACTGAAACTGGATCCAAAATCAAAAAGCGACTTGTTGAGGGTTGGATCTTTTTCGTTAAACTACGTCCTTTTAAGCTTATATCTGTTAAGAAGTTACATAGAGAACTCACTCACATTACGAAATTTTCGTGCTGTTGACATTATTATATTTAGCTAATCAGCTACATATTTTTTTTGTCATGGGTAACGTTTTTCTAATATGACAAAAAATTAAAAAATATATATTTTGGGGTACTAAAAAGCTAGTAAATAATTACAAAAACATGAATCAGCTGTGTTGTCTCGAAGTATGTAAAAAAATGGTCCGGACATCTTGACGTCCGAATGTCTGGCCACTTTCTTTACAGACCTATGACTAACCAACTTATCTGTGAACCAGACCAAGCAATACTACACTGTATACGAACGGCGTAAAAACTATTTCAATTCACAGATAAGTTGGTTAGTCTGTACTCGTTTTTGCTCTTTCTATCTATGTACAGTCAAGTTTAAAAATATGGGTGCATACAACTTGCTCATAAATATGTCCCATAGCTCTTGTCGTTGAATTAAGATATCGATTAGTAATTATGAGAGGATTATATGTATAGATAGGGGGTTGTTGCATAACAAAGTACAACTTATATTACAAGCGGAACTTCCTTTCTAGTTAATATAACTGAAGCGTTAGTTCCGCTTGTAATATTAGTTGTAATTTGCTATGCAACAGGCCCCAGGTACGTATTTTTGCACCTGACTGTACTAATTATTTGAAGTTAGGTATCAAATAGTAGCATATAGGTATTTTGGTGTTTTCCAAACTTCAAATCTATTCTATCCATTGGTCCAGGAGTTCTGACGCTTACGTACCTAATACCTATTTATAACTCGTATGAGACAAAAATGTACTCCAGGTGCTTCTTACCTTCATATCTCAGCCTATATACGTCCCACTGCAGGACACCGGCCTCCTTTCAGAATGAAAGGGCTTGGGCCGTAGATCCCACGCGGGCTCAGTGCAGATTGGGAACTTCACACACACCTTTGAATTTCTTCGCAGGTCTGTACGGGTTTCCTCACGATGTATTCCTTCACCGTAAGCTGATAGTAAGTTTCAAATGTAAACTTCTCGCTTTGACGCAACTCAAACCTAAATCAAAAAAAATAAGGTAATTAGTAAGAGATTAATGTTGAGAAAAATAATGTATGTAGTTTAAAATTACTTTAGATGTTTACCTACCCACTGGTAAGTAAGGCATTCGTTTTATTTAGCAACGGATCTGTGCTGTGGTGATTGTGTAACTGTTTATATTTGAGAACGAACTCGTAAAAGGTACAAAACCGGTTAGCATTTTATGTGGTGTTTGTGATAGTTGAGTCTGTGTGACATGTGTATCGATTTATAAGGAAGTGGAGGAGGGCGCTTTCTGTATCTTAGCATAAGTGTCACACAGCCGTAGATGTCGAGCACGTGTGATAGATAGCGGAAGAGCAAGGTAAAAAGATTTTAGATCAAGAATGTAAGTCAGAAAAATATTACAAACTGACAAAATTTGACACTGGGAGCAAGTAAAGACGACAGAAAAATCCTAATGTGTTTATTTAATCGCAAAAAGGTACAGAAGCTCAAAGTTACTCAGAGGGCGATGGAGAGGGCTATGCTCGGAGTTAAAATGATGAAATCTGCGCAAGAACTAAAGTCACATAGCTCGAAGAATCGCCAGACTCAAGTGGCAGTGGGCAGGGCACATCGCTCGTAGAACTGATGGCCGATGGGGCAAAAAGGTTCTAGAGTGGCGTCCACGGACCGGAAGACACAGTGTAGGTAGGCCTCCAACAAGATGGAGCTACGACCGGGTTAAGGTTGCGGGATCGCGTTGGATGCGGGTCTGCGGATGGCACGGGGCCGATCTGTTTGGCGAGCCTTGGGGGAGGCCTAAGTTCAGCAGTGGACGTCTTTCGGCTGAAATGATGATGATGATGATGATGAGGTGCATAAATAGTAGATTGTACAACAAGAGCGTAAAACGAGCTATTTCACCCAAGACGTTCATATAGTCACCCGAGCCGGTACGACGAGGGTAGATAGACACGTTGAGGGGAAATTGTGTTTATTTAATGCTCGAGTTTTACACTCTAATTTTCACTGCTATTGCAAGGAAATTAAACAGCAACGTTGCAAATAAATTTTCATTTGCAAGCTTCTATTTTTCATGCAGTGCAAAATCTGTAATAAATAATGTACTAGATTTGCCTACACTGGTAATAAAAAAACAAAACGCTTATCTTTCTTTCTTTAATATATAAAAATCTCGTGTCACTGTGTTTGTTATCGAACTCCTCGGAAACGGCTTGACAGATTTTTATAAAAAAAAATCTCTATATTTTGTAGGTCTGAGAATTGGTAGGTCGTAGGCTATTTTATACCTCTATTCTTCGCAGACGGAGTAATTTTACAAGTTTACACTGTTCATGGCTGTTTGGTCCTGATTGCCTTGGTCTTAGGCGAAAATTTTACTTTATGCTCTAGATCATAAAAAGCCAGCATGAGAAGAGAAAAATAATGTCTGCACAGAGGTAAGGAAGGAAATAGGGATTGTAGGTACTATATTATGCAAAAGATGAAAAACTGGTTGTTAAAAAAGGAAATGACGCGACATTCGAGGCCTCGACCGGACTATTCTGTTTGAAGAAAGACATTTCATTGCTTCTTTATGTTATTCGAATCCTTCTGATTTTAAATTTAATTTCTGACAGAATATCGAAGTTTGTAGGAGAAATAATGTTTTAAACTTTTGTCTTGTCTACTTAGTTATATTTATTTATTGTTATTTTATTACCTTTCTTGTAAATAAAATGTAATTACTAATTATGGAACGCTAGTAGACATAAGAGTGCCTTTACGCTGAGAACTAAATAGTGTGTGGCGTTCAATGAAGAATATGACAAGTACCTAAGTGTTTTGTCTAAAAAATCCAGTCAATCTAAAAAAAAAAACATTACTTGAACATTTAGACACTTTGCATAGATTGTCGCCTATATAACAACTTTCTTTGTTAAAATATTATATATTACTTTAAAGATCAAGGTAGTGTGTGTGTGTATATTTAATGTGCTGCTGAGTGTATATATTTTTTGTTTCCTTGTTTCCTAGTTTATATTTAAATATGTACAATGTATATGTGTTGATAGACACGCCGTTTTGGTGAGTTTTATTTTTTAAATTCAAATTAATTTTTCACTTGATATCAGTGAAACTTATCGACTAAAATATTGTTGTAAGCACCTTCAATCTCTAAAAATCAAGCCAGCGTACTCACATTTGAGGTAAAGCCCTGTTTGAATATATGTGAAATCACACGAGTCAAGTACCTATGTAGTTGAAAAATTTAAAAACACCGATGTAAAGTGAAGACTATGAATTTTACGCACCATATTAAAATAAAAAGTTAGTAAATGCATATATGACAACGTCTTTTTCTGCGTCTGCAATAAATTTAAATGTTATGGCGAGAAAAATACACCTCTATAAATTATGACATAAATAAAAACCGGCAAAGAGCGTGTTGGACAAGCCCAGGATAGGGTTCCGCAGCTGTTACGAAAAAATCCTTGCAAGTCTTATTAATTTTACTATTAATTATACTGTCCGTATTAAAAAAGCAATATTTTATAGGTCAGGCTGCTATTTACTCTTAAACTACTAATAATTCTCAACCAAACTTAGCCGTTATAGTTTTCCTTGTTAATTTGAAATAATTTCTCCCATCCTGATTTTTTCAAAATGTATCAACAGTTTAGCTTTTAGAAGGGGTGGGGGCCACTCGATATTAGCAAAAAATTTCACTTTAAAGTTGAATATTTCGCAAACGAATCACTGTATCGAAAAATCGTCTTCACAACCCCGTGATTTTAAAATACCTATATCCAACGATACTCCACCCTATAAAAATAGACGAGAAAAAAAATCACCCCACTTTACGTAGGTATACAGGGTTATTTGTAATTCACTAGCATCCTTTTAACGCTAAACTCCTACCACTTAAACAAATGTTTTTTGTTTTACGGCTTTTCTCATAACTTAATATTTTTGGTGTAATAACATTTTGAAAATTTGAGATTACCTCTTATTTTTACGATACTCTGTGTATTTGTATGGGAAAAAAAGTGTTTCATTTTAAAAAGTCGTAATTCAAAAAAAACATTTGTTTGAGTGATAGGAATTCAGGGTTAAGAGGATGTCAGTGAATTACAAATAACCCTGTATGGGATTCTCAAAAATGGTAGGTATGAAATGTTGCTATTACGTCATCAAAAACGTCGAAGAAAGTAACGCATCCTGGAGACTAGCTGTTAGTGTCCAGGAAGTAATCTCGAACTGTCCAGGAAGTAAGTATGAAATTCCATTACATATCAAGTATTTAAATTTGGAACCCGTGCTCTACGTCTCTGTGAAAAACTTAAACTATTAAGAAAGTTCCCACTTAAGAGGATGTATGCAAATGTGATAGTTCACCTTTAGTTCACTGATTAAATACTGAACTGGAACATTTTTCACTAATTTATGTTGTTGTAATTACAATTTTTGTGTTTCAAATGTTTCAAAATAAGTAAATTCTTATTAAAATTATGACGTTTGTAATTTAAAGTTGGAAGATATATAAACATCGCTGCCCGGTACCTTTAAAAAAAACAATCATACCATAGACAACAGACATAGGTTAGCGAGTAAGTAGCTAAAATGGCGGGTCGTAGATTTTTTTTATTTTTTCAATGTGTACTTTTATTTTATTTTTATCAACTTGTTTCATTTTTGAGAAAAACACTATACAAGCTTCGCCCAGGAATCGCCATCCTGGCCTGGTATCAAACTTCTACTCGTCCAGGATGGCGTACTTACTGGTCTCTGCAGTAATGTACTATTTTTTACATTTTATTTTATCACTTTGTCGGGGTAATTGCTATATATATCCATGCAAAATTACAGCTTTCTAGCCACTGCGCTAAGCCACGGACAGACAGACAGACAGACAGACGGACGGACAGACAGATATGACGAAACTATAAGGGTTCCGTTTTGCCATTTTGGCTCCGGAACCCTAAAAAGGAGGCGAATTGTTTTAGTTTATATTTCGAAACAGCACCTGTATTAGCCTCGGTGGAACAGCACTTGCTGGCTTCGTATTATTAAACGTACAGGCTTCGAGAACCAGTAGCCAGCCAACCTACTTCCTAGTACCAGGCCTACTCAATAATGTACATACTACGAGTATTACACCATAGCCAACCAAAATCTCTAGTGGTCTTACAAAAATAAACAATGAAAACGCTATGGGTATTCTGAAGTTGTAATTCTCTATCCTAATTTGATTAGACTTAAATAGGTAAGTACACACTGAGGACCGTTTATGTTTAAATGCTGTGATAATTTTACAGGCGCTTTATTACGTGCCAGTATAGTCTTTTATTAAAATTTCACGTACCTACGAACCATTCAAATTGATTTAACTAATTCTAAATGTAAAAATAATTAATGTTCTTAACAGTAACAGAAAAATGCGAAATGACATCATTTTATGGTAAGAAAAAATAAAGTCGGGTTAAGAGTAAAAATTTCATTAAAAACACTCATAACTCTTGATTTAATAGCTACTCGTAAGGAGGTAGTAAAATTTTAATGAAACGCTGATATTCCTGACTTTCTTTGTCACCGGTATTTTAGCTGTAATGTAAAGGCAATGTATGAAGACGGAATATATTTGATTGCGTTTTGTAATCTATGTTAAATTTATTTATATTTACTTTTTGTAACCTTATCGTGAGTAAAAAATTTTAATAAACATTAGAGTGTAAATAATCTTAACACAGTGAATCATAATATAATTCTCCTATCACAAGATTCCTTCAATTAATGCGAATACGAAACGATGGGTAACGAGTGCGGCGGGCTGCGCGCGCGCCAGTCCGGCCGGGCCCGAACACGCTTGCACACACCGCGACTTCAGCAGCGTGTGTGCACCAGAAAAATAGTGCTTGTGCAAACTGATTTAGGCTGAAACACGAAGCTGCGTCACCGCGTCGCCGACCTGTGGCGTCGGAACCTCAGCCGCCACCTGACCGAACTCTGGTTGAAGGCTTTAACGTGACCGCGACGAGGTGCTAACATAAAGGTTCTACAGAGTCACGTACTCGAGGCTCGGCTTCTGTGTTATTTTTTATCACTTCCCATTCACCTTCAATTCAAATATCTTATCTGTAGAAGTCAATGGACACCTTTATTTTCCTGACAAAGTTTTTCTCTTTATCGTCAAATACATCGCAAGATATTTTACTGAAACTATCATGAATTGTAATCTCGAATCAAAATGAAGACGCGAGATCGCCGTATAAAATGTGATGCTCGAGGAGCGAAGCAAGACACTCGTGCAGTTAAACAGGAAGTGCGGGGAGCGAAACAAGATAATCGGTCAGTGAAACCTGACCATCGAGGAGGGAAACCGGACAGCAAAGAGGATAAGCGACCGGCGAGCCACGGTAGCTCAGCGGGTGGCGAACGAAAGCCCGCCAAGCGGTCTGGAATCGACGCCGTCAAACTACATCTGCAAGCCACCGGAGGAACCGGACGCACATCACGTTCAGCTACATCGGTAAAATAACCATTTATTATTCCTAATTTAGAGTAATTTAAAGGTGACTAACTTCTCAGATCGAAAAACATATAAATTAATTATTCGTATGTTTAGATAACAAACAATTAAACAGATGTCTTTAAGGCTGCAAGGTTATTATATTAATAAGCCAAGTGACATTCATATTTAGCAGAGCAGACAGGGCATCTAGGCTTCTGTTAGTGTATTAAGGTGCTGATGAGTACACAGGTGTTATGGAGCAGGTAGCGGCGTCCCATGATCAATGATGTCACTAACCTGAGATCACATCACATGATCTACTTATCACATTTAACAAGAACATGCCAAATAAATACATAGATAATCACTTCGATAAAGGTATCATTTTAGGAAACGACACAAAGCAACAAGATAAACTTTACATACTTTATCAAAACATAACACATAACAACATAAAATAAAAATAAATAAATATTAGGGGACAATCTTACACAAATCGACCTAGTCCCAAACTAAGCAAAGCTTGTACTATGGGTACTAGACGACGATAAACATACTTATATAGATAAATAAATACTTAAATACATAGAAAACATCCATAACTCAGGAACAAATATTCGTGCTCATCACACAAATAAATGCCCTTACCGGGATTTGAACCCAGGACCTCTTGCTTCGTCGGCAGGGTCACTACCAACTAGGCTAAAGCGGTCGTTACATCTTTGCCTTCTTAGACTAATGTCGTTTTTGTTTTTGCTATACTATCTTTTTTTTTGTATAAATACTAAGGCAAACAAACAAGCATACCTGCAAACGTGCAAGGAAGCGTGCAAATTAACATGTATGGTGTTTAATTAGCAAACATGCAAACAAGAATGCAAGCATACAAGCATAGAAGCAATTATGCAAGAAAGCCTATACCTATGCAACCACAGTTCGTGAAGATCGATTAAGTAATTAGGGCATGAAGACGTAACAAACAAACTCAATTTAATTTATGTAATATAGCTATTTCCCGCGACTCCTTCTGCGAAGATATAGGATAAAAGCTATTCTATGTCGTTGCCCGGAACTCAAACTATCCTTATACCATATTTTCATCTAAATCCGTACAGCGGTTGAAGCGTGATAAGGTAACAGACAGACAGACAGACAGACACACTTTCACATTTATAATATTAAGTATGGATTAAGTTAGGGTTAGAAAAATCCTATGATAGATTTCTGTGCCACTTGCAATGATAGCTCTTGTTAATGTTTCTTTAATGATGTTTAACATTTATTTGTCACAGGCATAATCGTATTTTTCCTACTCCTGTACTTTTATCTGTTTTTTACATGGTCGCGAACAAATATATAAGAACATAGATAATATGACTTCAGAAAGTCTATACTTAATCTGTTCGCCATAACAGCACTTGTGTCGTAATGTCGTTATTACGATACACCTAGCTGCCACATAAAATTAAATGTAGGGTACACTCAACACTAAAGCCCAGTTTATACCTGCTGAGTTGAGTAGAGTAGGGTACAGTCGGGTACAGTAGGGTAAAATAGAGTACAGTAGGGTACAGTCGGGTACAGTAGGGTAAAATAGGGTACAGTAGAGTACAGTCGGGTACAGTAGGGTAAAATAGGGTACAATAGGGTACAGTCGGGTACAGTAGGGTAAAATAGGGTACAGTAGGGTACAGTCGGGTACAGTAGGGTAAAATATGGTACATTCGGGTACAGTAGGGTAAAATAGGGTACAGTTGAGTACAGTCGGGTACAGTAAGGTAAAATAGGGTACAGTAGGGTACAGTCGGGTACAGTAGGGTAAAATAGGGTACAGTAGAGTACGGGTATGTATTACAATACCGAAGTACGAAAGACCGAATGTATTGAAACATCGAATGGGTCAAAAGACCGACACGATTTTTTTCTGAAACCGATAACTTTTCAAGATTGTTATAAAACAAACCTAACCTAACCTAATGGGTTCTGTATGATGCCGTTTTAATAAATTCTGAAAAGTTTACGGTTTCAGAAAAAAATCGTGTCGGTCTTTTGACCCATTCTATGTTTTAATACATTCGGTCTTTCGTACTTCGGTATTGTAATACATACCCTAGAGTACAGTAGGGTAAAATAGGGTACAGTTGAGTACAGTCGGGTACAGTAGGGAAAAATAGGGTACAGTAGAGTACAGTCGGGTACAGTAGTGTAAAATAGGGTACAGTAGGGTAAAATAGGGTACAGTAGAGTACAGTCGGGTACAGTAGGGTAAAATAGGGTACAGTCGGGTACAGCAGGGTAAAATAGGGTACAGTAGGGTACAGTAGAGTACAGTCGGGTACAGTAGGGTAAAATAGGGTACAGTCGGGTACAGCAGGGTAAAATAGGGTACAGTAGGGTAAAATAGGGTACAGTTGAGTACAGTCGGGTACAGTAGGGTAAAATAGGGTACAGTAGGGTACAGTCGGGTACAGTAGGGTAAAATAGGGTACAGTAGAGTACAGTCGGGTACAGTAGTGTAAAATAGGGTACAGTAGAGTAAAATAGGGTACAGTAGAGTACAGTCGGGTACAGTAGGGTAAAATAGGGTACAGTAGGGTATAGTCGGGTACAGTCGGGTACAGTAGGGTAAAATAGGGTACAGTAGGGTACAGTCGGGTACAGTCGGGTACAGTAGGGTAAAATAGGGTACAGTAGGGTACAGTCGGGTACAGTAGGGTAAAATAGGGTACAGTAGGGTACAATCGGGTACAGTAGGGTAAAATAGGGTACAGTTCGGTACAGTCGGGTACAGTAGGGTAAAATAGGGTACAGTCGGGTACAGCAGGGTAAAATAGGGTACAGTAGGGTAAAATAGGGTACAGTTGAGTACAGTCGGGTACAGTAGGGTAAAATAGGGTACAGTAGGGTACAGTCGGGTACAGTAGGGTAAAATAGGGTACAGTAGAGTACAGTCGGGTACAGTAGTGTAAAATAGGGTACAGTAGAGTAAAATAGGGTACAGTAGAGTACAGTCGGGTACAGTAGGGTAAAATAGGGTACAGTAGGGTATAGTCGGGTACAGTCGGGTACAGTAGGGTAAAATAGGGTACAGTAGGGTACAGTCGGGTACAGTCGGGTACAGTAGGGTAAAATAGGGTACAGTAGGGTACAGTCGGGTACAGTAGGGTAAAATAGGGTACAGTAGGGTACAATCGGGTACAGTAGGGTAAAATAGGGTACAGTTCAGTACAGTCGGGTACAGTAGGGTAAAATAGGGTACAGTCGGGTACAGAAGGGTAAAATAGGGTACAGTAGAGTACAGTCGGGTACAGTAGGGTAAAATAGGGTACAGTTGGGTACAGTCGGGTACAGTAGGGTAAAATAAGGTACAGTAGGGTACAGTTGGGTACAGTAGGGTAAAATAGGGTACAGTCGGGTACAGTAGGGTAAACTAGGGCACAGTCGGGTACAGTAGGGTAAAATAGGGTACAGTCGGGTACAGTAGGGTAAAATAGGGTACAGTAGAGTACAGTCGGGTACAGTAGGGTAAAATAGGGTACAGTAGGGTACAGTCGGGTACAGTAGGGTAAAATACCCTATTTTACCCTACTGTACCCAACTGTGCCCTACAGTACCCTATTTTACCCTACTACCCTACTGTACCCTATTTTACCCTACTGTACCCGACTGTACCCTACTGTACCCGACTGTACCCCATTTTATCCTACTGTACCCGACTGTACCCTACTGTACCCTATTTTACCCTACTGTACCCTATTTTACACTACTGTACCCAACTGTACTCTACTGTACCCTATTTTACCCTACTGTAGCCGACTGTACACTTCTGTACCCTATTTTACCCTACTGTACCCGACTGTACCCTACTGTACCCTACTGTACCCGACTGTACCCCATTTTACCCTACTGTACCCGACTGTTCCCTACTGTACCCTATTTTACCCTACTGTACCCGACTGTACCCTACTGTACCCTATTTTACCCTACTGTTCCCGACTGTACCCTACTGTACCCTATTTTACCCTACTGTACCCGACTGTACCCTATTTTACCCTACTGTACCCGACTGTACCCTACTGTACCCTATTTTATTCTACTGTACCCGACTGTACCCTAATGTACCCTATTTCACCCGACTGTACCCTACTGTACCCGACTGTACCCCATTTTACCCTACTGTACCCGACTGTTCCCTACTGTACCCTATTTTACCCTACTGTACCCGACTGTACCCTACTGTACCCTATTTTACCCTACTGTTCCCGACTGTACCCTACTGTACCCTATTTTACCCTACTGTACCCGACTGTACCCTATTTTACCCTACTGTACCCGACTGTACCCTACTGTACCCTATTTTATTCTACTGTACCCGACTGTACCTCATTATACCCTACTGTACCCGACTGTACTATACTGTACCCTATTTTACCCTACTGTACCCTACTGTACCCTACTGTACCCGACTGTACCAGTAGAGTCGAGTCGTAGAAAAAATGTTGTATGCAACGGTGTATAATTTGGTCTTAACGGCTCGTGCCGTCTTCCATTGCGATACTCGCATTCGCTCGTATCGCAACTCACGTCACTCGCCTTTTAAGACCTCACTTATACAACAGTTGCATAAAATACTATAAAACAACTCTACTATAATAATAAATGCGTTTTAATAAAATAAAAAAAATAAAAAATAACTATTATTGTTTTAATGAAATATTATTAACATTAAAATATAAAATTTGTACGTCTCTACTATAAATATATGAATATAATATTATATGTAATTGTTTTACTAGCGTTAATTATGCAGTTTTTCGAGATAAAGTGTATCTTATGTCTAGGGTGACAAATTATCTCCGTATAAAATTTCACCATAATCGATTGAGTACCTACCTACGTTAAGTTTGAAAGCGTAACAAACAATCAAATAAACAAACCCACAATAATATTAATTAGTATAATAGAATATACGTCTGGTGTGTGATATTTCTATATTATAATAACATAACTCTAATTCTTATGCTGTGCATAATTAATTACCAATTAATTAAGAACAATTTAATTTAATTTTAAACGTTTATTCAAATTGTACTCGTAGCATACGAAAATATGTGTAGGACGTATTACTATGTACTAAATGCTTAGTATTACTGTTATTTTGACAACATCGTATACACAGGCCCTAACTTAAACAAAACACCTCAGCAAAATTGATAGTCTACATAGGATCCGTGCAGATAGTACCTACCAAGTTAACGAAAATAACCTTAAGTAATAATAAGTACAAAGAGAATAACCTTTGCCAGTACGATGTCAGCACTTAACACCTCACTTTAATACGGACTTCACTTAGTGAAAGCGCTTTCTATGCAAGTACATATACATAGATAGACGTTATTTTAATCAACTTCAAAGAACCAAGATTAAAGTTGACTAGAAGAGATACTTAAAAAAAATATGTACTGGGTATAAAAAATACAAATCATAATATTATATCCTATTCTATCCTAGTTTTGTTATAATTGAGAATGTTTGTAAAGATGTGTTGATGATTGGATGTTTTGATATATGGATATTTGTTAGCCAATCACGCAATAACGGCTGAAAGGATTTCGAGGAAACTTGGCAATGATTCGAGTAATGATTCGAATTACCGTGTTATAATATTTTTTACAATGCATATGCTCGGAAAGTGCCTCTTGACGCGAGTCAACATATCTATAGAAAGTTAGTCATCCCAGCACACTTTCGCAAGTGTGAAAAAAAATTGTATGGATTTTACTTTCCACACGCGTGCGGGAAAGTAAGTTTTTAAATTGCCAATTCTCAAAAAGTTGTGTCCAAACTAGTGTTTAAAAAATAAGACTAGAGAGTTGTGTCTTCATAATTCAGCTTTGCACAAATAAGAAAATGTTTGATGCAACCAAATGAATATTTACTGATAAAATAATAAAACAGATTGTTTTAATATTAAAACACACAAATTTTAATTTCGTCAAAAGTTTTGAAATAAAAAATTTAGTACTAAAATAATTCCTTGAGTCCATTTCGGACCGTAAGACATCTGCGCTTTCAGTGCGCGCGCATGGCGTAACACGAACCAATCATGTTTACCCGTTCAAGCCTGTCAACCAATGAGCTTTCAATGTGCGCGCATGGCGTAACACGAACCAATCACGGTTACCCGTTCGCGCCTGTCAACCAATGAGTTTTCAGTGCGCGCGCATGGCGTAACACGAACCAATCATGGTTCGTTCCGTTCGCGCCTGTCATGAAAACCCGCCACAGTAATGTTCATGAATTCAGTCCGGAGAATTAATTTAAGTTTAGTAAATTAAAATGGAGAGTTCAAGTGATGAATTTACATAGGACTTAACGCCGCCTGACGTCCTAGACCAAGCACAAAATTAAATGTGATAGCCTCCTGCTGACTAAACCGATGCTGAAATATGTAAACATCTACGAGACTTTCCCTCAATGAAAGGTAAATAAGAACGCAACATCTTTTTCCGAAAATGTTTATGAGCGCGCGCAGACAGAGAGCGGTCTGGAGATCCGAGTTCAGAGTTCTGCGTTCTTTCGAATGTACTGAGTCTCTTACGATAACGCACACAGCAGGCGACTGGAACTCTCGAGCGATGAAAACACAGAACTCTGAACGCGGAACTCGGTACTCCAGACCGCTCTCTGTCTGCGCGCGCTCTTAGCCCCAATTTTTTTCCTCGCTTAATGCATTGTAAAATGTTGTATGATATACGTGTCGAAAGTAGGAAATTCCCAACTCATGTCGGCTAAACCAAACTCGCTTCGCTCGTTTGTTTAGATCTCCGACATTCGTTGGGAATAGCCTACTTTCCGCACTTGTATCATAAATAACTATATTTAAACAAGAACAGAAGGCGTAGAACAAGAACGTTGATGTACCTCGGCTCTCAAGATGACGTAATACCTTCGTTACAATCCATAGCTAGCGTTATTTGAGCGAAGGTTGTGCTTTAAAATCTTTCATGGATTTTTAACACGGGCGAAGCCACGGAATATAGCTAGTACTAGTTCCTTATTATTACTAATTTTGAACAACTATATACATAACAATTGCAATAATATAACCTTGAATATAAATAAAAGCGCAGTTGTTTACAAAAGAACTCTACTTAGCATATGTCGCGGCACGCGGTATCACGACGCCAGTTTTCGGTGGATTCACAAAAAAAAACATGATTTATCATGATGATAATGAACTTATGCAAACTTAAACATAAAGTGTAACAAAACGTAGCGCACGAAACAAATAATAATAAACAACAATAAATCAAGCAGAGATTCAAGAGGTTCAGCCATACAATATATCAACATCGAATAAAAAGATATTATGTTCTGACATTTTCACGAAAATAATACATTACAATAAAAAAAATTATGTAACTTGAATGGATAACAGCGCGTTTAATAACTTTACATTGGTTTTAACTTACATTGGTGAGCCGATACATTGGTTTAGAGAGCGATACCGTTTTTTATACACCGTGAAATTTTAGTGGTTGTTTTCCCGAAACGAGGTGATTTAGTTTCGATTGTACAATCGATTTATAATTACTATTTTGACTAGAGTCAAAAATCCAATTGTGAAAAACGAAAGTCGAAAATGACCGCAAACCAATAGTAACGCTTCGTTGGTACCTAACCTATCGTACGATCGTACGCTACTTGTACCAACGAAGCGTTACTATTGGTTTGCGGTCATTTTTGACTTTCGTTTTTCACAATTGGATTTTTGACTCTAGTCAAAATAGTAATTATAAATCGATTGTACAATCGATACTAAATCACCTCGTTTCGGGAAAACAACCACTAAAATTTCACGGTGTATATCTATTCTAATATTATAAAACTGAAGAGTTTGCTTGTTTGTTTGTTTGTTTGAACGCGCTAATCTCAGGAACTACTGCTCCGATTTGAAAAATTCTTTCAGTGTTAGATACTTAGCCCATTTATCGAGGAAGGCTATAGGCTATATATTATCACGCTAACACCAATAGGAGCGGAGCGGAGCGGAAGAATGTTTCAAAATCGGGGGTTTTTGAAGTAAAACTTCTATAGGCGCTAATCTCAGGAACTACTACTCCGATTTGAAAAATTCTTTCAGTGTTAGATAGCCCATTCATCGAGAAAGGCTATAGGCTATATATCATCACGCTAACACCAATAGGAGCGGAAGAATGTTTCCAAATTGGGGGTTTTTGAAGTAAAACTTCTATATCTCGGGATCTACTGCTCCGATTTGAAAAATTCTTTCAGTGTTAGATAGCCCAGTTAGATAGGGCGGGTTGGGAGCGGGTGGGGGGGCGAGTTGGGAGAGGGTTGGGCGCGGATTGAGAGCGGGTTGGGGGCGGTTTGAGAGCGGGTTGGGGGCGGGTTGGGGATGCGGGTGTGGGGGCGAGTTGAGAGCGAGTTGGGTGCGGGTTGAGGGCGGGTTGGGAGTGGGTTGGGGGTGGATTAGGAGCGGGTTGGGGGCGGGGTGAGAGCGAGTTGGGAGCGGGTTGGGAGCGGGTTGGGGGCGGGTTGGGGGCGGGTTGAGAGCGGGTTGGGGGTGGGTTGGGAGCGGATTGGGGGCGGGTTGAGAACGGGTTGGGGGCGGGTTGGGAGTGGGTGGGGGCGAATTGGAGTGGGTTGGGAGCGGATTGGGGGCGGTTTGGGGGCGGGTTAGGAGCGGGTATAAGCTGCCCAAATTACTTATTCCACGCGGACGGAGTCGCGGGCAAAAGCTAGTATATAATAAGGGGCAAACGAGCGCGAGTCACCTGACCCACAACACAATTTTTGAGTTACGGATCCGTTGCTAGTCCTTTGAAAAAAGAGAAGGCTCGTGTTTTGAAGATCCCTAAGTTTTACCGGTCCGGAAATACTGCCGTTGCAAGCTGATTCCAAAATCTCACCGTGCGTGGCATAAAGTTCCGTGAGAAACGGACTGTAGTGGACTGCCAACTATTGAGGTGATGAGAGTGGAAAGAAAGTCGGTTGCGAGAAGTGCGACGAAAAAATGTAGCAGCAGGCAATAGATCGAACAAATAAATGCGGTATAAGATCCATAAGGATGCAACGTCCCTCCTCAAGGATAGCGGATCAAGCCGGCCGGAAAGTGAACTTGGTGGTAAAATTCGTGGTGGCCTAGTGATTTGGCCTCTCAAGTAGAGTATCGTGGGTTCGAGCCCGGGCTCGTACCTCTGAGTTTTTCGGGAAACATCGTGACGAAACCTGCACACACTGAGAAAAATTCAATGGTGTGTGTGAATTTCTCAATTTGCACTGGACCCGCGTGTGAACTACGGCCCAAGCCTTCTCATTCTGAGAGGAGACCTGTGCCCTACAGTAGGACGTTATAGGCTGAGATGATGTTGATGACTTTGGTTACAATCTCTAGATGTTGCGACGTAGTCTAAACATATCAGATAATTTAATTTAGGGTCTTTACAGACGAACTGCATTTTAATTGAACGTCACTGCCAACTGTCGACTGCCCGTACATTTTCCATTGCAGCTGCAGTTACAGCACACAGCAGTACAGCAGTTGGAAAGCAGCATCTTTAACGGCTCTTAGATGCAATTACTTTCATAAACCAATAGCTTCTCTTTACAAAATTAGGAATATGTATAATATCGTAACTTTAAACCTAAGTAAAATTGATAAATAAATAGTTTCGTGTACTCTGCCTACCCCCTTTGGGGATACAGGCGTGATGTGTGTATGTGTATGTATGTATAATATTGTAATCGCAGGCTTCTACTGTGGGTTAATGCTGAGTCAAAATCCTTTTCGGCATCATTAACTAAGTATGTTTTTTTTTGTATTAGTCAGTGTATATTTTGATGTCAAATAGAGTTATGTCTACGTGATGAAACCCTGAGTTATCATTAGGTCAAGACCTGGTGACGGTACACACGAGCGCAGTCAGTCCAGGTCGTCATATAACGCATGCGTCAGTGACGTCTATCATCCAATTAAAAACGCTTTGAATGAGTATGTACATGACATGACATCAATTCCAATATCATACGAAATTAACACCGCCAACTGCCATTGAAGTAATAATATCGAATGAAAATTCATGTACTTTTAGTCATTTATTTATTTATTTATTACAGCTGTCATCATTGTACTTTTTTAACATACGAACTGAAATTATCAGTAATCAAAATTTTTGACGAAGTACTTAATAAAAATTGAGCATGTGTTGAACACCAAGATGGTTCAACACGTCATCGAAAGTAAAGCAAATGTATGTAGTTATTGGTACCTAAGTATAGTCGACCAAGTAAGTGCTTTACCATTTTTTGTGACAGTTCCTACATCAGAATAAAAACAATAAGGCTGATTGTCACATTGACTTGTAAGTGAAAATAGCCTTTGATGTCTTAAGTCATACAACTGACATTGAACTTTAGGGTGGTAAAGGAGTTTCTTGGTCGACTATACAACAAAAATAAATAAAATAAATAAATAAATAAATATTAGGGGACAATCTTACACAAATCGACCTAGTCCCAAACTAAGCAAAGCTTGTACTATGGGTACTAGACGACGATAAACATACTTATATAGATAAATAAATACTTAAATACATAGAAAACATCCATAACTCAGGAACAAATATTCGTGCTCATCACACAAATAAATGCCCTTACCGGGATTTGAACCCAGGACCTCTTGCTTCGTAGGCAGGGTCACTACCAACTAGGCCAAGGCGGTCGTTTAAAAAATTAATAAAATAAAAATTTAACTGACGCCAAAATACCACAAAAATAACTTTCTACTGATCTGTATTGAAGCCGTCGACATGAGCCAGCTGGAGTAGACTTAGTCAACTACCTTGCCTATAACGATACAATCTATTAGGCTTCTCCGATCCCAGCTATTTTCGTGGTTTTATGGACTGGATTAAATTTTTATTATGCTCTTTTTATTCCTCGCTTTTTAGTGTAACTATTCTGTTACAATAATGTGTTAAAATAATTGAATCGCAATCTGTGAAATATATACTTGTTATTCAGTAATTTACAACTGTGGTCGTCCTCGTCAGTTTTACTTCACCAAATGATGATTTCCAAGAGCAAATGGACGTGTGCAAAATATACCCAAATCGCTTTAAATGTCCTTACAAAATTTTACGGGTTTCCTCATATCCCCAGGTTACACTCATCAGATCCTGACTTTAGTAACAATGGAAACTAATTGAAAGTAATCCTTGTACAATAAAAAATGATGGAGTTCTGAAGCAACAAGCACAAAAAATCGAATTTTATTGAGAACCTCCTCCTTTTTCTTGAAGTCGGTTGAAAACTATGCCAGTCATTTTTGACAGTAACTCTAATATTCATTATGAAAATTATCCACAGCTCATTAAGAAGATTTATGACCATACTTGTGTTATGTACAGTAATGTATTTATCAGGGACTACCTGTTCCAGATAGCTTTATCTAAGTTGTAGGCAAGATTGCAGTAAAACGACTCGCCGAGGATCACTATTACAAACCAGCCTGACGGGTGTATACGCGCGTCTGCTCAATATAACTTGCAAACCTGATATTACTTAGCCAAAAATAGCGACAACATTTTTTTTCTCGAATTAAAAAAAAAACATTTTCACTATACGGAAGAAGCCCTACCTATGCACATACTTGATGAAAATCTGGAATGTCTCCCAAGACTGTTAACCGATATCAGCTGAAACATAAATTAGTGATGATTGGACAAAGTCCGCATAATATTGTGTAAAATAACGTATGAAGCGCGCTCCCTGACGAATATAGGTATGAAATATAACACATAAAGTAATGACTTGTAAAAAGATAAGATCTTGTGAAAGCCCCTCTCTCTCAGAGCTGCCTGAAATGTACAGCCCCTGGTTGCGGTGAACCCACACCAGAGCACCTAACCCGAAAAAACCATGTGGCTAGCGCAAAACCAATATTTATTTAATAACTAGCTTTTGCCCGCGACTCCGTCCGCGTGGAATTAGTAATTTGGGCAGCTTATTTTTTTATCAAATTTGCTTTTCATCAATTATGGCTCTCCTTAGTTTCTCGATATAAAAAATACCCCCCCCCCCTCCGCAAACCTTCCCTCACCCCCCTCCCAACCCCACTCACCCACCAAACCCCCCCGCACACCCGCTTTCACATTCACCACCGTACTCCCAAGTCAAGCGTGCCTATAGAAGTTTTACTTCAAAAACCCCTGATTTTGAAACATTCTTCCGCTCCGCTCGGCTCCTATTGGTGTTAGCGTGATGATATATAGCCTATAGCCTTCCTCGTTAAATGGGCTATCTAACACTGAAAGATTTTTTTTTAATCGGAGCAGTAGTTCCTGAGATGCGCGTTCAAACAACAAACAAACTCTTCAGCTTATTAATTCTTCTAAAAACTGTTCGATAAATTCTTAAAATAGACGTATCTTTCTTATTTGTGAACCGATTGAAATAAAACAAACACTAAATGTTAATCCAAAAAAATACCAACATATCAGTGAAAACCGCATCCTTCTAGGTTAAACCGTTTCTGAGATTAGCGCGCACAAACGCACAGACAAACAGACAAACAGACAAACAGACAATAATTCTAAAAATCATTGTTTCGGGTTCTATTGCGCTAATAAATAGCCCTAGTGACAGTTTTTCTCAAATATCTTCAATGTACAGACACCGACTTGTTACAGATTTATTATATGTATAGATGCTTGGTTAAGTAATTTACCTTCCTACTATTAAGTTTCAAAACTATTTATCTGTTAAAATGTAACAACTATCCTTAGTTGTTTGCAAGGTCGTGAAAAAGATAACAATCATTTTCCTGTTGAGACTACCGGAAAATAAGATTTCGACCAATCCTAGTTATCACCACTTTTGTTATAACAAAATACAAAAAAAAAGGAAAATGAAAATGAAAACTTCCATTTTATTAAAGTTAATAACGTAGCCCTGCCAGGTAAGCCTTATCAGACTAGGGCATAATTATTTTTCTTTGTGCTGTCATTGCTTTCATCATTATTATAATATGTTTTTTTTTATAAAAACAAGTAAACATAGCCTCCATTTTTGTCAAACGATGCTTTTGTGATCTATACCTATAAAACAGTACCGTGACTGACTGACTAACTGACAGACAGACAACGCACAGCCTAAACTACTGTTGCTAGAGACTTGAAATTTGGCATACATGTACCTTGAGTATTGTAGGGGTGCAATAAGGAAGGATTTTTCGAAATTCCCACGGGATAGGGAAATATCTAGACTTTCTTTGTTTTTTTGTTTGTAGCGGAATCTCTGAAACCATTGAGCTGATTTAAAAAAAAATCACCATTAGAAAGCTACATTATTTTTCATTGACATAGGTTACTTTTTATCCGGGAAAATGCAAAATTCCCACGGGATAGAAATAAATTAATTCCATTTCACGGCTGTCTTTAAAAATTAGTACATATTATGTGATATGACTATCCCTGATTGCCAAAGCTACTTTTTCTTTAGGAAAATACGAAATTCGCACGGGATAGAAAAAACTGAATTCAACTTCAGAGCTGATTTGAAAAATTCTTTCACCAATAGAAAGCTACACTGTTCCTGATTAAAATGCAAAATTCCCGCGGGATAGAAATAAGTGAATTCAATTACGGAGCTGATTTTAAAATTTTCTTGCACCAATAGTAAGCTATAGTATCTCTGATTGACATAGGCTACTTTTCTACGGGACAATGCCAAATTCCCACCGGATAGATATAAGTGAATTGAACTTAGGGCCTGATTTAAAAAAATCACTAATAAAAAGCTACACTGGCTCTGATTTTCAAAATAAGTTAAATATCTAAATAGGGTTCTATCCCTCGGGAACTTTACTTTGCACTTTCTTGGGATAAAATAAGCCTGTTTCAATCAGTTACAGGCCTCCTCCCAGAACGAGAGGATTTGGGCAGTAGCTCCCACGCGGGCTCAGTGCGATTTGGGAACTTTACACACTCCATTGAAATTCTTCACAGGTGTATGCCGCTTTCCTCGCGATGTTTTCCTTCACTGTAAAGCTCATGGTAAACTTCATACGTAATTTAGCACATGAATTAGGAAAAACTCAGAGGTGCAAGCCCGGGCACAAAACCACAACCCTCTGCTTAAGAGACTATAGGTCAAACCACTAGGCCACCGCGGCGCGGCCATAGAATTCACTTATTCCTATTCCGCGGGAACTGCATTTTCCTGGCATTATCCTATTAAACTACCTGTGTGCGAAATTTCATCCAAACAACTAACGTTATTGTCTTCGCGTACGAAGTCGCGGGCAAAAGCTAGTATAATAATATAAGTATTAACATTTGTGCCTTTTTGTCCTTAACTCTACCCACGATTAAGTTTCTTTGGCCTCCAGAAGGATCGCATAAAGATATAAGAATTATTTTATCTGTCCAAAAGCGCTATGCTACATTTCAAAAATTATATTGTTATAGCTTAAACAGATGCGAGGTAACCCTGTCAAGGTATACGGGTGCTAATGTGACATAAATTGTGAATAATCTGCAACTTGCTTGTGTACACATCGGCCATTACGTTTGTTAACGAAAGGTCACTTTGGTTTTCACATATTCTTGGTTTTGATGGATTTTGAAGTTCATGTCAAATGTTCATGCTTAGTGACCATAAATTATTAGGAAACTAAAGATTGTTTTATACCTATTTACCTATTTACTCACTTGTTTTATTTACTTAATGTGTGATTATTATTGTTGCAAGATCAAAATTGTTTTTACTGTTTCTTTGATGATATAATTCAAGGGATGTTTACAAAAACCACATAACTGACTAGACTAGACTGGTGGTTGGTTGTAAGCATCCCTTCAATTTACAGTAAAATTACATAAAGTTTACCACTGACAGATGGTTTGCCTTCATTTCATATTCAACTTTAACGACCTACAAATAAAGCCAATTTTAGAATACTGTTACCCACGTTTGCAGATTTTGTAATAGCTACTTTATTTGTATGATGTTAAAGTTGGAAATGAAATGAAGGCAAGCAATCTGTCAGTGGTAAACTAAAAGTAAACGTATTGTAAAGCCAGCTGTTCTTTGTAGTTTTTAATGTAAATCAATGTGTGAATCTTGCCAATATTTTGAGATATAAAATTAATGACAGTTGAGTATTATGAGTAAATGACCATCGCTCCTATTCGACAGCTGCTGCTGTGGTGCTGCCATTGTTGTAAGCATCAAAATTGCTAGTTTTGGGCATAGCCAATTATCGTTATAACAATTAAACATAAAACATAAAAAACATAAAAAATAAGTAAAAAAAATACTTCATAAACATATTAAAATAATCAGTCCAGCCGTGTCATAATAAAGCCTAGAGTACGACAATGAAAAAAATCGTACAAAGTTGTTGTCATTTTGCAAGCATTTTACTTCAAATATGTGACCATTACAGAGAACGTGGCGCACTCATTTTATTTTTACTCTTTGATATCATATTCTACTTGTACTTGTGTTAATTTCATGTGTTTTATGTATACATACATACATTTTATACATAATATTAACAGTTTTACAGGCATAGAAAAAAATCCCTTATTAGGAATTAGCTGCAACCTGCGGCTTCGCCCACTAGCCCAGGAAAGATACGGTTTCGCACTAAGGTAAAACAACATTAAATCAAAACAAACAATTCTTCATAAATTAGGTCAAGGTATTTACAAATATATTCTTCAATAATCCACCAACATTTATAACCGCAACAATAAAATTTATTAAAAAATTACCCGTAAAAATTCTTAAAAAACAGGCGAAATTACTATAAGCCATGTACTTCAACATTTACTCCTTTTCTTTATTTTCTCTGTAACACCTGTAAAATCCACTTATTTTTATTATGGCAACTTAAAATAATACTTTAGGTAATTTTTTGGAAGGAATAAATAAAAAATCAATACAAGGGTAGCATAAAAGGTTATGGTTTAGGTACATAAGCCTTTTAACTTGCCTTTACACTTTCTGAACTGAATCCACCAAAATAAAAACTAAATATTGTGTATGTATATTATTGTTTTAACCTCGAACATTTATATTGTTGGATTTTAAATGATGATTATTTCAGAATAAATTTTAGTTAATATGAGACTTAAAAAATACCTTATTTTTTATATTTCTTGCAGAAATAAGCCTAATTATGAAATAATCATTTTAGCTAAAATTATTTCTATTTCCGGTTAGTTAAATTGGTGGATTCAGTTCGCGGGTCTCAACTCAATCGCTACATACTATAGACGCCGAGCGGAACGCCACTCCGTAGTGGCCTATTCAGTGATTGCCTCGCACTGCCTCGGATCGCCCGCATGACGGGGTCTCTCTTACTAATTTAATCGCAAGCAAAATGAATGCGTTCACTATTAGTGCGAAGTTAACGCGTTATCTTGAAAGCCGAGGTAACCAAACGTTCCTGGACAGCTTGTTTTTTTTTTAAATATTATCCCACAGGCTAAGGCTAATTAATAAAAAAGTGCAATGAAGATTTTACAAAATACACACAAACATAGGTACATACTGATGTTTTACAACTGCATCAAACTCGTGTACCTACACAACAACAATTGATTCCACCACTCAACCTTAGATAAAGTATTGGTCTAGTACTTAAAACCCTCTTGAATGTTGATAATAACGTCAGAAGGAAAATGCCCACTTAATACAGATCCTATCAAAAACAGCGGACAGCAAGACGCTTCAATTATGAGTACAATATAGGTAGAGTCGTGTTCGCATACTTTTTACGATCTACTCCTTCAAATGCTTACAATCATGATGTAGCTTTCCTACTAGATAATCCGGTTGTTTATCAGAGTGAGTTAGTGAAATGAAATGGGCATAAGATAAGGCGAACATGTGACGAAGAAAGTTAATCCTCAATTCGTTGTGAGACGTTTACTGTACACTACATTAACCAAGTATTAGGCACCACGGACGGATAGAGTCAGATTAGTTATGTTACAAGTATCATTTAATTGGTACCTAATAGTGTTGCCTATCGATAGTATCGATTGTATTGGACATAAAACTATCGATAGTATTGCCATTATCAATAGTATTGCTTATAAATCACTAACGATTCTATCGATAGTATCGATAGTATTGACATGTGCGATACTATCGATAGTAATATCGATATCCTGAATAGTTTGCGAGGTCAACGATCGATAGTCAAACTATCAATAGTTCTGCAACACTGTGGTACCTAATTGCCTAGTAACAATCCGTAGCTAGTAGTAGTAGTAGTAGCCTGGCAATAGTTTGGAAACTTTGGAGGACAGTCCGCTGTATGTATGATGTCCATAGTTACGCACATTTCACTTTTATATTTTACCTACTAGTTATAGCCCGCGATTTTGTCTGCGAAGAACTTATTTATTGCACGCTCGTGGGAAGTATACTTTCCGGAATAAAAAGATCGGTTAAGTACTTTAAGCGAGAAAGCGTAACATACAAACGAGTGAACATACCTATAGTTCGAGTGCGAAATGTTTTTCCATGACAGCGCATTTGTGACATTGTCATAACGCTGTATTTCGCTTGGCGTGTGGAAAAACATTTCGCACTCGAACTATACTCACATTATTTTAGATGCTACCTACTATTATTTGTGATTGCTTTAGTTGAAAATAAACTTGTTTTTTCTCACATTATTATAATATTAGTTAGGATTGCACCAAGGGCCTGTGCATGGTAGCTGCGGCCCCATGAACGGCTTTCAAATGATCGGGCCCTACGGGCCATGATCGAATTGATATTTGAAATGTAATTAATATTTTTTCTTAAAAAAAAATAACTGTTTTTTACTAACTGTATTTTCTGTCGGTTGTATAAACTTACTGGCTTTTTTATCTAATGTACATACTGAATTTCAAGTCAATTCTACCACTGTAACAAACAAATTCGACTTGCAAGATTTGACCTAAACAAATTAAAAACCCAAAAACAAACATTGCGAGTTAAGCGGCAATTACATTAGTTACCTAATGTAATTGCCACCTAAAAGACACGAAAATCAGACGTATTTGGCGAGCAACAGCTGCTATCGCCTACTTAATTATGGCTACCTCAGTTAGGCGGAGAGACTGAAGGCGACGTTTGTTGGCCGAAGCAGTTCCAAACAAGTTCAGCAACCGCATTAGGTGAACGAAGTAGTGTAATTGGCGCTTTAAATCATTAACATCTTAGTGGCTTAAAAAATTATTTAAAAAAAGGAAGAAGCCATACTGTAAAATTATATTCACCCTAAGAGACGTTTAACTACAATGCTTGAACTTTATACGTCAAAATATTTTTAAATGTTGTTTGTCTGGTCTAGCCTTCGTGTCATTAGAGTGAGGGAATGTAATATCCCATAAATTACTATTCATTTTATGTTAGCCATATTCATGTCACACCAATGCCATTCAAATGTAATGATGAACTACTTCTCCATATCTTTTTTTTTACTTACCTAAAAAAACTGTTGTTTATTTAAAAATCATAGCGTGCAACAAGTAAGCTCCTCCGATGGCTTTATAAATACCCTATGATGTTCAAATTCAACAAGTACGATTTATACATTGAAAACAATTTAGGGCCACGGACTTCTTCAGATAATGGCTCTAGTATGTAAATTGTCAGACTGATTTACCATAACTTGTTTACTGTCCATATCTTTTGTCATTATTGTTTCACGTGACACGGTAAATAAAACTAGACAGAATAGCAGCAAATATTCCAGTTCCTATTATTCTTTACCTATCAACCTCATGTCGTCAAAGCGCTCCGCTCTCAGTAACATCGTAACATGAACCGGCAGATGATCATTCTCGTGACGGGAATTAGGGTTCATTAACGTTAACGTGATAACCAGTGAGACAAAGAAAATCCCTTATTCGTTAAACGTTTGACGCAATCGATACGATATTGAAAACCGTTGTTCCATATTTGAATGGAGGGGTGCTAACTCGTGTTTTCTAAAAAAACCGAAGGTCATCGAATGAATAGTTATGTGTATTGTTGTCGAATGCCCTTAGTCGGTCGGTCACGTAGATTGCAAGCAAGTCAGATTCCGTCGTCGCCATCGCCGCCGGCTGCCGCGCCAGTCCGCCGCCAGGCTCGCCCGCGCGGTTCTCATCTCGCCCTTATCCCTATCTCGCGCCACTCAAACCGCGTGACTCGCCATCCCCGGCACCTATACCGCTTACGCCCGCGATATCGTCCTCGGCGACTATCAAGATACAACGTATATAATATTGTGACGATTTTGCTAATAGTCGTATCAAATATGTCATTTACGACTCTCACTGTTGTTATATAGGGAAGAAATCAATTGATAACGCCAACATTCGGTTTTGTTTTGTAGTGGACGCTACAAAAACATCAGCTCTGCGACCAGTTGGTGAGTACATTGTTCCAATTCTCAATCATCTCTATTTTACTATTGTGTGTTTATGGTCAAACCTGAGAAGTAAAACGTATACCAAAAAATATACTTAGTTTATTTGCCTTAAAAATCACCGAAATAAAACAAAACATCCCTTAATTATTGTATTGTACTTTATTCAAGTGATATACAAACAGCATGTTTTGACTGAAATGAGCTAATCAAAGTTAGCAAGTTCTTCTTGAACAAAACAAATACATACTTAATTATGAATTTCCCAATGGGTCATCCATTGCGACGTCGGAATGCGGTGCCCCACCGTTCTGCACGAAGCAAACTGTTTTTTTAGGGTTCCGTAGTCAACTAGGAACCCTTATAGTTTCGCCATGTCTGTCAGTCTGTCTGTCTGTCTGTCTGTCCGTCCGCGGCTAAGCTCAGAGACAGTTAGTACTACAAAGCTGTAATTTGGCATGAATATATATATCAGTCACGCCGACAAAGTGATTACATAAAAAAAACTAAAACAATTTTTTTTAGGGTACCTCCCATAGACGTAAAGTGGGGGTGATTTTTTTTTCTCGACTAACCCTATAGTGTGAGGTATCATTGGATAGGTATTTGTAAATAAATAGGGATTTTCTTAAGCCATTTTTTGATAAAGCGAATATTTTAGGAGATATTTTCTCCGAAAGTTCAAAATAATGTGTCCCCCCCCCCTCTAACTTTTGAACCGCACGTCTGAAAAATATGAAAAAAATCACGTAAGTTAAACTTAATAAAAACGTTCTAGGTTTTCTAAAGGAATGCCTATTAGGTACTAAAAATGCTCCTAAAAAACTTTTCTTTATCCAACCCTCTTCCCCGTTTTGTTTGGGGGCAGGTCTCCTTGTAAATTTGGGCCAGATAGATCCAGTCTGACATGTCTGTAGGCTCACGGTCTTCTTCTGGATCACTTTTGGAATATTTGATTAGATTTCTTTATTTGAACTGAAAGTAGCTGCTCGTCCAAATTATTTTCTAAATTCAATTTAATGTACTACTACTAAAAAATATATTTCCACAGGAGTCCTTTAATTCTGATAACATAAGTGATAATTATACCCCGTTATCAAGCGGGCAGTTTAGTGGCTACCTATTAGCATTAGTGATGTGCCCAAGTTTCGGCGTTGTAGTTATGTAACTGAAATCATTATTATATCCGAAAACTCATTAAACAAAAGTTTTTTATTGACATTGCACATCACTGATGTTAGGTAGCCACTAAACTGCCCGCTTAATAACAGGGTCTAGTGATAACTGTCATTTTTGTATTGTAGTTTTATGTAGGTACTATTTTATATTATAAGTATAGCACAATTCTTTTAGATCTAGTCTTAACGCTTTGTTTCTGTAGGTTAAGTTTTTAAACCAATAATGTCAATTTCTAATTTGATAGGCGGTATTAAATTTAACTAACTTAAATTTGACAGTTACACTGACTTGAATCGTGCATTTAAAAAAGTAGTAAGCCGTTATCGAAGTCGTAAAGGCCATATTTAATACCAATTTAACCAGATGCAGACCGTTATACGATAATCGTTAAAAGTTAAAATAAGCAAAGTTTATCGTGATTGATAAGAACCACTTAAACTGAAATAGGATTTACACAACTTGAACTTCTGAAATCTATACACAATCAACAAGAGGAATTTAATCAAGTTTAGGCTGGCAGCCGTTTCCGATATAAAAGTAATTTTCGGCAAAAATTCCTGATAGGTACTTTGTTTTAGTCTACAGTAAAATTACTAATATTTAAATTGAAACAAACCACTTTTTTGTACCCACATAGGTACATACACGTCATAAATGTTAAATATTACAATTGGAGTCAAAACGACTAGAGTCTAAATTCCAAGTGACATACGAGTTTTGTATCCATCTCTTCTCAAGGCCATCTCTACCAGGTTACGCATATACTTGAGAGTCATTGTAAACAGTATATTTACCACGTTATCATATGAATATTTGTGTTGAAACTCCGAAAAGTACAATACAATAAAATGACGCTTTATTGTACACCGCATACAAAACAATGCAGAAAAACAAGTATACTCGTATGGAAAAAAATATTAGCCCGGAATATAAATAGTCGACCGGAAATCGTAGCTAACCACTACGATTTCCGGTCGACTATTTATCTGACTACGAAACTTGAGGTCCCGGGTTCGATTTCCAGTCGGGGCAGAATTTGTATGAAAAATATGAATGTTTGTGCTCGCGTCTTGGATGTTGATTATGTACCTATTTAAATCTGTATTTAACCACATACTTACATATATACGAGATGGGCTGGAATTTCATATAGGTAATGGATTAAGTACCTACTGTTTAACTTGTAACTTAACCTTGGTACACACTTGACCAGATTACACTTCGATAAGGGCACTGAATCTTAACATCTTCGCGTCTACAAACATCAATACCAAAGCCGATACAACCAAGATAACCAATCAATCATGTGACAGCCGTTTCGCGTTCCAATGTGAGTTAGTTAACTCTAGTGCTCTGCGTTTAACTCTAATTGTTTTCAGATTACAACCAAACTGGCGAAATCGCCGTTGTTTTCATAATTACTCTCATAATGAACATACATATTTAACGCATTCGGGAGTTGTGAAATTAAGTTTAGTAACTATCTTAGCGTGAATAGCCTGTAACAAATATAGTTTGTGATGACAAAAGATGGCCTAATTATACACTCCGAACTACCCAAACACGAAAAACGTGTTTATTTCTTATTGTCAATCAGCTTCATAAATTACTTGCGACAAATATAGTTCGGAACAACAATCTTCTACTTCTGCTCAAACATGCTAATGGCAGTTATTCAGTAGCCTCCAATCGATACCCTGTATCTGGCTAGCCGTTCAGTAATTTCGAAGTAGTTTTGTTTTGGTATATTTTAATTATTGTTTGATACTGCGTACGCGATAAAGAATTAAAATGCGTTTTTCAAATTTATACTCCTTGTAAATCAATGGATTCCAATCTTTATTGTATATAAATGTAATTGTTTGCTATCTGTCCTGAAGTAATGAATTTAAATAGTTAACGTCACTTCCGTGACGTATAATTATGACAGGCTGTAATATTTTAATCTACCTATTGATATTTATATCACACATAAAATTAGCGAATATAAACTTGTATTTTTTTATTACCGCGGATCATTATACTGTTAAATATGATTATTGGAACATATAATTATATTACCAGTACTTATAATAATATTTTATTCTTGCCTTGAGGAACAACGTCACTGAAGGACTGTCCGACTGTCCCATCCGACGGTAATCGAATATTAATTAAAGAGGAAAATTACTGTAACGCATCACGCATATCAAGTAGATAAACAGGATCTATAAATTGCTCGATAATGTAGGTTATTGGGAGATATCAGACAGTTGACAGACAAACAATAGTCATCAATCAGAAAGTAACAAAGATGATTTAGAGCTGACTGCGACAAACACAGGCATTTCTTATGTAATACTTGAGTATTAAATAGAAACTGAAATATAGATGCACAGAAAAGACCCCAGAAAAAAGACCAATGCTGGGAATCGAACCCAGGTCCTCAGCATTCCGTGCCGTGTGCCATATCCCTACACCACCATTGGTCTAGAGTTTAGACACGAATCTTTTCTACACATCGTACATTTCAGTCTATTATATAATCACCTTATGCAATGATAAACGCGCATCTATGTCACACCCTCTATCGAGAGACTTTAACACTCCTTAATAAAGAAGAATTGAAGGAGTGTTAAAGTCTCTCGATAGAGGGTGTAACATAGATGCGCGTTTATCATTGCATAAGGTGATTATATAATAGACTGAAATGTACGATGTGTAGAAAAGATTCGTGTCTAATCTCTAGACCAATGGTGGTGTAGGGGTATGGCACACGGCACGGAATTCTGAGGACCTGGGTTCGATTCCCAGCATTGGTCTTTTTTCTGGGGTTTTTTCTGTGCATCTATATTTCAGTTTGTACTTAATATGAAATATATGGTTTCGCGGGATAACCGTAAAAGTAATAAAAAATGAAGTTGAAAAAATAAAATACAAAAAGATACTTCATAACATAACTTACTTGTAATACTTGCGATCCCCCACCAGACCTAAGAACTACCTACTTCTAATTTCGTTACACCTATCAACGTTAGAAATATTTTTCATTAGCCCTAAATTATCACGTGTATCATGACTGAACTTGTAGAACCTAATTATTTACTGAACCTAAGTCCAAATTTCCGAATCTTTACTAATACTAGTAGGTTAGGCTAGAACTACGACCGCAACAGCAGACCAGACCAGCAGACCGCAACAACACCAGAATCCTACCGCTGCCAATAAAGGTTAAGTTAATATAGAAGACCTTTTAATAATTCGGTCGTGAGGAATTAGGCATTATGGAAATTTGGGATAGTAATATTGGACTAATTAATAGTTAGGACCGATAAAACTCGGCCTTGTGATTTTAAGGTTTACAAAATTAGTGCTAGTGAAATTAGGAAAATTCTTCAGGCTAATGGAGAGGAACCGTAGTACTTAATAATATGAAGTTCCTGTGCGGTACTTAATCTCAATTCGATGCAGGGATTATTTATTTTTAGAAGTATCTGTTTCTATTGAAATCGATAATGCGTTTGAGACTATCTCCGCGACAATAAACTTGAACCTGGTTACAGAGTGGACAGTAACTTTACAAACAATGAATACCTACTATTATCATTAACCATTAAACACGCAACATAGGTTTAGCTAAGTATTTGCCAATCGTTTTCTAAAGTGCATCCATAAACAATGGGTTCATAAGAAGGAAGTTATCGTCATGATATAATTTTCTTTGTTGTTATGTTTCGATTTAATGCATCAGAGGCATATTATAGGGCATACGGCTCGGACGCTCGAATTGTATCCATAAAAAAGGAAACCAATATAATCTATGTTGATATATTACACGGTGTAATAACGCTTTTATGCTGTTTTGAACCAATTATCTATGCTATCCCTCAGGAAATTAAATTTTCTCTTATTAAACCATTATTTCATGGTTGGGTTGTTTTAGTATCATAGACTTGGCATAAAGTTTTATGACCACATGGATTGGAAAATCTATTTTTTTTGATAAATTTGAACGATAGGTTTCTGCTACATTATCATTCATCGAAAACCTATTATGCTGAAACAGTTTCGGACATTAAATGTTTCGAAGCATGAAAAATATGACCAAATAATATTCGAAGTAACAAAATTCTGCATAATCAAACTATGCGATTTAAGATTCTGCGATAACAGTTTATGCGCAAAGCCTAATATGGCTTAACCCTTTAACCATTTGACAACCCTGTCAAGACATTCGATTTTGGATCGTCAATGTTGCCAATTTGAATCTGTATTGATTTCTGTATGACGGCAAATATCTTGCCATTACCCACTAAAGGGTTTAGATTATGCCACAAAGAATTATTATTTTCAATACAGAGTGAACCGTTTTCTCTCCTTTTATTATTATTAGGTACCTATGTATGATTTTATATGAAACTAGTTTAGCCTACTAACACATACACACACACACACACAATACTGAAAAAAAATCGCAATAGGAAAACTGCGCTGAGCGAATAAAGTCTTATTATATATAAAATTCTCGTATCGCGGTGTTTGTTACCAAACTCCTCCGAAATGGCTCGACCGATTCTCATGAAATTTTGTGTGCATATATCGGGTAGGTCTGAGAATCGGCCAACATCTATTTTTCATACCCCTAAATGTTAAGGGTGGTTCACCCCTTAATTTTTTCTAATAAATCGATGAACGCCGGCTGCATACACGAAAAAGGATGTGCGGGGGGGGGTACTCTAAGGCGGAACCAAGTTCGCCGGGTTAGCTAGTAATTCTATAATACTGTTTTGATTTCTTCCTTGCCCAACGCTTAGCTACCTCGTACAGCTATAATGAGTGCGCAGCCTAAGAATGAAAAATATGTATTTATGTCCTAGAGTCTAGGACACCCTACACGAAAAGTAAATAAAATAAAAACTTTGGTTAACCACAATAGTTATTTGTTATACAAGGGGGGAAAGTTGTATTTTACCTGCGAGTGTTCATTTGAAACACAAGCTATCGAAAGGATTCTATGATTGACCACGAGCAAAGCGAGTGGTTCAAAAATAGAATCATTTCGATAGCGAGTGTTTCAACACACGAGACGTAAAATAACTTTTCACCCGTGTATAACACAAAACTTTTCACCTCACTACAGCGAGGAAAATAAGAAAAGGTTTTGCACCTTTTTTGTGTCTCCATGTATTGAAAAGGTCAAACAACGCTTTAATGTATCTTAAACGGGATTTTTCAGGCAATAAGCTCAATTCCGCATTTTGCACGGTTTAATTCCACAGGTGTATACGTCTTCGTCACTCGAATCACTCATTTTTAATAACAAAATAACTTGAAAATCATGCGAATATTTAACGTTGACGGCTTAATTGAAAAGTTTGGACTTAAGTTTCCTTTTTTTATTATTTCGGATGCGTTTTGTTCGCACATCGACTTACTTGGACTGTCATAACATTTTATCCGTTTTTACAACAAGAATGAAGGTTAATGTTGAATACTGATAATTATGAATTAAAATAAAGTTGTAAGACTGTATTTAGTGTTTTTTACTCGATGCAATTCATTAATTGTGATGTTAAAATTCAGCACTTTTAACGTTTTACGTTTTGTTAGCTGTCACTTAAGCTGCCTTCAAATGTCAAAACTCTTTCGTCACATGTGGATAAAAAGCGATTTTCTCAATAGATGTCAAACAAACAAAAAGGGCTTTCCAAGCTAGTGAGGTGAAAAGATAATATTACATTGGTATCTTTCCATTGTACTGTAGCTTTCACTATTTTTGACTGTTTAACTCACTTTTTGTCGGTCCCGCACTAAATGCTCCTCTCATTCACTCAAAGATTAACCGATAATGATCTCCCATAAAGGTATAAGTTCGCCTTTGTTATATCTGAACGGTTGTCAATTGTATTTTTTTTCTTTATTTTTGTACAAAAAAGCTAAGTACACAAAATGGGTAGGGAAGGTTAACATACAAGAAAACGATAATGCTTTGTAGTGGTTTTTCTAATTTACATTTGCCATATTCGCGACACAAAATTAGCACAGATTATACCTATACGATTTTTACGTCAATATTGTAGACAACGATAGCCAGTAAAAATTGCGAAAAGTGTGAAGATAATACAGAAAAAAAACCGGCCAGGTGCGAGTCGGACTCGCGCACGTAGAGATCCGTACCGTTATCTATAAAAACGGCAAAAAAACACGTTAGTTGTATGGGAGCCCCCCTTAAATATTTGTTTTATTTTAATTTAATTATTTATTTTTAAAGTGAATATGTAACTAAATATTCTGTGAATATTTCAAGCGTCTACCTGTTGCCGTTATCAATATCGATCAAGAACGGGAATAAATCACGTTTGTTGTATGGGAGCCCCCTTAAATAATTATTTTATTTTTGTTTTTTAGTACTTACTTGTTGTTATAGCGGCAACCGAAATACATCATCTGTGAAAATTTCAACTATCTAGCTATCACGGTTCGTGAGACACAGCCTGGTAACAGACGGACAGACGGACGGACGGATAGCGAAGTCTCAGTAATAGGGTCCCGTTTTTACCCTAAAAAACTAAAAAGTATCGCCTTATGCCAGGAATCTTAGACTGTTACTCCGTTATAAATTTTCCTTCCAAATTTACTACGATTTTTCTAATCAAAAAAAGAACACTGTCACTTTAAGAAAATAAATAGAACAATACAATACAAAAAAACGTTGGCCCCTTCCAAAATCAAAAATAACTAAAATGGAGTCAGAGCAGAGCACAAGTAAATAAATCCAAAAACAAAACTGCGAATCCAAACACTTTTCAGCATCTTTTTATAGACAGCTGAATGATCCATCAAATTGTCATTACTGATCATCACCTCTTTTTGCAATACGAGTAAATAGTACGTAAAATAATAAGTTTTCTGCACTTTATACTATGACATGTCGCTAATTTTCATTGCTGTGAAGCCATACAGCAAGTGCTAATCACGAGTTTCTTAAATTTCGTAATTGAGAATATTTGCGATAATTTACAATTCATAGTTGTATTCCAATTGACATGGTCGTGGCCCAAGGATAGGCGACACTACGCATCAAGTAGATGCCATCATTTACGCTAAGATGTCGTGCCGACCAGTGGGCGCTGCACTATCTTTTTAATATTAATTTATAACGAGTATCAACACCAGTAGGTAAACACGCGCTTACATTTCGTCAC
Organism: Archips crataeganus; assembly: GCA_947859365.1. Taxonomy (NCBI): domain Eukaryota; kingdom Metazoa; phylum Arthropoda; class Insecta; order Lepidoptera; family Tortricidae; genus Archips; species Archips crataeganus. Next base: position 11,150,345 of record OX402047.1, read on the forward strand.
TGACAAGTGACGATTTTTAACAGTGACAGTGACTAAGGAACGACACTTTGTGTGGCAGTAAAATGGTTAGTTGCCTTTTGTTTACTTTCGTGCTTTGATAGTAATTTTATTGTGGTTTTAACTGAATTTGAAAAGTTTTATGGTTATAGTAAAGTTTTAAGCAACATAGAGAAATAGATTAGACCGAGTGATTTTAAACATCAAGAATAGCAATTACATTACTAATTATTATTGGCTCGTTTATTAATTAAAACGTATCTGAAATCGGCAGAGGAGACTTTGATTATTTTTGAGCTGTTCCTGTCAATTTGAAAATACTCGCTTAGAAGTGAAATTTAGCAATATGCATGTCCACAACGAGGGCACAATTGAATTATGTAAACACTAACACCGTGTGAGAATTAAAGCACAATTGACGCAAATGTGGGTCGTGACCATGCAGTTAGACAGTGGTCGTCCCAATGAGTTTATCATGGTGTTAACATGCTACACCCATAAGCTCTTTTGTTTATTATACTGACGACGTATGCTAGATATTAGCGCCATGCTGATCGATTAAATGTTACCTCATTAGTACATTACTCGTTCATAATGTGCACCTAATGAAGATGCTAAACACCGACTATTAATACAGAGGTGTTAATCTCGCGTTTTAAAAAGTTTGTTGAGGAATTATCGCTTAATGTGCCTAAGCCTAAGTATTTCTTGTTTATGAATGATTAATTTATACTTCCTGATCTTTTATTCTTAAAATTTTGGCCACATGTCAATTTGGTAATGTCAACGTGGTTTTTTTTTAATCTAATATTTTAACGAGGCTTGAGTACAGATAATTTGACTATGCCAGCCTCAACGTGGTAAACACAAGTCAATTATGAATCAAAAGTCAAACTTCTGGAGATGAAAGTACCTACTCGTCCATTAAGTAAACAGTTGCCATTAAACTGGCTCTTCTGTTGGTATGGAATATAAACATTCTTACTTCTGTTAATTCATGAGGACATAATATGCTAGGTTACTCGCTAATACTTAATTTGATATAATTAAAACATACAAAAGTAAAAGCTCTGAACATACTTTGCTACACACACACAAGCACACAAGCTTTGCTAAGCTTACTTTGGGACTAGGTCAATTGGTGTGAATTGTCCCATGATATTTATTTATTTATTTATTTATACTTACTCTGAAGCGCAGGCTCATCGATATGTGTATACTGCCTATCCTAACCAGACTTGGTCTTTAACCGAGGTCCAGAAGTCCAAGCTCAAAATTTGCCAGCGAATAGGTATTCGGAGAACTGATAGAATCAGAAACACCGACCTGCGCTCCAGAACTCAGATTGTCGATGTGGGGACAAAGACCGCCAAACTCAAGTGGGACTGGGCGGGACATGTCTGCCGAATGCATCCGGATCGCTGGGCAAAAATCGTCACGGATTGGGTTCCAAGCGACGGGCACCGGAGCAGGGGCAGACCAAAACGGAAATGGCGGGATGATTTGGACCGTTTTGACCCATTATAGCGGGATTTTGCGAGGGACAGAGACGGGTGGAAAGAAAAAGGGGAGGCCTTTGCCCAGCAATGGAACATCCATTAGGCTAATTAAAAAAAAAGTTAAAGCTTGAAAACTCATAATAAAATATTACGAGCGATATTGATATACTTCAGTTCAGAGGGAAGAGTCAGCCTTGTCCATGTCCATTGTATATCGACACTTTCTCAGAAATACAAGGCACCTCTGTCCTAAATTCCAGCTTCTAAGATCCAAAACATTGATCTGGACCAGCGGTGGATTTACCAGTAGACTGGAGCTTAGGGCGACAAGTTTTAGGGGGGCGGCAAAGGCTCAAAATTTTATTGTCTTAGAGAAATACTTATAAAATACCTTATTATTATTAAACACGGAGAAACGAAGTCTCGAAAATTTAACAAGAATAACAATAAGTATTTCAGTATTGCAAATACTCCAACGCAACGTCTGTATTGAAATTTTTTTAAGTACTTTGTAATTTAGGTATCGTTATGTAAACATATTTTTTTTTAATATTCCAATAGCGTTTCAATATCACAATATAAATTTAGGTTATCGAATTGCAGAGGTTAATAGAGGCGGTAAAAAAATTATAGCCTACTGCATTTGCACCTGCCACTCTGCTCTGCCACTGAGCTGGACGTTTAAGGGTTCAGTCAGTCAAGCCTTTTTATACATGTACCTAGGTACCTACAAAGATTTTTAAGTATATTACAATTGTTAACAGCTTTATATTTTGTTAAATGCATACTTAATTTTATTTATTATCAACTTACATTTAATCATAGTATCATATTTTTTTAAAACACTTGTGTGTATTTATTATACATATATTACAATATACTAATTGTTGCCCGCGTTTTCGTCTGCGAAGAATTCGTTTATCTCTATCTCGCGGGAACTATGCAATTTTCCGGAATAAAAAGTTTTCTATACTTTAAACCAGGTTACAAACTATCTGTGTGCCAAATTTCATCAGAATCCGTCAAACTGTTTTAGCGTGAAAGAATAACAATCATCCATACATTCATCCATATAAACTTTTAGAATATTATTAAGATTAAGATATTAGTTATTAGCCCGGAGTGTCCCACTGACAGGCAATTCCTCCCATGTTCTCCATTCGTCTCAATTTTGAGTGGTATCCTTTCAGTCCATGAGGTACCTACACGTCTAAGTTATCCCTCTAATGGCTCCTGGGCCTACCTCGTCACCGCCATCCATCTTGTGGCATCTAGTCCGTGACTATTTTAACCCACCTATTTGGATCCATGTGGTTGGGGCATAAACTACCCAGTCCTACTTCAACTTGGCAGCTTTGATACCTAAATCGGTAATGCGTGTTTTCGAAGTTCAGTGTAGTGTTTCCGATCCGGTGAACCCACCTCACCCCGAATTAAATAATACAAATTTAAACTATGTCATAAATTGACAGAAATCTGTAGCAAGAAAGGGAGCGTATTTTACGTAGGTACGCCGCTTAGCAAGAAAAGAATAACAAAGCTACTATTCCACAATGTAAATTTATTTACAACAATGCATAAGTGACAGCAATGAGTGAGAAATAGGCACCATTCTTTGTCGAGCTATTAACTAAATGTACTTGTTAAGATAATCTGAAGAGAAGTTGTGGATACATTGGCGGCTAAATATTGTAATTTAAAACAATTGCCGCCCATCAACTGACAATGTATTGTCTTCAATTGTTTTTGCTAAAAGAAGTCCTTTACCACGCCTCAATGTGACATAATTAAGTCTATACTAACAAGACAGACTTAGACAGTCATCAGCTGCACTCAGCTGACTATGTCAAACTTGAGTTTTCTCTCACTGAACGGGTTTTATGCCGTTCAGTATGCTTAGTATAAGTTTTACTTCACCAAATACTTCTCGATCGCGTTTACGTAAAAAAATCAATTACTATGGGAACATGGACAGTGCATCCGCGCGCGCGCGTTCATGTTTCCATAGAATTGAAATTTTAACATAAACGCGATTGAGAAGTATTTTGTGAAGTAAAACTTATACTAAGCATACTGGTGTCACGTCTCTAGTAGGTACCTACAGTAAATAACTATCGTTTAAACGTACGAAAAATAGATTATTATCGAATCTCGCAAACGTGTGCATGTAGCGTTAACCCCTAAACTAAACCACTTTGCTTTCACTAGGTTTTGTGTATCATTTGTGCATTTTATAATGGTGTACCTTTATAAATAAATACATATCTATGTTAAAAAAATGTGCAAATATGCTACATGTTACGAAGTAGTTATTACGCGCCACGAGGTATAAACCATTTTTTCATAAATTGAAGAGAGATAGATATCTAATGCGACGCCCCCGAGCAATAACTCGGTAATCTCATGTTATGGACTTTTTATTGTTATGCTAAATTCTGAATCTACAGGTTGGAATACATCATATATATTTTTTTCAATTTTTTTTTAATGCAACTAACGAAGATATTGAGTATGACGGGTTTATTGTACGGAAATCTGCAAAGTCAAATACCACGACAAAAGTGTCGCTACACACCAATACAATATGCTTTTATTATTTTGATATTTGCTATTATGCTGTTACCGGATTATTGTCGTAAATAATTTTTGGCAAATTTTTGGTAAGCGATAATACTGTAATTCATTTAATAAACTTTATACGGCAATAGTCACTAACAAAGTTTTATAGGCGAATGATTAGTTAGTAAATATACGTAATATTTTCTTACCTATTATTTAATTTCAAATCAGATCATGTCATGACCAGATGATCAGTTCATGTCACTATTGAGCGGTTACTGAAAATATGTTATAATTATTTCCCCGAGAACAACAATGCCATGGCACAATGCAGTTATTTTGCTAATTTTAAATTACTATAAAACCCTTGGTTATAACATATTACGTATAACTCGTCAAACTAAAAAAAAACGTTATAAAAGTCAGCAGTATACTGTTACCAATCCACATTTTTAGCATTTTCACCACAATAATCCGGTAAGTTACTATTACTGGAAATTAAATTCAACTCTGTAAAAAACAATAACAATAATAAATTACAAGTTAAGTATGAACTTTAGTATGAAGTATCTTTTTCTATTTATTTTTTTCAACTTCATTTTTTTATTACTTTTACGGTCATCCCGTGAAACCATATATTTCAAACTAAATACAAACTGAAATATAGATGCACAGAAAAAACCCCCAGAAAAAAGACCAATGCTGGGAATCGAACCCAGGTCCTCAGCGTTCCGTGCTGCGTGCTTACCCCTACACCATCACTGGTCTAGAAGTTAGCGACGAATCTTTCCCATACATCGTACACTTCAGTCTGTTATAATCACATTATGGAGTGATAAAGCGTGCATCTATGTTATGCCCTCTACCAAGAGACTTTAACACTCCTTCGGAGCTAACCGCTCACCTGGACCAAGAGATGGCGCTACTAAGCCAACTTTTACAAGTTAAGTATGAAGTATCTTTTTCTATTTATTTTTTTCAACTTCATTTTTTTATTACTTTTACGGTCATCCCGTGAAACCATATATTTCAAACTAAATACAAACTGAAATATAGATGCACAGAAAAAACCCCCAGAAAAAAGACCAATGATGGGAATCGAACCCAGGTCCAGGTTTTTTTTCTGTGCTTCTATATTTCAGTTTGTATTTAGTTTGAAATAATAAATTAATACTATAACTATAAATAAAATAAAACTAACTTAAACTAAAACTAAATAAAATTAACAATCATTTTGTTTCTTAATATTTGTATGTGTTTAATAATAATAAATACTACTCTGTAAAATCAAATCAAAAATTTAAAAAAAATCAAATCTGTAAAATTAATTTTCTTTAATTGCCTAAATGCTAAATGCACATTTTTAAGTATCGATGTTTATATAACATTACATAAAAAATAAGCTTTTATTTCATATATTCAGTATTCCAATTGGTTGCTAAGATATTCAACAAAAACAGTAAATAATTTTTCCTGTAAAATTTACATTTTGCGATTACCGACTTATTGCTTGGGGGCGTCGATTGAACAATACCGTAATAGTACATTACTGCAGATACCAGTAAGTAAGCCATCCTGGACGAGTAGAAGTTTGATGGCCGAACCGCTAGGTGAGGCCAGCAATGATACGAGGCCAGGATGGCGATTACTGGGCGAAGCTTGTATAGTGCTTTTCTCAAAAATGAAACAAGTTGATAAAAATAAAGAAAATCTACGACCCGCCATTAGCTACTCACTCGCTAACCTATGTCTGTCTATGGTATGATTGTTTTTTTTAAAGGTACCGGGCGGCGAAGTTTAGATACCTTAGTGTTGCCGGATAATCGATTATCAATTAATCGATTATTTTTCCCCTAAATAATCTAGATGTCGATTATCCAATCGATGTATCGATTAAATCGATTATCTCGATATAATCGATACTAAGATTCATACAATTATATCGATTATAATCGATTAATCGATTATAATCGGTCAAGTACACGATATAATCGATTAAATCGATTTTATCTACATAATCGATTATATCGACATAATCGATTTAATCGATACATCGATTGGATAATCGATATTTAGATTATTTGTGCGCCGCAATTATAATCGACGATTAATCGATTCACCAACAATTGTCCGGCAACACTAAGATATCTGCCAACTTTAAATTACAAACGTCATCATTTTAATAAAAAATTTCTTAATTTTGAAACATTTGTAACACGAAAATTGTAATTACAACAACATAAATTAGTGAAAAATGTTCCAGTTATTTAATCAGAGAACTATCAAATTTGCATACATCCTCTTAAGTGTGAACTTTTTTATTAATAGTTTAAGTTTTAAACAGACGTAGAAGCACGGCACGGGTTCCAAATTTAAACACTTGATATGTAAAATGGAATTTCATACTTATTTCCTGGCAGCTCGAGATTACTTCCTGGTCGCTAGCAGCTAGTCTGGATGCGTTACTTTCTACGACGTTTTTGATGACGTAATGGCAACATTTCATACCATTTTTGAGAAAATAGAATTTTCTCAAACATGTTATGTAATGTTTACGTTGTGTTCCTTAAAACAGGCTTCAAAATACATCGTTGCAGGCCTAGGCCTGCAATGCGATCGTCTATTGTTTCATGTCACACAGCACCATGATGTTTAAAATAGGTCAATGGCATCATAGCATTTAGCCATCTATCTATACATATAATAAATCTGTAACAAGTCGGTGTCTGTACATTGAAGATATTTGAGAAAAACTGTCACTAGGGCTGTTTATTAGCACAATAGAACCCAAAACAATGATTTTTAGAATTATTGTCTGTTTGTCTGTTTGTCTGTGCGTTTGTGCGCGCTAATCTCAGAAACGGCTTAACCTAGAAGGATGCGGTTTTCACTGATATGTTGGTATTTTCTTGGATTAACATTTAGTGTTTGTTTCATTTGAATCGGTTCACAAATAAGAAAGATACGTCTATTTTAAGAATTTATCGAACAGGTTTTTTTGTTTGAACGCGCTAATCTCAGGAACTACTGCTCCGATATTAAAAATTCTTTCAGTGTTAGATAGCACATTTATCGAGGAAGGCTATAGGCTATATATCATCACGCTAACACCAATAGGAGCGGAGCGGAGCGGAAGAATGTTTCAAAATCGGGGGTTTTTGAAGTAAAACTTCTATAGGCACGCTTGACTTGGGAGTACGGTGCACGGTGTTGAATGTGAACGCGGGTGTGCGGGGGGGGTGCGGGGGCGGGTAATTTTTTTCATATCAAGGAACTAAGGAGAGCCATAATTGATGAAAAAGCAAATTGGATAAAAAAAATAAGCTGCCCAAATTACTAATTCCACGCGGACGGAGTCGCGGGCAAAAGCTAGTTTAAAATAAAAACTATAAGCAATATTTGCGTTTTGGTTCATTATGACATTCTGCCACTACGCTTATTTAAGGTAAGGTAAGATGGTGATGGTGATGGTAATGGTGATCTGCCTAGAGAAATATTTCACCATCAACATCATCATCACCATCATCATCATCACCATCATCACCATCATCATCATCATCATCGTCATCATCATCATCATCATCATCACCATCATCATCATCATCGTTATCGTCATAATCATCATCATCATCACCATCATCATCACCATCATCATCACCATCATCACCATCATCATCATCACCATCATCATCATTGTCATCATCATCATCACCATCACCATCATGATGACGACGACGACGATGATGATGATGATGATGATAATGGTTATGGTGCATGTTTGAGAAAAGCACTATACAAGCCTCAGCCGGAACAGGGGTTGCCGGCCTCGTATCATGCCGGCCTCGTGTACCACTCGGCCGTCAACTTAGATACTCGGCTGGCAACCCCTTAAGTCCCGGCCTCTGCAGTAATGTACTATTATTACCTACGTTACGTATATAAAACGTAAACCACAAATGAACTCAAAGAGGAACATAGTATATTGTCTCTAGACAGATCGCCACGTAGCAGAAATAACAAAAACCGGGCAAGAGCGTGTCGGACACGCCCAGGGTAGGGTTCCGTAGCCGTTACGAAAAATTTCTTGCATACCTATATTAATGCGTACCGTAATCGCCTTCACTAAGCGCCACACACTCCAATGTGTTGTTGTTTAAACGTCAACTTTTTTTATAATTGCTACTATTTTTTCTCTTTAATTTTACTAGTAATTATATTATCAGTATTAAACAAGTAAGTAATATTTTATAAGTTATAGGTACATGCAGTTTATAATATAGTGAAATCCTCAATTAATTAAGACAAGGAATACGTGTGATTTGAGTAAAATCCCCGGTATAGGGAGTTCTGAGCCCTACTGGGTACATTTTCCCTATAGCCTATAAATTTTCTTACTTTTAAATACTTAAACTGCTTATAACAAGATACACCCGCTAAAAACGAGCAACACTGCAGTGGGTATATTTACACGAACCCTTTCGAATGCTTCTTCGTTTTACCTAAAGACTTAGAACCGTACAATGTAACGGCAAATAATATTTATAAGTTTAATAGATACCACTTTCGCAAGTAAGTATCTAAGTATTAAAATAAAATAAAACTAATTGAATATGGAATGAATGGCTATTAGGTACGTATCGACTTCCCCGATTAAGCAATAAATGAAACTAGGCATTAATTACATTACATATATGTAATTTGCAGATAACCTCTGTCATAAGCTTTTTATCATCATTTACCTACAAGGAAAAGGAAGGTGAAAGTAATTATAATTTTGTTGCGTCATTTTTCTTATTTTCCTATTATTATTATTATTACTGTAGCAAAAAAGGAAATATCATAGGAAATATATTGATAAGTAATTACCGCTATTAATGTAACAGAACAATTAAATTGATGTTGAAGAAGATGAGGAACTATCTTTCATAATCAGCAGGCACTTACTTGATTCCTACGTTATTTATTAGTTACTCGGCTCATAAAAAAGCAGACCCTGGTAGCAATCATAAATAAATCTAAAACGAATTATTTTGTAATGACGTATTTTTTTATCAAAATTAAAATTTACATATACGTGTTTTGTTTTTAATCCACCAGCGCTATCCTATCGGACCTGGTCTATACATAGAACATTATTGTTAGGAAGAATGCGAACTTTGCATTTTCCAACTTCGATCAACAATACAGCGTAAATAAAAGTAGTATTCTTGATCGAAGCTTTCCAAGGATTAAAAGTAACCTATGTTATTTACGGACAGGGTAGCTTTCTATCTGTAAAACGATTTTTATAATCAATTCTGTAGTTTCAGAGATTCCCACCTACACGTGTACAAAGAAAGTTTATTTCTTTACTATATTATTATAGATGAAGATGGGCTAATTTAATAGGGAATAAAAAAAATGCTCCATGAAAAAAGAAAAGCATAGCATTCCTTTTCTTCTGTAACGTAAAACAAAAAGGCGGCGATAATGGCGTTAAGTAAAGGCCATTATCCTTTACGATTTAAATTGCTGTGTCACAACAAATAAACTGTCCCAATAGCTACGGGTGAGCAATCCAATTAAAGTTGTTGTGGAGCGATAAGCGTACGCGACCGATTGACGGCGCACACGCACGCAGTTGATGGGACTCGCGGTCGGATCCTCGTGAGCGATCACATGACTGTGATGAGACCACTTAAGCAAATAAATTACTGGAGTGCTACCCAACAACCACTTCTGTCAATATTTTCATGCATTTACATTTTCAATTTATGGTCGTTTGTTAAAAGAAACATCTTATTGGATGCCTTTGCACTGTTCTCCGTGATTTCGTGCTAAGCCGTTCTTATGGTGATCCCATCGCTGATTTAAATCGAAAATTCATTATTCGGCGGATTTAGGTAATTAAATTAATAAAACTCATATTAGTTGTCTATACTATGGGTATAGTTGACTTTTGAACAGTTGAGTCGACATTTCAAAAAGTTCGTATAAAGTGGCAGTGCCAGTGTTTTTATAATTTACAGCATCTCGTGAATTGGTTGACAGGATGGTTTTTTTTTTCAACTAAGTATACGACAATGATAGCGAAGATATTCTATTAACAACTCTTCCCATAGTACTTAAAAATACAAAATATAATAAAAATATGCTATTAAGCCATTGATTAAATATGTCCCGGGAATGTATTATTATAATTTATATATAGACCTTTAAAAATATATAAGATAGAAAATTAATACGTGATATTTAATATTTTTTTTAATTGACAAAATTGTATGTATTTCCAATTTATAAGGTTAATTCCAGACATTTATTTTGACCCTAACTAAATGTATACATATATTTTTGTCATTAATGCCACCAAAGTATGCTCAGTGTCATCATTAAAAATAAAGTTTTTACTTAAATTCGTGGCTGAAACAGTTGAACAACTAACCTCCAAGATCATGAAACATATATTTCCGTTCATTATAATCGCTTCATTATCTTCCAAAGTGCAAAATGATAAATAGGTAAATAGACGATTAAAAAAAATGTAAAAGTCAAAATATGTTTATTCAATTTAGGCTATAACAAGCACATAAGAAAGCGAAGATTCTACCACCGGTTCGGAAGAACCCTGTTGAGAAGAATCCGGTAAGAAACTCAACAAGGTGAGGTAAATGTCCCCGTGATCGACACTGACCGAATCTTATTATTAATCTTATGTCACAGTAAGTGTCTAGTGTCATCAACTGGGCGTTGAGGTGTCCACCATTGGTACGTTTACCTTTTTTTTCAAATAGGTCTACAATGTTATAAATTACATACAACTAAAGTATGGTAGCACTGAAGTAATTAACACAATAGATGCACTATTCGAGACTAAGGATCGCCAATGCAGATCGAAATTATTTCCAAACAGCATATAATCATTTTCCTACTCCTGTTCTTTTATCTGGTTTTTACATGGTCGCGAACAAATATATAAGAACATAGATAATATGACTTCAGAAAGTCTATACTTAATCTATTCGCCATAACAGCACTTGTGTCGTAATGTCGTTATTACGATACACCTAGCTGCCACATAATATTAAATGTAGGGTACACTCAACACTAAAGCCCAGTTTAGACCTGCTGAGTTGAGTAAAGTAGGGTACAGTCGGGTACAGTAGGGTACAGTAGGGTACAGTCGGGTACAGTAGGGTAAAATAGGGTACAGTCGGGTACAGTCGGGTACAGTCGGGTACAGTAGGGTAAAATAGGGTACAGTCGGGTACAGTCGGGTACAATCGGGTACAGTAGGGTAAAATAGGGTACAGTTGGGTACAGTCGGGTACAGTAGGGTAAAATAGGGTACAGTCGGGTACTGTAGGGTATAATAGGGTACAGTTGGGTACAGTAGGGTAAAAAAGGGTACAGTTGGGTACAGTAGGGTAAAAAAGGGTACAGTTGGGTACAGTACGGTAGAATAGGGTACAGTTGGGTACAGTAGGGTAAAATAGGGTACAGTCGGGTACAGTCGGGTACAGTAGGGTAAAATAGGGTACAGTAGGGTACAGTCGGGTACAGTAGGGTAAAATAGGGTACAGTAGGGTACAGTCGGATACAGTAGGGTAAAATAGGGTACAGTAGAGTACAGTCGGGTACAGTAGGGTAAAATAGGTTACAGTAGAGTACAGTCAGGTACAGTAGGGTAAAATAGGGTACAGTCGGGTACAGTAGGGTACAGTCGTCTACAGTAGGGTAAAATAGGGTACAAAAGAGTACAGTCGGGTACAGTAGGGTATATTAGGGTACAGTAGGGTACAGTCGGGTACAGTCGGGTACAGTAGGGTAACATAGGGTACAGTAGGGTACAGTCGGGTACAGTAGGATAAAATAGGGTACAGTTGGATACAATAGGGTAAAATAGGGTACAGTAGAGTACAGTCGGGTACAGTAGGGTACAGTAGGGTAAAATAGGGTACAGTAGAGTACAGTCGGGTACAGTAGGGTAAAATAGGGTACAGTAGGGTACAGTCGGGTACAGTCGGGTACAGTAGGGTAAAATAGGGTACAGTAGGGTACAGTCGGGTACAGTCGGGTAAAGTAGGGTAAAATAGGGTACAGCAGGGTACAGTCGGGTACAGTAGGATACAGTCGGGTACAGTAGGGTAAAATAGGGTACAGTTGGGTACAGTAGGGTAAAATAGGGAACAGTCGGGTACAGTCAGGTACAGTAGGGTAAAATAGGGTACAGTAGGGTATTTTACCCTACTGTACCCGAATGTACTCTTTTGTACCCTATTTTACCCTACTGTACCCGACTGTACCCTACTGTACCCTATTTTACCCTACTGTACACGACTGTACCCTACTTTACCCTACTGTACCCGACTGTACTCTACTGTACCCTATTTTACCCTACTATACCCGACTGTACTCTACTGTACCCTATTTTACCCTACTGTATCCGACTGTACCCTACTGAACCCTATTTTACCCTACTGTACCCTATTTTACCCTACTGTGCCCGACTGTACCCTACTGTACCCTACTGTACCCGACTGTACCCGACTGTACCCTACTGTACCCTATTTTACCCTACTGTACCCGACTGTACCCGACTATACCCTACTGTACCCTATTTTACCCTACTGTACCCGACTGTACTCTGCTGTACCCTATTTTACTCTACTGTACCCTATTTTACCCTACTGTACCCCACTGTACTCTACTGTACCCTATTTTACACTACTGTACCCGACTGTACTCTACTGTACCCTATTTTACCCTACTGTACCCGACTGTACCCTACAGTAGGGTACAGTACAGTACAGTAGAGTCGAGTCGTAGGAAAAATATTGTATGCAACGGTGTATAATTTGGTCTTAACGGCTCGTGCCGTCTTCCATTGCGATACTCGCATTCGCTCGTATCGCAACTCACGTCACTCTCCTTTTAAGACCTCACTTATACAACAGTTGCATAAAATACTATAATTTTATAGTACGCCTAAGATCAATATTTTCTTAGCGATGGATTTCAATTTTGTGTCTGTTTGGTTGGTTATAGTTTAATGAATTTTATTATAAAAACGTATGCAATTTCCTAGAAACGTCTTTTTGGTTTTAGCCAATCTGTTATATGGGTCTTTAAGATCTTGCTATTTTGCTAGTAGCATTTGGCTTATCGACGTTAATGGAAAATTGTTATTTCGAATATAAAAAATACGGCATACACGTGTTAAATATGTCAGCTGAAGGCGCGGTGCGTGTCCTATCGGGTAATTTAATTACTAATTGAATAATTATTATATGTATTGTCCAGCATTAAAGTAAGAAAAATGAATTTCTATATACAGATATATTATGTAATTAGACATGAGAGTTATATTATGTAATGCACAAAAAAACATTAATTCACGCAAAATTATTTAACTCTGTATTGCATAAAAATAAAGAAATAAACACAACAGACAAATGTTGAGATACAAGTACAAAGGCAAACTTATCCCCTTTAAGGGATCTCTACCAGCCAACCTTTAAGTGATGAGACCGGTAGATCAACCATGAGTGGGTTTAAAAGTCAGAAGTAGGTAAAGCTACAATACAATGCTTTAGTTAATACAATACTTACATAAACTCATAAAAAATATACCTATTATAAAATATATACAATACAATACAATACAATACAATACAATGACTCTTTATTGTCCACCACAAAGAAAACAATACAGAAAAACAAGTACATGGAAAAAAATATATACGGTAAGCAATAGGCGGGCTTATCGCTACAATACTCCTATACTTATATACTCCTATATCAATAAGTAGGTACATTATAATAACCAAAATGAATGTTCTCAAAATACATCAATACTAGCTTTTTCCTTGATGAATGATGATGATAAATTGCGGAAAAATGCAAAGTTCCCGCGGGGTAGAAAAAAAATGTTTTGACTTATTTTAAATTCAATCAGTCATAGACAGGTGTTGCTTTCTATTAGTGTAAGAATTTATAAAATCAGCCCCGATGTTGAATTCATTATTTCTATCTCGCGGTAATTTTGCATTTTCCCTAGAAAAAGTAACCTACGTCAATCAGGGACAGTGTAGTGTAGCTTTCTATCGATGAAATAATTTTTAAAGTCGGCTCAGTAGTTTCAGAGATTACTCCCTAGAAATAGTGAAGTTTAGATACTTCCCTATTCCATTGGATTTTCGAAAAATCTTTCCTTAGTGCGCCTTTATACAAACATTGTACAAACATGTATGCCAAATAACTGCCCCGACTGCGGTTCGAACCCGAGACTTCAAACTTCGTTGTCAGGTTCTCTAACCACTAAGCTATCCGATCGTCCAGATAAGAGAATAAGTATGTATTGTTCTAATTATTGTTGGAAATTAAATAATAAATACGTAATAATTGTATAAAACTAGCATTGACGCGAAATATTTAAGTCATGAAACTAATTAGCAGACATAAAGTCAATACAATGAGCGCGGCTCTGTAACCAAATAGATAAGCCATAGTTTGTGTGACGTTTACAAACAAGATTTAGCAAAAAGCCTTCAGGCTTCTTAGCTGAAAGCGTTAAGCAGAATCAGTCGCGAAGAAGATCAGTCTGTAACTGGACGCGGTGATAACGCGCAGCTTTAATGAAAACTACTTAGTGCCCGCGCCTCAAATCAACGTCCATTTGGAATTCTAGACATTTGAACGTAAACAAAATGGATATAAAGGCATTAGGTGCGTACAGTACTTACTAAGAAAACTTAAATCATTGCTCTATCTATTGCCTAGAAGTTGTTGAAATAAATCGTGTAAATATGTCGTGTTTTCCTTCGGGATGTCTGTTTACTGTATGGTCTCATCATTTATTTACATTTATTTATCTTTTATTATCTGAAAAATAACAAAAAGTTTCACTCAAAAATGTTCTAAACAACATCGTACCTAAATCTCATATTATACAAAAATATGCAGTCTATTAACCCCTAAAATACCAGATTCCGTGACCTACATAAAACAATAATGCCCATAATAGTTTATCTGCGATCTTTCGTTTGATAATGTAAATAAATAAAATAGGAAACATTGGCAATTCTCAGTTGGTATTGAAACTGTCTCTGAAAATAATAAGTGCATTTTGTGTTTAGCGAATCATTATTTATGGATTCGCATTGGCGCGGTGGCGTAATCTTACTTATTATTCAAAAAAATATCATACCCAAATGTCAAAAATCCTATTATATAGTTGTTAGTGTTGAGTTGTTACTTGCCGTATATATTTTACAAAACAAAACTTACTTATTGATCTCTACTGTTTCGCAGCTAACGTAGGGTTGCCATACGTCCCGGTACGCCGGGACATGTCCCGGTTTGAAGCATGGTGTCCCGGCGTCCCGGCCGATAAGCAAATTGTCCCGGTTTAAAAATCATAGTAATTTAATAGAGGGCTGGACTTGGTAAACAATACCTAGCGGCAGCGCATGCTACACGCTGCGCTCGTAGCCGATAATGTGCATTTTCACCAATATAGCAAAAAGCGCCAACAAACAGAAAACCATAAAAAAAAAGTAAAAAACTCGCTGGCATTGAATGGCTGTGTTAAAAGTTGTTTTGTGTTTAGGCAAGGACTAAACCTTTAAAGTTACCTATTGCTGTAATAAAAGTTTCTTTTTTTCTATCTTTACTAGTTTTTCTTTAAATGTCCCGGTCTGAGTCCCCACACTTATGGCAACCCTAAGCTAACGTAATGTTTTGGATCAAATTTATGCTTTTACACGAGTGCAACAAAAATACTTGGTTGTCTTCAAAATAATGCACATTAATTAAATCATCAAGTTCAGCACAGATGTGGCTCAGCTCAGGTTCAAACTGTGATTACGATACATTAACTACCTACTTAAGAACTTATTTTTCCAGTGTTGGGCACAAACCTCCTGTCAGAATTGGAGGGGTTGGCCATAGTTCCAAATTTTATCTAAGCACAAACATTACCTATAATATATCGCTTAGTAGGGTATGCAGGTTTTTTCACGAGTTTTTCTTCATTGAAAGCTCATGGTAAATTCAAAATGTAATTTCACACATAAATAAGGTCGCCTATTTCTTACCTTGTATAATTTTTCCATGAAGTAGTTTTTTTTGTAATGTTTTCTTTGTGGTGTACAATAAAGAGTCATTGTATTGTTTGTTTGTATTGTACCGTATTGTAAATTCCGAATGATTGAGAAATACGAGCCCGGGTTTGAACTTTACTTGAACCACTATCTGGGCAACGTTCATACACATTTGACCTGCAATATATACGTACATTCAACAAAATATGATATTTTTAGTAATAGTTCAGTGAAAAACAATAAGGCTGTCTGGTACATTGACACTGTAATTAATAATGGCTTAATGGCTAAGGCTCGTATAAACCACTTTCCCAAAATGTATGTTTTCTGTACTCGTACGCTTTCTCAATTAGGGCATTTTCTCAAAATGCGCATATAACTATACATGCACTTACCCAATAAAAGCATTTCGCTCGTGATCGTAACACCATAGTAGCAAAATACCAGATTGCCGGGTTCACCAAATTCATTTATGTAATATTGCATTCCCATAATACCACATTTGCTTTTCACCGGCATCGTTTATTACCAGATTTAGCCGTGCAACTGACATTGAACCTTATAACTAATGGAAGAATGTCTTCGTCGACTACACCTATAAGAAACCTATTTTATCTTTACGTTTAAAAAAAAACTATTACAAGTGCGTATAAAATTTGCATTATTCATATTATAGTTAATTTTTTGAACCAGCAGGGGCTAAATTCAGGCCCGACACGGTTTGCGAGCGATTCAATCGTTTGCGAGAGGATGGGGATGAACTGCCATTCAGTATGCTTAGTATAAGTTTTCCTTCACTTCAATACTTCTCGATCGCGTTTACGTAAAAATTTCAATTCTATGGAAACATAGACGCGCGCGCGCGTAGGCGCTGTCCATGTTTCCCTAGTAATTGATTTTTTTACGTAGACGCGATCGAGAAGTATTGAAGTGAAGGAAAATTTATACTAAGCATACACGAACGCCAAAAATCACTGGTTTGCGAGAGGTTTAGGCTGAGATTGGGATGAGCCTTATTTATTTATTTATTTATTTATTCATTTACCTATTTATTTACAAAGCGAATTAACAGGAAAATAAGGCTCATCCCAAGCTCAGCCCATTCTTATCCTCTCGCAAACTATTGGATTACCGCTCGCAAACCGTGTTGGGCCGTTTCTGAATTTAGCCCCAGGTTGTCACTTTATCAAAAACATTGTATTCATAATGTATTGTATCCAAACGAAAAATAATGCTGTACCTGGTTGGTGACGAAGCAGAGTTTAAATGCCTTAAAATGCTTTTTATTAACATCCTGTCCTAAATATTACATAAAACAGACAGTAAAATAACTTAAATACATACTTACCTTTCATGTACCTATCTTAATTAGTTTTAAGTCTAATTCTGATTTAAAGATTTTTAAGATGAGATCCAGTCTTTTCATTTCTTTCAGACACAGGTACGACGTTTAATCATTAATTAAATACACAACAGTGCGATGTTGAAGATAGCTCTAAGCAGGCAGGCAGGATCACAGCCTGGCAGGATCTGAATTATAAATATTTCAGATCCTGCCAGGCAATTTTATAACTATATGGCATAGAGCTGAAAATCTTTCATACAAATACCGAAGAATTTACGAAATGCATTTCAAATATCAAATTCCAAAAGACATTTTAAATATTAAAGCAGTGAAATATTTTTGTAATTATATTAAACGAACGAAGTCCATCACAATGTATAATTTACAAGCCCTGAAGAACCTCTTTTGAAGTATCTACTCACTAGTTCTTGATAACTTTATCATCTGAAAATAATACCCAGTAAATCTTTATTTTCCAGGTCCGCAAAACAAGCATCCGAATGACTGCTATTAAAGAGTATCCCTTCGACCTTAGCGACCTCGAAAACCAAAACAACGACCAGCGTCCTGCGCCTGCGCAGCCCGCAGCGCCCACTCCGCCCACTCAGTCCACGGAGACCAGTGCTCCTCTGCCACTGCGACCGTCGCTAGTTACGTCACAATCACCCTTCTCTGACGGAAAAAGAAAAGTCTCCATAATGGCGGACGAGAACAGCAAAGACAGAGAAAATTTGCCCTCTGAAAGGTAATGCTTAATCAAAAGTATGCACTGTAGCTCTACACGATGATTTGTAATCGGTGATCATGAACCAATTTTTCTAGATCAGTATTCGGTGACGACCACGTTTTAGTCGCAGTTACATGAAACAAAACGTCTATAGTTCTTAAACAAACTTTAACGTGAGACCTGTCAAATTCCCCGCCAAAGCGATAACACTTGACGAAACTACATAACTTTAACAAAATGTAGGACGACCATGTATTTGGTGGATGGAGGAAGTTTTAACAATAACTTTTATTAATCAGAGACTTAATTACTAGTGACCTCATCCATTAAATTCCATTTTGGCCTGGGATTAATATTTTTCAACTCCTGACCACCGATTTAAAATCACCGTGTATAGTAAAGGGTAGAAATTAAATGGGGCCAGTCACGTAAAATGCCTGAGTATGGCTAAAATTGTTCCAGTATTATAAAAAATGGCAAGAAGAAGTAGTAATACAAGAAAAGGAAAAAATCCGAAAGCAAATCTCCCAAAAAGGCTTTGTTTTCATAGAAATCTTGCTTTATATGTATAAAAACTTGCTTTGTAACTAGCACGTTATACATTTGTTATCTACTTTTTATTGTTGCACTTAACCTGATTTTGCAACAACGATTTTATATAGGTATAATTACTAGCTGTTGCCCGCTACTCCGTCCATGAAGAATAGGGGTATAAAAAAAATAGCGTCCGACCTAATAAATATAGACAAAAAAGTTTAATAAAAATCGGTCAATCCGTTTCAGAGGAGTTCGATAACGAACACCGTGACAAGAGATTTTTATATATTAGAAGATTTAGATGTATTAAAAAAAGGACACTGTAAGTTCGAGATCCAATTAAGATGTGTTTCGTGGGGCTAATAATAAATGTGATTCGAACAGTAGTAACAGTCAAACTATTCCAGAGTAATAACAAAAATCACCAATGAAATTAACACATAACTGAACCAGTATCGTGAACTATCATTGTAACCTAGGTAATATTAAGGAGGATATAGACTGAATTAGCAATCACCATAGTACAGACCGACCGCGGAAAAATAGTTCGATTATTAAATCTAGATGGCGTTGACATTATAGCCCGAGGCTTTGAAAGCAAAACAATAAGACTACAGATGTTTCATAATTACTGCAAATGTATTATTATGCAATATTTTTTAAAAATAATAGATTTGCAGTAATAAGAAACATCTGTAGTCTTATTGTTTTGCTTTCAAAGCCTCGGGCTATAATGTCAGCGCCATCTAGATTTAATAATCGAACTATTTTTCCGTGGTCGGTCTGTACTATGGCGATTGCTAATCCAGTCTTTATCATCCTTGATAATATTAATATTACAACAATTTACAATAGCTTAAAATAGCTAGTTAACAAGAGCACATTGTGTCTTAAGGGAGGTACTAGGTTGTACTATGCAGTTGTACGATTATGAAAGAGCTTTAACAAGTGAATCTAAAGATAATCGTAACATCGGAGAAGCTTTAGTACTAATATCAAAAGATAAAAGTAGGAATAAATACAGGAAAAGAAAAAGTAATTATTGTGGAGAAGAATTTTATAAAGTCACATCATGTAATAAGTGAAATGAGGCCGGCAGACAGACCTAATCTTCCAAAGCTAACTGCAAATTATAGCCATATTGACAGGCCTGGCTTTAGCATGCGACGACCATACCATTGAATTGACAAAGACACATAGTACGAGAAACGACGACGAGACGTACGAGATGTCTGATAACGGTACGACCAGTTGCAGTCCCTTCATCAATAGAAGAGACATATTTCAATCTTTTAAAAACCTCATAGAAACTCATAATATTTTTTAGAGCGAATGAAGAGGTGGTCGAACGCTAAGGAAATGCATATTGGTAATAGAAGAATGTTCTATTCAAATTGACAACATTTAATTTTTTTGACACCTGAAAATTACTACAGGAATCAAAAGAGTTTTGCCTCCTGAACACGGAAAAATATTTATTATAATTTATTTCTCCGTATTTAAAAAAAATACAAGAAATTAAAAAAATATAATTATCCGAATTTCCAAATACTACCACAGAATAGATATGTTTCCTTTGCCTTTTTCAACAGAAAAGGAGAGCTGTCATAATTTTAAATTTGACATTAACATTGAGGCTTGACAGATACATATGATCTATTTTTATTAATGTTAATGCACGAACGACATGTTATTGATTTAAATAAGATTTAAATTTAACGACCGCTTTAACCTAGTTGGTAGTGACCCTGCCTACGAAGCAAGAGGCCCTGGGTTCGAATCCCGGTAAGGGCATTTATTTGTGTGATGAGCACGAATACTTGTTCCTGAGTTATGGATGTTTTCTATATATGTATTTAAGTATTTATTTATCTATATAAGTATGTTTATCGTCGTCTAGTACCCATAGTACAAGCTTTGCTTAGTTTGGGACTAGGTCGATTTGTGTAAGATTGTCCCCTAATATTTATTATTATTATTATTTTAAAGGAGCCCGCAGTTGTGATCGATAAGCAAGAAAGAACCAAACCGCCCAAGCAAACCACACACAATGTCAACGTCAGATTTACGTAATCACTTTTTTTTTAATAGAGACTAGACTAAAGTAATGAATCTATTGTGTGATTGTAGTTATGCCCTTTTAGAATAAGCACATCTTAAAAAAAAAAAAAAAATAATTAATAATCCTAGTGAAAATTTAAAACGATCAGCGTCTTTCTATTTCCAAACAGAATACACAGAGCGAATCAAATTATAGTCTTAGAAATATGAAATGTTGTCAATTGAAGCTGACATAAAAGTTCATAAGGAGTAATTACTCTAACAATAAATAGGTACATAATACATAAATTTATTTTCTGTTCTATCCGCGTAAAATGCGCTACAGAAGAGCATCTTTCAGTCAAATGTTCTGTCATGCAATATAAGAATTGATAGCAAAATCGTTTTAATCGGAGATCGTGACAAATATGGCGGTTTGTCCAAACTTAAACTATGGTACGACTGCAAGACTGTAAAATAGTTAAAAAATAAAGGCTGTTAAAATTAAAGATTTCTTCTAAACACCTAGGAATTCCACAAAGCGGCCAAGTCAACCGGCCTGTAATATCAGAGCGCGCGCAGACAGAGAGCGGTCTGGCGTTCGGCGTTCCGAGTTCCGAGTTCTGCGTTCTTTCGAATGTACTGAGTCCCTTACGATAACGCACACAGCAGGCGGTCGGAACTCTCGAGCGGTCAAAACACAGAACTCTGAACGCGGAACGCGGAACTCCAGACCGCCCTCTGTCTGCGCGCGCTCTTAGAGCGCAACAGATAATACAATGTTTATGCAGCATGATTATGCTGCACCTCATACTGTAAACTGCACCACACATGGTAACACTTTAGTATTTCATGGGTGTTATATTTCCAATTCATTACTAAATGTCCTTACTGTATGTATGACTAATGTCCATTATTCGCCACATCCTACTAATATTATAAACGGGAAAGTTTTTGTGTGCGTGCGTGTTTGATACTCTTTTACGCTAAAATGGCTGGACGAAGTTGGATAAAATTAAGCATTTAGATAGCCAGACCTCAAGAATAACATTAGCTTTTAATCTTGATATTTCCACGGAATCTATGTCAATTCCTAAAATCTTATCCACTTATCTAGGACAAAATATTGCACGGGTTCTTCATACAACTTTAGTAAAAGGTTTCTCATATAAATTTAGTAAAATCCCGGAATTTCGATTTGACTGCCAAACCTACGCTAAGCTAAGCTACGCAAACAAAAGGCTAGTAAATGGTATTTTGCAATTATGCTTACCTACCTGCTTATTTCATTTCTTTCCTCAGCTTGCGAGGCACAGGGGTGTAATGATATTGTACCATTCTGTTAAACGTGAGTTGCATGCAAACGACCCCTCTGTTATGTGTGTCATAGTATACTAATAGGTACACTAATTTAATGCAACTAGCATCACATTGCGGGAATTAACGAGTTACAACTTACAAGTAACCGATCAAGCACCGAATGTTATTTAATGGAATAAATTAGTTGCGTATTGTAAATTCGGCCTTATACTGCTGAACAGCACTGCAATTGCACGATTTGAGCGTTTGATTTAAGAAATTGTGGGATAGCAACATAAGCTCATGAAAGTCATGAAGTTGGATTTTCAGCCCGTGTAGCGGGCGGTAAATGCTACTTTATGGACCGGGTTGATAATTATTATTATCAGTAGATAGTACCGTATAACGAGTACAACTGTCCTGAGAATAGGTCTATGGGATAGGCCTTATAGGACCTATCTAATAAGCTCTAACGGCTATATAAAGTTAAGTTAAATATTTTTGTCCTATTGATGTTATTGCCGATGACTGTGCACCTAGATATTTAAAAATATAATAGAAATGTAAATTAATAAGTAATACAAATATTAGTAGTGATCAAGATAATGTGTCTTTACCCGGAAAAAAATAGATAAACTATTAGGTAAATCTGACGCATGTTTGCGCCAGTGGGCTCCAGAAATGACAGATTAAATGAACCTTTCAAACAAAAAAATAAATACTTATACATTCTATGTATTCGTGGATCCTTTTAATAGTTACCTTTCACTTACGTACGAGTCATGCATCGTCCGCAATTTAGATCATTCATCTCGTGCGTGTCACGTGACTACTTGTGAAACTCGTAACACCACCACGGCCAGTCTTAAGTGACCTCAGGCATAATTCCGAGACCTTTTGGAAACAAACAACCTGGTCAGGAATCGGAGCTCACACTTTTTTGGTAATACTATTTGCATTAAAAAAGAATAGGCAGCAACTCCCAATAAGGTTGTACGTACATACATAATAATAAACAACGGTGTTACTAAAGTGTGTCAATGTCACGTGCTATACTTATAAATGAGAAGGATTTCGTTCATTATTTTCCCGGAAGTCATTTTGTAACTACTTATACCTTGATATGAGTACCTACTTAATTGTAGGTACCTAGTATTATTAACAGACTTCATCATAGATTTGCAACATTATCACCAGAGAAGAAGTCTTATCATTTTTTATAACATGTAAAAAGTTTCTGTATCACATTTATATTTAAAAGCAAACATGGTATAATTTACTGATTCTAGGTATGTCATATGTTGTTACTTTTATGCCGACAGCAGAGTAAAATTTCGTAAAATCAAGCGCCTACACATTGTTTCGCGCAAGGAATATGCAGAGCGATAAAAATATGTTGAATGATGTAGGAAACTAAATACATATTTGCCTTCTCTTCTCACGCACGGCAGAGTCATCGCAATATATGAAGAAACATCATAATTTATTTTAATAAAAAAAAGGTTGGCGATCATTTTACTTACTATACCTAATACCTACCATCATGGTTCATACACCTTTTTGTGTTCGCGTCTTTTCTGTGGACACGGCAAAAGTTAAGGGTCTATAGCCAATATTTTTTAGTCAAGTCTATATCGGCGAGTGAGACGCCTGGCCAACTTTTGGCCTATTAAATAAATGTTATCTTATCGTATCTGCCTCGGAGTCGCTAATTTTATGTCCACAGGTGAGACTACTTTTGTTTCTTACGCTGTGTATGACCCTCATAAACATCGGAGCGGATTGTCAATCGCGTACGTGCGTGTTCAGATACTTTTGAGCACCTTGACTGCTCCGATGTTTATGATGGTGACTGTGGCTTTGTATTATTTCTCTCGTGTACGCAGCGTAGGCTTTTTAGTTTTTAGAGACATTTTTAAGCGTTTAAAAAAAAATAACGAACGAACCATCAGTCTTATAAATTCTGTTTTAAACGAACTACGACCTTGCACTTTGATACTCCACTACCACACGTGCAAAACAGCTACATTTGTACAAAATATATGTGTTTTCGCACCGAAACCCCACCCTCCTCTACTTCCACATAAATCAACATGCATATGTCGCACAAACTCAACTATTACCATCGCCGCTCAAAATGCAGCGTTTTAAACTCTATACGAGTTCATTCAAAACGTGCCTGTGCCGATTTTAAATACTCGATTCATGCAGGCGTTAATTTGCATAAACCTATAATTACATTCTAGGCGTCACCGAAATCTACATATCCCAATTTCGATGTTCTTAAAAATTTATATTTACCATACAGTCTTACGGTAAATATAAATACTGACTGATAATCAGTAACTGTGAAAATTAGAGCCTAGATCACGTACGTGATTGTTCATTATAGAGTAAGTAACTACATAATATACATAATGTATATGCATATATTATTCTCAAATGCAGCATAGGTACTCATTGCCCATAACATGCTACATATTATTATATTCGGGCGTGTCAAGAAGATATCGGAAACGATTCAACATCGTTGCTTCTCAAGTGGCTAAGTGTGTGCCGAACCGTGCATAACAAAGAGTTTCTAACTCGAAATGAAGTAGGTAAATCGTACGTTGGTTACCGCAACGATCGCTAAGCTGTTGACACAAACAGTATCTTCTTTCTTACGTATAAAAATATTTATCTCTACATTTTTTTTTCACTTTGTCTGGATAATTGCTACACATGACCATGCGAAATTACAGCTTTCTAGCTCTAATAGTCTCTGAGTTAAGCCACGGACGAACGGACAGACGGAAGGAAAGACAGACATAGCGAAACTATAAGGGTTCCGTTTTTGCCATTTTGACTCTGGAACCCTAAAAAAGTACCCAGCTTAAAAAACCTCATAGTTTTTTTTAAAGACCTCTCTAATAATATATTAGTCCGATTAGTCGTCGTTGTTCTAGCTTGGATTGCAATATTTCTTGTATTACGGCTTTAGAAAATATGTAGATACCTAGCTGTTTGCAAAAGACCTGCCTTCAAAATTTTATTGATAAAGTCAAAGGTCAAAGGAAAATACTATAAATAAATACATATCACGGGGCAATTCACACCAATTCACCTAGTCCCAAAGTAAGCTAAGCAAAGCTTGTGTTATGGGTACTAGGTAACGGATAAACATACTCCTATAGATATATACATATTTAAATACATATTAAATACCCAAGACCCTAGAACAGACATTCGTATTTTTCATACAAATATCTGCCCTGACACGGGAATCTAACCCGGGACCTCAAGCTTTGTAGTCAGGTTATAGCATAGAATCAAAAATTATCAGCAAAAATATTTTATAAGAATGCTGACAAATGACTGATCTAGCACAATTTAAAAGTTGAAAACAAATAAAATTTCAATTACATACAGGCGTCAGGGTTATAGCCGTTATTAAATATTAATAAGTAATAACCTTTACTTCAATTTATATAATATCCGCGAGGTAGGTAATGATTGTATTCATCATCAGATATCGTAAACTTTACATAGTTTTCATTGAAATTAATTCTGACAAGGCGTGCAGGTTTTTAAAAATATTTCAAAATACCTGCATTTTCCACATTAATTGGCATCATATCATATCATAATTTAAATCGAGTACTTTTCTTGGAAAGATTTCGTAAAAGTTGTTTAAATTTGTGTATAGGTACCTGCATGTCATGCCAAGTTTTCATGATCGCATTAGGACGAAATAGTTACGTAGATACTCACATACCTTAGGCATTATTAAGTAATGCAGGCATAATTAAGTAATGCAATTGTAATATCTTTACTAAACCTAAAAGCTTCCTAATACAAGATGGCCATAATGGAGGTATAATTGCGGTGAGCAAGGTAGAAATATGGACCACCGCAAAATAACAATTCAGAAATAGTTTAACGGAAATAATACTTACTTACATGAACTTTTTTCTATGGTCTTATAAGGACTGTAGGTACATAGTTGGGTAGGTAAGTACATTTTAGTCCGTTTTAATGACTTGCAATGATCGTGCCACGTTTATTGTGTGTATCAGAGTCACATGATTTCGAGCGTGGTAATTTCGAATGAATGATATTCTTGTTACAATTCAAAACTAAATTGTAATAACAAAAAAACTCCTCTCGCGGTATTCAATCTGAGTTAGTCACGGACGCTGATACATATGTCGTTTCGTCATGGATTTCATTTACTTTTATTCTATATACCTACTTATAGTATCGGTGTATTAGTTTTAATTACTTTTCACGTGATTTTGGCTGGGCAGAATCTAATAATTAAGTATGTTAGAAGAAAAATGCTAACTGACTGATTCGCTGACTCATCATCGGCCATTTTGCATAAGTATAAGCTCCATTTATACTGTAGACAATGAATAAGGACGGATTTTGCGGAATTTCCACCGGGTAGGGAGTTCTGCAACATATAAGTCAGTTATTATAATAATATCGTATCGTATGAGGAGATACTAAGTTAGTGACATAGTTCGGATAGCGCCAGACTTGAGTGGCAGTGGGCAACGAACATTAATTAAATAAGGTTCTGGAGTGGCGACGGCGAACCGAAAACGTGTCGTAGGAAGACCCCTAACAAGATGGACCAACGAGTTGGTAAAGGTCGCAGGAATACTCGGATGCGGGCAGCGCAGGCCCGATCGTTGTGGAACTCTTCGGGGTAGGCCTTTGTCCAGCTGTGGGTGCCTTATGGTTATGATATGATTATTGTAGATCCTAACCAAATTATCCGAGCTCTGAAATAACATGTCATGTTAGTTCATTAATTTATAGACTGCAGCGAAGACCAAAAGGACGGTTAATTTTTTTGGTATTTTTAGGGTTCCGTACCACAGGGTACATAAAAGTGGGACTCTATTACTAAGACTCCGCTGTCCTTCTGTCTGACACCAGGCTGTATCTCATGAACCGTGATAGAGACAGTGGAAATTTTCACAGATGATTTATTTCTGTTGTCGCAAAACAACAATACTAAAAATAAAATAAAGTTAAAATAATTTATTGAATCAGGCGTTAGGTACTTTGCGGAGGTCCATATTAATGAACTGAAACAATTACTTTGCTCACCCGCGGATGATCAAAGTAATTGTTTCAGTTCATTAAAGTTAAAAATAAAGGGGGTCGTCAATCGTCATACAAGAAACGTGTTTTTTTCAACGTTTTAAACTTGTATCCAAAATTTGAGCTCATTCGGTAATCGAGAAGTGGGCCAAATTTAACTTGCAATTGATTGTACCTACGTATATGTATGTACTAGCTGTTGCCCCCGACTCCGTCTGCGCAGAATTCGTTTATATATTCGCTATCTCACGGGAACTATGCAATTTTCCGGGATGAAAAGCATCCTGTATATTAATCCAGGTTATAAAGTATCACTGAGCCATATTTCATCATAGTATATGTCAAACCATTTTAGCGTGAAAGAATAACAAACATGCGCACATCCATCCGTACATCTATACAAACTTTCCCGTGTATAATATTGGGTATGTATTACAATACCGAAGTACGAAAGACCGAATGTATTAAAACATCGAATGGGTCAAAAGACCGACACGATTTTTTTCTGAAACCGTTAACTTTTTAAGATTGTTATAAAACAAACCTAACCTAACCTAATGGGTTCTGTATGATGCCGTTTTAATAAATTCTGAAAAGTTTACGGTTTCAGAAAAAAATCGTGTCGGTCTTTTGACCCATTCGATGTCCCATTCGATTCGATGATGTGATACATTCGGTCTTTCGTACTTCGGTATTGTAATACATACCCATAATATTAGTAGGATACTCAACAGAACTCGCACAATCCCTCCAAATCAAACGTGATATAGAGAACTACTAACATTACCTAATAAGTGACTATGTATTACTAACAATAATGGATTGAAAAGTCTGAATAAATATTCATATTATTATTATTATTATTATATATCCGAATATCTGGCAACGACGCGTGTCGCGTCGCTTACGAATGCCGCACGCGGCTAGTTAATCGAGCGGGCATGCAACGTCGCATTTTATAATTTTTTAAAAGAATATTTTCAACGTCAATGTGTGCAAGTACAAATCCAAATCATAATCTATTTTTCTTTTTTTCTTTTTAATTTTGGTTCTATTTTGATCATTGTTCTCATTCAATTTACTGATTTACGTATTTTTTCTTTACAATATTTTTTGTACCTACCTTGCAGCGTTTTAAAGAGACTGATCATAATTTTTAGCAAATATTTACTTCATTCTTTTCATAGGCGTAAGTGGTATCAACACTTAAACTTTTTATTTGTCCACTAATTGCAGAAACTTTTACGCCAGGTAAAAGATAAAAAATACTAAAGTAACCTTGTTGAGTTTGGTACTAAAGAAATGGTATTCAGCCGAAGTAAAACTGTTAAATAAAATTTCAAGACTGTTACAGCAAACCAAATTTTGTGCTAACTATGGCAAAACGGATTTTTTTTTCTACGTCATAGAATAGATCAAGAT
This sequence comes from Archips crataeganus, assembly GCA_947859365.1. NCBI lineage: Eukaryota > Metazoa > Arthropoda > Insecta > Lepidoptera > Tortricidae > Archips > Archips crataeganus. Next base: position 11,178,947 of record OX402047.1, read on the forward strand.
AAGTTTTACTTTATTATTTTTTTTCAAATCTCCACAATGTGTATTGCCGCCATAAAACTTTCTCCAAAACGGCTGTTTTGCGCGTTTTGCCCACCCCGTCGCCTTAAAGGGCACGATTACGGAGACTTATGCCTAATACCTACACCATGAGGACAGTCCTCCAACTTTGCTAAACTACTTCCAGGCAGGAAGTGACATAGACATAAATAGATAGAGACCCGGATACTGTGGACAGGATTACCTACCGAGATGTGGAGTGAGGTAACGGACGATTACTAGATATACAATACAATACAAATATTCTTTATTGATCACCAAAACAGTACAGAACAAAATTAATAACAATAAAAATTCAGGCTGACAATAGGCGGTCTTATCGCTCAAAAGCGATCTCTTCCAGACAACCAATGTAGGATACATCTATATCTATCTATATCTGTACATATAATAAATCTGTAACAAGTCGGTGTCTGTACATTGAAAATATTTGAGAAAAACTGTCACTAGGGCTATTTATTAGCGCAATAGAACCCAAAACAATGATTTTTAGAATTATTGTCTGTTTGTCTGTTTGTCTGTGCGTTTGTGCGCGCTAATCTCAGAAACGGCTTAACCTAGCGGGATGCGGTTTTCACTGATATGTTGGTATTTTCTTGGATTAACATTTAGTGAACTAAAACAATTACTTTGCTCACCCGCGACCTTACAATAGTTACGTTTATGCAAGAAATGTGCGTTCATGCAGTTCCTCCACCTCCACACTGTACGAACACACACAAATCACATAAACCCAACCATCACCACCACCAAGCTACACTGACGCGTTTCGAACTCAACCAGAGCTCATCTTCAGAGTTACCACAACCGTATGCTATGCTACCAAATGTTAAACTAACAAACCAAAACAAATGTTTTAACTTGTCACTGTAACTTCTCAAGTACCCACTTTATTTTTCTTATTCTCAAACTACCCCACAAAAATTAACTTTTATTGACATATTATAAAACTACCTTGAATTTTTTGTTTATTTATTTATAAGGCATATTTAATTAATACTAACTGTTCAAATTCGACCCAAGCCGCAGTAAAGGAGAAGATACTAAATTTACCTGTTCATTAATAATAGACCCCATAGTGTTGTACCTAATTATTTCCATGCATTCCAGAGCATCCAGACGCAACCCCTTGCCGCAATAATGTAACACTTCATAAGAATCTGAATCTAACAATGAATGATTTGATTCCAACAAATGTTTTGCAAAATTCGATCTATTAAAACTGCAATGGGATATACGTAGGACAGACAGGCCGAAGTTTTAATACTAGATTTAAAGAGCATGTTTCGGCATATAGGAATGAGCATCCAGATAGATCGAATTTTGCAAAACATTTGTTGGAATCAAATCATTCATTGTTAGATTCAGATTCTTATGAAGTGTTACATTATTGCGGCAAGGGGTTGCGTCTGGATGCTCTGGAATGCATGGAAATAATTAGGTACAACACTATGGGGTCTATTATTAATGAACAGGTAAATTTAGTATCTTCTCCTTTACTGCGGCTTGGGTCGAATTTGAACAGTTAGTATTAATTAAATATGCCTTATAAATAAATAAACAAAAAATTCAAGGTAGTTTTATAATATGTCAATAAAAGTTAATTTTTGTGGGGTAGTTTGAGAATAAGAAAAATAAAGTGGGTACTTGAGAAGTTACAGTGACAAGTTAAAACATTTGTTTTGGTTTGTTAGTTTAACATTTGGTAGCATAGCATACGGTTGTGGTAACTCTGAAGATGAGCTCTGGTTGAGTTCGAAACGCGTCAGTGTAGCTTGGTGGTGGTGATGGTTGGGTTTATGTGATTTGTGTGTGTTCGTACAGTGTGGAGGTGGAGGAACTGCATGAACGCACATTTCTTGCATAAACGTAACTATTGTAAGGTCGCGGGTGAGCAAAGTAATTGTTTTAGTTCATTAATATGGACCTCCGCAAAGTAACGCCTGATTCAATAAATTATTTAACATTTAGTGTTTGTTTCGAACAGGTTTTTTTTGTTTGAACGCGCTAATCTCAGGAACTACTGCTCCGATTTGAAAAATTCTTTCAGTGTTAGATAGCACATTTATCGAGGAAGGCTATAGGCTATATAATCATCACGCTAACACCAATAGGAGCGGAGCGGAGCGGAAGAATGTTTCAAAATCGGGGGGTTTTGAAGTAATACTTCTATAGGCACGCTTGACTTGTGGTGAATGTGAACGCGGGTGTGCGGGGGGGTTCGGTGGGAGGGGTGTGCGGGAGGGGGGGAACTAAGGAGAGCCATAATTGATGAAAAAGCAAATTGGATAAAAATATAAGCTGCCAAAATTACTAATTCCACGCAGACAGAGTCGCGGGCAACAGCTAGTGTAGAAATATAAACAGTTTTATGGCTTAGTAGGCTTAGTAGTCGGTGTCACGCCGCCCACTGAGTAGGCCCCTCAACTGTTCCCCACTCGGGGCATCGAGGTGATTGATATATTGGTGTGAACAGCAAAGAGCAAAAAGGTGTTCCTGGACTTAAAACTTCCACGTACTAACTCGTCACTAACTAAAGCACATTCATCCTTCGAGTATTTAGAACTTGCACTCCACTCTAGGCGGCCAGCTAAGGCAAACTAGGTGTGAGGTAGGTATAACTGTGTGCGCGTGTGTGTAAGTGCATGTAGGTACCCAAATGTGTGTACCCCCGGAGATCTCAATCTCAAGTTCGTGGTGTCGCTTAACATTATATCTAAATTGTTGGATTGTCTATTTTGTAAATATTTCTCATAGTTAAAAAAAGACAATTTATAAAGACCATGAGGTCTAAAAAATATTTTCCTTGTTTTAATGAAAATGACGCAGGAGCGTTGTTAATCTACGATTAAGATTTAAGTAGTACCTACAGATTGCGGTATTGTAACATACCTAACCGATATAAATACCAAACCAAAAATGTATGTAAATAAACCGTTATGTGACACAAAGCGCCGGCGGTGCCTCCAAGAGGGCGCCAGCCAGTGGCGAGAAGGGGTGCGGTGCGGCAGCCGTCGCTGTTATACGAGCGATGTTTGGATCTTTCGTATCAACATGTTGCTGGCTTCCGCCGCACACGAAGCGACATACAAGTACATACCTTCCAAAAGAACCAGTCGTCCGCTTGATATCGACCGAATCGTGCTCGCCTCGGGCTATGACTTAACGCGCATTTCTATGGCACAGGGCTCACGCTTGTTCTTAAGAGTTTTTTTTGCACGTCGGCCAATGACCAGTCCGCCGGCCGGCAAAATTCAGCTCCGCGAGGCAGTCACGTGCCCGGGGTGAGGCGGCGCGGGCGGCTCGGGCCTCGCCGGTCGCCGCCGCCGAACCTTCGCCTATAAGATGCACATTCGCCGCGCCATAGGTATGGAGCGTGCTGGCCGCAACGACGGGCCTCCGCGCACGACACTATCGCTAGCTTCTTATAATTAGTGAATAGGACTTACTAAGTGCCATGTAGGATGTCTCACAGCAGCCTTAGTAATTGTCACTACGACAGCTACCTCCCGTCCGATTCATCCCTGGAGACGGATGCACTCAACCGGCATTGGTAAGTGTTAAAACATTAGCTTACTCTTTATGCGATCACCAATATGAGATTGCGATACTGACTATAGAAACACAAATAAAATAGTACCTTAACAACAAATTTCGAATTACATATTTTAATTATTACGTATCGTTTTTTTATATATCTTGTTAAAGTTTTGTGTACCCGTGTATGTTCAAAGCTAACAAGTTTAGGTATATTATAATTAACCTTTCAATTATACTTACATTACTAGTACCTACTTTTCCTTCCCAATTAAGAATTAAAATCAGGTTGAACACGATTGGCTATAGTATTACAATGTAGCCCAATTATGCTACTGATTATATTTAAAGCAAACATTTGTAAATAAAAAGTATGTTAATTCAAAATGAATCCAATAAATTCACACACAGCAGGTTTACCTTAACTAATGTTAAACATTTATTACCCAACCCAAATGCAATTATATTTTAGCGATCAGGTACGGTTACTTCACAATCGACGTGCAGTACTAAAACTACCACTTTTAATAATATATACTTCACGCTTATGCGTTTATTCCTAAACTCAAACACAGCAACATAAAATAAATGCTACAATTACCATATAGTTTCCTAAATAATTCCACATGGGTTATAATTGTTATTGATTAAACGGTTATGTTTTATATACCTAACATCTCGGTAATATCAGCTTCCGCAATGAGTCACAAGTCCTCGGATTAAAATATTGTGTATTGCGAAAGGTTCGGGTATCAGGCGCACGAATTGACGATGTCGTCGATCCGTGCGCGTTCCGTGCACGTCGCGAATGAACATAATAAACCATCCTCGCGTATCGCATAGCGTCATCTCGATACTCAAAATATTCCTCTTCCGAGTCTGAATTAATGATCTTCCATTTTTGTCACCAGTAGTAGGTAAAAAAAAAAAAATTTAAAATTTAAAACTGTTTATTTCAGAAAAAAAAATACACTTTATACATCATTAACCTAAATCCTTAAATTGTAGGATTGTTACAGCAAACTACTGGTACCGATCCCTCAACTCAAAAAGCTTCGTATGATTCTTCCAACAATTATATCTCTGCAGAAACAAGCGTTCTCTTTTAACCAAGTACTTTTTGTAAAATAAAATACCGGTATCTTTTACAGACTGGTTTTGAGGAACCAAAATCAAAATTACCAGTACAACCGTTAGGATAGCTAAATATTTTTATTTCTCACATGTTTCAAAGAACTGTTCGATCATGAACTCATGCGATAAGTGGCAATTTAAATTAGTATTTTCCTGTAAGCGCTATACGACTTTGGTAGTACATTTTATGTCGATTAATTCTCTGCACAGCCATGACATTTATGGTTCACAATGCCGTGGTAATCTAAGCCATGTCAATATGATAGTAAAGGCGTACATGGAATACCAATACCCGCGTAGTGCGAGCACATAGGTATGTAGTGTCCAATGTGACCCACATAAGACCAACAATCCGCGAGCACACATCTCGCGAGGCTTGCCGCGGCCGCTGCCATGTTCGCCATAAAACAAGCATTCCTCCAGCTCTGCGGTATCGCGTCTACATTGTGTACATCCATTTAGGGGTTTCGAGCATAAAATACCAACCGATAAATTCGAGTAAATTTTAAAATAAAGTTTTGGTTGTAGTTATGTCTTCGGCAAATGTAACCATGACGTAGTTCTGTGACTGTATTAGTTACGCTGATAGCGCTCGCTAACGAATAATGCAAATTATTTTAAATATAATCTCTCCAGAATAAACTATGACGCTTTTTAGGGTACCCAAGCAAAGGATCCCTATTATTAAGGTCCAACTCAGTCTCTCCTTTTATCGGCCTATTTGCGTCAATAAGTGGGTGAAGAAGATCAAAAAGCTGGACAAAAAATTAACACGAAACATGTAACACGAAAATGAATCATTCAACTTATGAGTAGGTAATTTCCGTATTAAGTACATTGATACTTTTCCATTCAGTATTTTTTTTTGGTTAACTATCACGTTTCGTCGGACAGCTTTTTGGTCTTCAGTCAGTTATTTCCGTCCGTCTTTCACAGTTCACAGAGCAGTAAATTTGCTATCGTAATAACTGATCACTTCAGTACTTAGGTACTTAGGTACAGCCGCTTTACAAACAAATAATAAAATATTGAAAATTAAGACATTCTCATACCGGAAACACGTTTTCTGAGGCGTTTTTAGCTGCATTTTATCTAATATATAAAAATCTCATGTCACGGTAGTTGTACCAAACTCCTCCGAAACGGCTTGGCCGATTTTATTTTTAAAAAACTTTTTTCTCTACACTCGGTAGGTCTGACAATAGGTCGTAGGCTATTTTTATCCCCCCCCCCCCCCCATTCTTCGCGGACGGAGTCGCGGGCAACAGCTAGTAATATATGAAACCTTCATGTGCAAGTCCGACTCGCACTGCCGGTTTTTCTCAATTCTTAAAGATGTAAAAGATTCATCATCAAAATCAATTAAGTACCTAAATGATCGATTAACAAGAGCTGACGCGAATGGATTGATTAAGCTAATGAAAGTATGTAGGTTGGTGAATATCACAAATAGGTGCATAGGTTGACAGAATAAAACTTTCTTTTAACAAACCTGTGATACACTTGGTAATCATTTAACCGCAATGTGGTAATGTGGTAGGTACTTCGGTTTAACTTCGTTGTATTTTAGGCATATATTGTTAACAAAAATCTAGCAGTGTTATCCAGAGCTTAAGGTTTTTAAATAGTTTTTACTTTCATGTAGGTATCTAACAAAGAAAAACAGGTTTTAACTTCATCTCAATTATAATTCATATATGCTTATTGTTCAATTATAGCATATGCAAAGTGTCTTATTGTTAATAGGCACATGGGTAATCATCCATTGTACTAAACCATTGTTAAATAACTTTCAATAATTTGTTCTTAATCGCCCGTATCACTACGCAATAGACACTGAAAGACAAGATTTATACACCGCACTAAAAACATATTTATTAAAAAAAATTATATGTAGGTAGGTACTACAAGAATAAAATTGATGAATATATATGTGTGTCAAAAATAAATTTAGATTTTCTCCAAATATCTTTGCTGATTTTTCATAAATTTAAATGAATAAAAAATCAATACAATACAATACAAATATTGATCACCAAAAAAGTACAGAAAAAATATTAATATCAATAAAAAATCATACTCTCTGTGTACCTGTTTTCTGTATTGCTTACTATTCCTGGTGTACAATAAAGAGTCATTGTATTGTATTGTATTGTAAAATCAGGCAGACAATAGGCGGTCTTATCGCTCAAAAGCAAAAAATCATAAAGTGACAGTGCAATATTTCTTAATATCATATTAAGTAGGTACCTATCTAAAATAAAACCGTCCCTAATACTCGCTTTTGAATTTAATGAACATGAGTTATGTTACATGGGTCTTTGAAATCTTTCATTTTATTTCTTCGGAATCTCATAAAGGGGAATGGCGAAAACCTATTTTTCCTGTAGGTACTTTTATGGGGATTTGCTATTTATTTTACCATCCATCCAATGTGGACAACATAAAGAAATGACAGTTTGCGTTAATTGTAGTGTAATAAGTAAATTTAATTATAAGCAGCTATGCCGCTAGTAATCCTATTAAAATATGACGTACGCACCCAAGTTTTGTGGTTTCTATTAAATAGACTTATAATTTTATAAGTTTGTCATAAACCTATTAAAATATAACTAAAATGATGACCAATTTGTAACATAACTAATCTATAAAATTTCTCATTCGACAGGAATGGCCGCGTCTCACAACAAGCAGAGGGGCCCTCGCGGCGGAAAAGCAACCTACACAATGCCATGGCATCAGACATGGACACATCTTGGGGCAAGTTTTTATTTGATTTTTATTTAGGACATGAATTTATTTAATTTTCTTTAAGCGCCTACCATTTTAATCTTTTCGGTATTTACTTGCTTGAAAATATTGGCGACCGCATAGGTATATTTGTAAGTTTTGTGACACTCAAAATGTTATGTTTATCTGAAAGGATTGTTAATAAAATCATTATTGGATTTCAACCCTCCTATATAATATCTCGTCAAGTGAAGTCTCCTAGCCTTCCCCTATAAGATATACAAACCAAATCTTATCAATTAGGTACCTAACTGTAAAATCAAGCACACTAACTACTGTTAAAATTTATTATGGAATCATTTACAACATAGCGGTCGGTAGTCACATTTTCAATTTTTTGACAGTTGTATTCGAGAGTTTTTTCACTTTGTTTACAGCATCTAATATTAGTTAGTTTCTTGATTCGGTTGTTCAAATAAAAGTACATAATATATCACAAATCTTTCAGGTTTTGGTTTTGATTTATTTTGTGTCTTTGTCTCACTTATCACTTAGCATTAGTTTACGTCGTTACCTATTTTGTTTTTACATTTGGGTAATGTTCACTATTCGTTATTACATCTCACTAAGTTATAAAGTAAAAGACACATATGTAAATGACGTTCTACTTTAACGATTAATGCTGACGGTTGTCAGTCCAGTATGCTTAGTATAAGTTTTCCTTCACTTCAATACTTCTCGACCGCGTTTACGTAAAAAATTCAATTACTAGGGAAACATGGACAGCGCCTCCGCGTGCGCGCGTCTATATTTCCATAGAATTGAAATGTTTACGTAAACGCGATCGAGAAGTATTGAAGTGAAGGAAAACTTATACTAAGCATACTGTAAACAAGATACACTAACGGTTTTGGCTATACAAAATATTCCATCGAAGCGAACATTTCGTACATAAAGTTTTATGGCTTACATCTAAATCCAATGTCGTGAGTAAGCTGAGGGTTTAATTATAATGGTTTACATATCATGGAAAGTTTTAATTGTTCCTTGAATAAACAACTGGTTTCAAGTAACACGCCTATAACAGAACTTAATGACGACTCCGAGCGTAGGAACGGGCAGATGTCTTTGGAAGACAGTTGACGGTTCACATGACATGAACAATACTATATTAAACTGAATCGATTGCTATCACTTCATTCAGTCCAGTCTCGCGTAACGCTCGCGTTTGCTCCCCAGATCGCCCCGCGCACATCGAAGGGAGATATAAGAAATACTCAACAACATCCTCTATTTATTCAAAGAAAGCCTTGTCTCATCAAAGCGAACACGTTGAAAGGTGAGCATGATTAAGGAATGTACAGTAACAAAAGAATGACTAATGTGATTTAATTAGACTACAACATTGTCTTTGTTTTTAGATCGTGGTGGTACGCTTGTTGCCAAAAGTGCCATCAAGAAGAACCCGGCATTCCCTCGTGGGAACCACCACACTGGCAGAAGATATGCCCGTATCCATTATGTCCGTCTTACCGGCAATTCGCGCAGACCTTATCTGTATTTATCATTGGTAAGCCATAGATTTCATCAAGATGTGACAGTGTGTGTAGATGTATAACGTTTGAATAGAAAGTTTATGGTAAGTTGTTTGTAAGTGGGGCGGTGTGTATTGACAGTAAGTTTTTGTCAGGTATACTGGTATGGGTGGGTGTATGGATCATCATGGGCGACACCGCGGCGCCGGGCGGGCAGCTGTTCATGCTGGCCGTGCTGACCATCGTGGCGCACTTCGGCGGCTGGCTCATGGTCAAGATCACGACGCTGCCAGCGCTTATTGGCATGCTCATCGTGGGAATCGTCATGAAAAACATCGGTTTCGTAGACTTTGATGAAAATTACTTGAAAGTCTGCTCTTACATAAGGTTTGTGTTTTCATGGAATTTGATGAGTATGCCTTCCCAATTTTTAAATTAATTATTCCATAATAATAATAATATGCCACCTGCAGCAGCCTAATAGGTACATTATATCCCACTTAGATGACGTGTGTGGCATAATATTATTACATATATACTTTATGAGTCACCTGACGGGGTTTTCTAACCGTTTTATGTCAAGTAAAAAAAACCGGCCAAGAGCGTGTCGAACACGCCCAAGATAGGGTTCCGTATCAGGTACGAAAAAATCTTTGCATACTTTATTAATGTGGTTGTTTTAGTCCCAACGTCGGCGGTACAGCGCCGTCTATCGGCGGATTGGGTAACTAATCTAACTGCAGTCTACTAGAACTAGTATGTATGATGATTGTTTTTCAGATGTAATATATTTTTTTATTTGAAAGAAGATACTGTTAGCGTGATCTTATAGGTACTTAAAGAAAAAAATCGCTTTCAATGGCGGTTAAATTACAATCTTAGTTTAGAAATATTTTTTTACAAAAACTTAAAAACTGCTCAACTGATTAAGTTGAAAATAATTTTCCTAGAAAGATTTTATTAAGTTTAACTTACGTGGTTTTTTTCATATTTTTTAGATGTGCGGTTCAAAAGTAAGAGGTGGGGACACATTATTTTGAACTTTCGGAGTGAATATCTCCGAAAATATTCACTTTATCAAAATATGGTTTTAGAAAACCCCTATTTTTTCAAATACCTATCCAACGATACCCCACACTATAGGGTTAGTCGAGGAAAAAAAATCATCCCCACTTTACGTCTATGGGAGGTACCCTGAAAAAAAATTTTTAGTTTTTTTTATTTAATCACTTTGTCGGCGTGACTGATATCTATATTCATGCCCAATTACAGCTTTCTAGTACTAACAGTCTCTGAGCTTAGCCGCGGACGGACAGACAGACAGACAGACAGACGGACAGACATGGCGAAACTATACTGCCGTCGTAAGAAAAAGGGGCACAACTAGAATTTTTTGTGAAACAGAAAAAGCCTAAGTGCACACTTGTTCTTTGTAAACTTACGCTGTTTCTTTTTTGAGCAATTTTGCAGTTGTGCCTTTTATAATCCTAGTTGACTACGGAACCCTAAAAAGCGTGTTAAATACATGTTAATCTCTCCTCTCACTTACTTCAGTAATAAACCATCGATTATTTTTAATTTTAACTACAAGTTTTTTTAACTATACTTGTAGTGATAGTGGTACAAATACCAACAATGTGGAGCTTAATTACGACGATATATTAATATTTGGCGATTCATTGTTACTAAAGTCTACTAGTAACCGCGGCCGGTCGAAAGATTGACGTAATTTAGGAACATAAAATATCGTCGTGAGCCCCGAGTGTATTAGTGTTGAATTAAAATCGTGAAATTAAAACATTATTTTTATTTTTCAGGAAAACTGCTTTAACGATCATTTTAACACGAGCCGGCTTGGATTTGGATCCTGTGGCAATGAAAAAATTTTTCGTTACCGTTATTAAACTTGCCTTAGTGCCGTGGACTTTTGAGTGCGTGTTGTGTGCTGTAATGGCTCACTATTTTCTTTATCTACCCTGGAACTGGGGTAAGTTGATATAAGCTAGATTTAGGACAAGTAAGTTATTATATGTAGTATTTATTACTTGATTAACAGGTATAGCCATCGGCAATTTTCTTGCCTCGGCTGTTGTCATGTACATATCTAGCCGATGCTCTTTGTATTTTATGTAGAACAAACTTACGTACGCCATCGACATAAAAATAACTAAAAATTATTTAACACACGTAACTTTGTCTGCGTGGAATTTGTTTATTGCTATCCCGCCATATGCTATGCCATAATTCATCGAAATTGATTTAGCAGAGTTACTGTGGAGAGTAAACAAACAGACAGACAAAAAGACGGAGTTGCGTTCACCTTTATTAAAATAATAAATAAATAATAAATATCACGGGACAATTCACACCAATTGACCTAGTCCCAAAGTAAGCTAAGCATAGCTTTATTACATTTATTGATTAATTTATATTAGAACAATGGAACTTACTAAGCTTGTACGACATGTACCTATTAATAATATGGACTAATTGGACTAGCTTACGATCACAGCTTTTCACCCTGGAATAATTCCCTATACCGTGGGAAATTTGCAAAATAAGTCCTTATTTACATAATAAAGGGAAATTCTGCAAAATTAAAACTTTTAGGTTCAAGAGTTTGTTGGTACAGAAGTTGATCAGCCAGTCGTACCTACCTATGTCCCGACTGGCATATATATGTACATACATAATTTGCATTGGGCAACGACTTAAAATACAACTAGGTATGTACCTATACTCAACACACGAAGATTTAAACATGGATCCGAGATCCTAACAATTTAATTTTATACAAAACACGGTTCCGGTTCAATCGAGTAATGCCCACTTTTTAAAAAGAAAAATACCCATGTGTTAAAATTGCTACTTCTATTGACGATGTTCGTTGTCAATGACCTTTACAAATTCTGAATCGAACATTTTCAGCATGGTTAATGTTATGTGAAACAAATCAACACAATACAAAACCCGTACATTGCACCAGAACGAAACGAGTCAATAACTGTAAACATTTGATAACTGTTTTGGATATCTAAATTTTCCGTTGTAACGTTTGTTCACTGTGTTAAAAATAGGTACCTACTAGTCAGAGGTGTGTAGTCATAGTCACTAGAAACACATTCGATAAAACAAATACAACAAAAAAGAAATAACAATGACGATTTTCCAGATTCATATGCGAACCTTTTTTTTTATTGCAGCGTTCCTCCTAGGCTCAATAGTAGCCGCTGTGTCACCCGCCGTGATTGTGCCATGTCTGTTCCGCCTCCGAGCTAAAGGCTACGGCGTATCCAAAGGAATACCTACCCTGGTACTCGCAGTCTCTGGAGTCGACGACGCAGCCAGTGTCGCCGTGTTCGGGATCGTCTCTTCCATAATGTTCTCAGCATCATCCATGACTATGAATATTATTCAGGTACGAGAACAACTATTAATAACAAATATCTTAATATCTACATATTATGCGGGTCACAGTTTATCGTATAGCCTAGGATCCGAGTATACAACGACCTTCACCGACCTGGTAATGGATGAAATGTATTTATATTAAATTAAATATGTTAATAAATATATTGCAAGTGTGTTGACTAAAAAAATTCAGTCACACTGGTAAGGAAAAGGTTGGAGATCGCTTCGAAGCGATAAGGCCGCCCATTGCTTACCTTATTTCTTTTTTTTCATGTACTTGTTTTTCTGTATTGTATTATTTGTGGTGTATAATAAAGAGTCATTGTATTGTATTGTAAGGTAAGGTTACACTGGTAAGGAATCCTAGTTTCAAATAAACAAGATTAACAAGAAAAAGAAGATAAGCTAGATTGTCCACTACATTTACTTGCATCCCGATTACGAACCCGCTCCTCTAGTTTCCGGTTTGGTTGTCTTTATTTCTAAAAAAAGACTTCATTCGAAAAGTTACAACTTAGTGGATCTCATGTTTATTCCTTTAAACTATATCTATTAGGGACAAATGTATAACTAACACATTAAATAAAACTAAACTAATCAGACTATAAAAAGTGGGGACCAGCCTGGGCCAAAGTTTCCAGGGTATCCGCAGGCAGCAGTTTCTTATACTTAGTGGATTGACTTAACCTTTTCACCGCCAAGCCTAGCCAAAACGTAAAGCTAGTTACTTTGATCCTTATGTCATAACGTCAAGGTCACTTTGACGTTGTATTTTGTGACGCATATATCCGTCGTTGGCGTTAAAAAAGGTTAAAAGCACATGATCTAAATTATTAACCGCGGACAAAGCGCTAAGTAAACAGTTTGTCAAATTCTAGACTATTACTTTTCCAGCAGTGTCTACGATACTTTTGCCGTGTCGATTTAAATGTTCTTATTTCTTTTCTAGGGTCCCCTGAGTATAATCGTGGGCATATTATTTGGCGCCTTTTGTGGATATTTAGTAAAAGTGGTTCCGGAACGCAACGACGCATTTTTGGTGCCACTGCGAGTCCTGATGTTGCTGTTTGGCGGCCTGGTCTCGGTCTTTGGCTCTGAAGAAATCGGTTGGGGCGGCGCTGGTTAGTAAAAGTTCACTTATATCATCACCACTGTGTACCTAAATGTGTCAAAAATCCCTAAATCATTGAAGTACAAAATAATAACGAGTGTTTTTGTAATATGTTGTTGAAAAAACGTTGTTAGTGGTGTATTTTCATTCACTATCTATGTAGTTAAAATACAAAATAAAGTTTTTTTAAACTAAGTAAGTGCTTAAACCATCTTTTTGACGTTCCTTTGTTTTGTTGAACATTTACAAACTGCCGTTGGGATGTACGTAGTCAATAGCTAATGTGTAAAACTGTTTACGGGATTGGATCGCTACGATTGATTGTTTTCCGCATTGTAGTGCTTACCTTCTCATGAACAATGCCTTGTTATAAGTAAATGCGACCATTCGCAATTAGCAGAAAGGAAGAAACCAGCATGGAACAGAATATTATTCTACTGGCAGTTTTAAGCAAAGCGCAGGTATACATAGTTAGTTGGATTTTTAAAAGTTCTATTACTTAAAATAAATACTTTTGCTTGTCTTTGAGTCATACAGCGGGAATTATTCCTGTGTAGTGCATTTGGTTTAGCCACAGATAATAATGGTAATTGGTGGTTTTGAGCCCTGCGTACCTTATAGGTGTTTCCTGTAACAGGAATAATTGTAGGTGTAAGGGTAGCGACTCTTAAATTATACCCGTAGCACGCGACGAACCGATATACCTACTACGAGTGCCTTTCTTGGTTGATGCGAGATGTAAAAAGAAATTGTTTATGTTTAAAACTGTTTAATTAATAATGTTACAAATGTTGAATCACTAATCTAGCTACTACTGTCTATACAAAAAGTTGCTGTTCGCGGTTAGAATACTAAGACGTGACTGATTGAAATCATCTTAAGCAATATTGAGGTAAACTAGATATGTATTGACAGCAGTGTTACACGCGTAGTGAGTCTAGTAACTTTAATGTACTACGCTGACCGTACAGCAGGTGAAAAGTCAAATAAAGTTATATTATACCTCATCATCAGTAAACTTGCCCAAGTGGTTCTAATATGATTGGCGCAAAATCAAACTCCTTTGTTGTTATTTACTGTCTAGTAAAATTAAAAGCAACAGCGATGTACCTACAGCCATACGCCAAATCAAAAATGAAACGCCAAACGACCATATCGCAACGCTAATATTCATTGACTATGACTTTTAATTTGAATAGTTGTAGATAGATTTTATTAAATTTTTGCTCTAATTAATACAATAAAGATTTAAATAAGTAGGTACTAAGTGCTAGCTTTACTGACACCTATGAATGCCTAAATGTATACGATTATTATATCCGAAATAAATATTTTGAATTGAATATACACAAATAATGTTTTCACAAAATATACATATTTACAGAAACACACAAAAATAAAAAAAAACTTAAATTAACTTAATCTAAACCTAAAAACCTGTATTTACAAATGTCTCCCAGATCGTTGCTAATGGGCAGGGTGCCCATAATGCTGGCTGCGTTTCCTCGTTGTATGGCAACGCCAATACGTTGACCGAGGAAAGAGCCAGCCTTATGGTCACCTGTGGACCGGACATGTTTACTTTTTAAAAATTTAAAAAGTTTTTGTGCTTCGGATCCCCACGGCCCCAGAGTCTCAACAGCAAAAGCCGCAAATATGTAGCTGTCTGCTAAATTTGCATATTTGCGGCGTTTTGCTGTTTCGGCGGTTGCAGCCGCCGCGCCCGCCCTCAATGAATTGAATTGAATTAAATAGTTTAATTAAGATATTTTAATTATGACTACGTGCTGTCCAAGACATCATCGTTTTAATTTGTTTCTATTACAGGCAACACGATATTACGTAATAACATCGCTATCCTTTACGTTCCAGGTCCTCTGGCAGTAATTGCATTCGGCTTCTTCGCCTGCAAGAACTGGGCGGAGCAAGGTTGGGAGCTAGATGACAACCCGGTCGCAACCGCTTTCGAAATTTTCTGGATGTTTTTTGAACCTATGCTTTTCAGCGTTACTGGCGCGCAAGTAGTGGTAAGAACTGAGATTTACTTTAATTTGGTGTCTAACTACTTAGACACCAAATTAAAGTAAATCTACATATAATAATGAATGAATGAATCCATCCGACTGACTTCGGTCACGGCGACCGCTTCGAATCCTATTAATTACCGCGCTGATGCACCCTCAGATGGCTTACGTAGGCAATTTTGGCGGTGAATCTTCGCGCGCATTTAGGGCACGTAAAGCTGCGTACGGACTGCGCGCACATCGCGTACCCGGGTACGCGTAATGTGCGCGCAGTCCGTACGCAGCTTAAGAACACTGACCTTATATCCGTAGGAGATGGCTGCTGGAGGTCGAGCCTTCAATTCATTTCGTTATAAATATAATAGCTGGGTCTCTAAAATAGGCTACTTTTATCCCGATATTGCCGCGGAATTTCTGTAATCCCAAAATCTTAACTGCTACGTCTAAAACATGAAATTTTGTACGGGTGTATTTCGGATTCATTCTTAGTATGCCTACTTGCAGGCTTGATTGCATGCTTGCATAATAGCTTGCTTGCTTCTCTGAAATTTTTATGGTACACGCGAGCGATGCCGCGAGTAAAAGCTAGTAGTATATAAATTCCAATTAAAGTAAATATACTTATACTTCATTTAATTTAGAATTGAAAACCACAACATCATTATATTGCGGCTCGTCAACTATTTCTTACCTAGCAAATAGTACAGTACAATAGTCTGGGAGCCGCAAAATAAAATTGTTTTAATGTCACTTTATTTGCGTGTCGTCAATTGTTACTCTAGTACAAATTGTAAAGAGAGAGAGTTCACGAGCCGCAATATAATGTTGTTGTGGTTTATAATTCTAAATTAGATGGAGTATAGCACAGTTTCCATATGTTAGGTACATTTTTCGAAACGAACAATGTAACCTGTATTTTCCAATACTGATCATCAGGTGGTGATTGTAGAACCCGCTACTAATATAGTCAATTCCTTTTATTAAACCCATTGAATGTTTAGATACTCGTAGATTCAGCGATTTCCGTGTTGAAGTTTAGTCTCATCTGTTACAGATTGCAGACTTGGAGCTTCACTTAGTTTTGGTGGGAGGAGGTATTTTGATCGCATGTATGATTTTGCGCGCAGTCCTCACGAGCTCCATCGCCGTGAGAAGTAACCTCAACATGAAGGAGAAGATATTTGTGGGACTTTCGTGGATGGCCAAGGCTACTGTTCAGGTAAAATATAATCAGTCCAATGTTAATGCCTGTGTAAAAAATACTAGCCAAGCGCGTGTCAGACAGTTCAGTATATAAACATACTCTTTATTGGGAAATTAACCAAAAATTTTCCTTACTAACTCTTAAAAATTTTCCTTACATTTACTCCTAGTTACTGTTTTTTTTCAAAATTTTCTCTCTTACGGTTTAGCTTTTATAGGGGTGCTTGATTTTAACAAAAATTTGCAATTTAAAGTTGAATATTTCACAAACGTCTTGACAACCCCTTTATGGTTTTAAAAGACCTATCTAACAGTACCCCACACTATAAGCTCAACTATACATAAGATTAGACGAGAAAAATCTGATGTATGTCAAACGGGGCGAAGTCCATGTCAATCTGTTCTCATGTGATAGTAAGAGCATTGAAAATTATTCTTGCGCTTACACAGTCTTACCCTGACCTACTGACCGCTGCGATCTAGACATTCTACTATACTTTAATGTTTAATTTAGTTCTGTAACTTCTTATCAATTAACACTTTCGTCATCATTTTATAGGCTGCATTGGCTCCTGTAGCATTGGATGAAATTAAAAAGGCAGCTGCCCTGGCTGGTGTAGCATTAGACCCGACACTAGAGAGATATGCGGAAACCGTTATCACTGTTTGCATCCTATCGATTGTGATAACTGCACCCCTCGGTGCCATCGTCATCACCATTACGGGACCCCGGCTACTCACGAAGACGACCAAACCTCCAGTGCTAGAAGGTAAGCATCACTCTTTAATGAGATTCATTATCAGTCGGGTAAAGTTATCTCGCAAGATAGGTAAACGTAATAACGTTATGATATTTTTGGTAACTACATTATTTAAACTCTCGCGAGGCGTGTTATTAAACGGTTCCACTGATAATTGACCGGTTCCTGACATTTTGAAGTTGAACAATACTAACTACCTATAAATTTAGATCCTTTTAATAAAAGAAGTATGGTAAAATAAAACACAAGTAAATAACTCAAATCAGGAGATTATTTCTGTACTTTAAAACAATATTTTTAACTATACAGGTAAGGTACACATGAAAAAGTACAAATGTTTTCTTTAGGAGAGCATATGCGTACAAAAAGCTGTTAAGTACATAAAATTTACCACTAGCTTAATAGCGTTGTTTACCAGGCCATTTTGACGGCAGCAATTAACATTGACCGAACTACAATTTTTATTTTATTGCATAATCTCTAAAAATCAAAATATATCTTGAAATAATGTCATACATATCATATACCTCAGTGAAATTTTTTGGCAAAAGTAAAAAAATCGCCTATGACTGTTAATTGCTGCATTCGTTTTATTATGACAATAGAAAAAATAGAGGCTAGTAGTTGTAAATGGATATAAGTGGAATTTTCAATTTTCAATTAATTACTAGACTATTATCTATGTATTATTTATTTTTATTAGCAATACGGCTGCTCACCGAATCTAAGATTATCCCACCGGCGCACCCGAAAAACTTTTTCGCTTTTAAATAATCTTATTATCTATGTGTTAGCACTTGGTCCTGATCCCTGAGTTGGTTGGTAGATATTTATGGCTCAATTACTAGGTTATAGTGTATAGCCCGTATTGTTAAAATAGAGAGGAAACCCACTACCCAAAACGATTTACGTTATTAGGATACTAATAATAACCAGGTTGTCGAGTAGTTGAATACATTAGAGAGGAACTATCACCAGGGCGCACAGGGACAAAATGCTGCTGAGTATAGCCGGATTGATAATTAGGAGGTATATTACTAGGGTATTGATAATAGCCAGGACCTTGATTACTAGGATACTGCGATGTATGACCAGACGCGTTATAGCGCGGGTATTGTTGATAGCCAGGGGTCACATTACCCGGATTTTGTTGTGCTTGGCCAAACTGCGAATTACTAGGGTACTGGTTGCTTGGATAGCCAGGACGTTGATTGGCAAAATACTGTGGCAACTGACCAGGCTGATTATTATGTTGATACGGGTTATAAACAGGAGACACAGCATTAGGAGCGTTTGGAGCGCTAGGTTGTGCGTAACCAGGCCGAGTGTAATTAGGGGACTGATGATTACTAGAGCCTAAGTTATTAGGATAGTGTGGTATTTGGCCAGGCTGTAAATTACTAGGATACTGACTGTAACCAGGGGCTTGATTTGTAGGGTAATGTGGTGACTGGCCATACTGAATATTGTTGTAAGGGTACTGAAGATTAGGATTGTTACTGCTGTAGGAAGGATGCGATAACAGTTGGTCCCCTGGATATTTAGCAGGAGCACTGTTGAAACTATTTGGACTGTAACTCGTTGGCACTTGCGTGTGTCCGAATTGTCCATAAATCGTCGCTTGTCTATTTACTCTTCGATGACCATGTGCTACATCGAGGTTGGGAACAATATCTTCCGTTCTTATTTTGTTCACAATCCCAAATCCGTTGTTTGATTGTTTATCTTCATGTTGAACAAATGTTACAGGTTCAAAAGATAACGTTGGTGCAAATTCATATTCCGGTTTGTTTTGAATAGATTTTTTAAATAACATTGAAATCACTAACACAACTAACCTTAAATTTCGTATTTCAAACCAAATCATTTTGACGACTAATAATATAATTTCATTGGGACGGAATATATAGACTTCGGGTATCTGATAAACTTTGGCCTACTTTATCTTTGTTGTTTCTGCTAAAGAATTATTTCTTCGAAAGAGTTGTGATCAATGCGATAGCAACTCTGACGTGATACGCAATCTTAGTCGGTTCCATCTTGCCAGCACCAACATATTGTTTCTACAGCAAAGTCGTTGTATCGGAACATGTTGACTAACTTGGGGGATTGAACGTAGCACCTTCTAGTTACAACGTAGATTTCGAATATGCTCTGTGAAATCATGTATAGGTGTGGCAGTTACTTAACAGTGACGCCACAGTATATTTATGCTTAACTCCGTCGACCTCGACGTATTTATGTAACGTACAATTACTAATGAGGACTCTAGCACAATATTTATTATTAAGTCCTTGATATAATTCTTACTTCAATGCAAACACATCAATCAGGTCCTTGGCGTGTGTCTAAAAAGAGAATTAAAACTATTTAAGTATAGGTATTTAGAGTTAAAAATCTGTTTGTTTTCAAAGTGCATTATCTAAATCTACGCTAAAATATGGATTATAATTCTAGATTTGCATGTGCTAGTTATGTTAACGTCTTCGATCTCTAGATGATATGATTATAGCACATCCAAGTTAATCCAAAAAGCACCAGCAAAACTTCTGCTTCTTAAAAAGCTTAATATCCAGTTGTATTAGTTAACTTTTTAATAACTTTTGTAATGTACGTACATAATGTACCTACACTAAATTTTGTGAAAAATGACTGGACTTTTGTACAATTTTTCATTGCAATAAAACTTTATCTGCGTGTATCTAGACTGGCCCTAGAATTGAACCGTCAAAAGGATACATACAGATGCGTTTGAATGGTTTGCACGCATATCATTATCTCGTTTGTCACTCGGTATACTTATATCCTCTGGATTAGTACGGAAATGAAGCTACTGAGCGACAAATTAAGACATGGTCTCTGGTACTAGATGTTCGAGTACCTAAGTTTGTCCCAGATCCTTGTATTAATTGATATTGTTTGGCAGGCTGGCGTCGCTCACACCGGCCGTCCATCCGCGACATCTCCATCATCGACGAGGAGGAGGTGGCGGAGCGCGACGCGGAGGCCGAGGCGCCCGAGTCCCCGGCGGAGTCCCCGGCGCCCGCCGCTTTCAGCACCCCTGCGCCTATCACCGTGCAACCCAATCACCGCACTTGACCGACGCCACACATCCGCGGTCTGCTGCCGTCCTTACGGTTACATTATTTCACAAACGCGCTTATCAACTCTCTAATAACAATAACATTTCGGCTGAAGTCCGAATGTTTACGCGTTCGTGAGACGTCAGTCTTTAAATACTACTCGCTTGATGATCGAACCGAGTTGGATACAATTGAGTAAATATCTAAATGTTTCAAGCGATAAATTAGCCCTTCGTAGTAAATATAAAAATCTTGTATGTTGGTTTACATGACGCTTTGAGCTGTGGTCCAGTTTTCGCAAATCATTCGATTCTGGTATTCAATTAAAATGTATTGTATACCTACATTAAGCAGGCAACTAAGCAGAGGCCCGATAAATCTGTATACTTCATGTAAAATATCAATCTTACTTAACTTACGTAACATTTAACAACTTATTGTTGTAATTCCACTTGTTTGTAAACACTTTTGGAAACAATCAAAGAGCCTCAGGTAGGCACAAAATGTTGAGATCATTTATTTTTGTTAGGTGTACGAGTAGGTCTATTTATCGAAATATTTATTTTAGGGCTAAATATAGACCTCGCTATTTTTTTAAATTAGTTACTATGATAGGTTTTAAACAAAATGATATTTATTACTTATTACTTACATAAGCACTAGTTATTATTAGATATTTAAACATTATTTAATGCATTATTATTGGTAACCCAAGCACCTCCTTAGGTACCAATACATAAGTATTTAATATTTTACAGTATTCTTACTTTATAATGTAGATAGATAAACAGATTTGAATAGTTACAGATATATTTGAATTTGTACAAAGTACTGTAATTTAAATGTAACCATTTCGTGCTCATGTAATTTTATGGATGGGTAACAAGTTTTTTAGTGAATTTGTAATCATTGACGTTTATAAAGACACTTGTAAATAAATAATCCATTAAGGCCGTACTTAAAATACTACCGTTTTTGTACCATCAGATGGGCTACTCAAGTGATAGTAGTTAAATTAAATTAAAGTAATTAGGTATTACTAATTAATGAAATTATTACGGGACCATTGTACCTATATGTAGTACATCACGTATTTAGATTTTGTAGATATTCGTTCAATTGTTATAAAAACAGTGATTCATATAGCTACATACAATTATAAATTTTGAATTAAATTGGGACTCGTTTTATTTTAGGAATTCCTTCTTAGGTATAAACAAACATGGATGCAAAAAATGGATCATTTACCTCAATAAAATAAATTAAATAAAATACTCATTGTCAAATTTATTTTTCAGGGCTTGCACACAAATAATAATGGAACTAGGGATTATAGAGGTAAATAAAACTCTATTTCGATTCAATAATATAATCGCAGTTATATAAAGACTACTACTACTAGGTAGGTAGTCGTTTTATAAACATTTCACCCACCAAAATGGTATTTCACGCCAGTATCCACTGTCAATTAGTTTTGTTTGTAAGTACATACTTGCCTAAAACTGTGGAATTGTGGAATTAATAAATACTTACGTACCTAAACTCGGAATGCGACAGAAATCCGACAGAGATAGCTTCCACCGGGGATGGTGCCTCAGTCTATTAGTGTGACCACGAAATGCACAAGTAGATAAAGGAGACTTTTGTGTACTTAGATATTAATAGTGTAGACCTTATACATTTTTCTTACCCGCCTAGTACCATTTATTTAAATAAGAAAATTTCGCCATTATTTCGGCCGCCAGGCTACAGGAACAGCGGAGGTTGATTTTTATGTTTTCAGTCAAGTTTCGAATCATTTTTCTCGATAACTGTGATATATATTAAAAAAAAATGCTAAGTAGTTGTAGTCCAGCTCACATTTTGCCCACGTTATTTTAGCTATCGCACACATTCAATGATTTGCCACACTGGATGCATTCTGCGCTCGCGGTCAGGTCAAATTGAACGCAACCCGCATTACGTATGAACAACATTGTCGGTCTCTATATATTGCGCGTGCGTGCGATCTGACCATGCGGACCGCACGGTCAGATCGCAAATCTATACAAAACATATAGAGACCGACATTTTTGTTCATACATAATGCAGGTTGC
This sequence comes from Archips crataeganus, assembly GCA_947859365.1. Classification (NCBI taxonomy): domain Eukaryota; kingdom Metazoa; phylum Arthropoda; class Insecta; order Lepidoptera; family Tortricidae; genus Archips; species Archips crataeganus. The sequence continues at coordinate 11,201,629 of OX402047.1, forward strand.
GTTCAATTTGACCTGACCGCGACCGCAGGACGCATCCAAATCCAAATCCTTCAGTGTTAAGAACCCGATAGGCGAGCTCAGGTGCTCGTAGGCAGTTTTCGCTACAAAGCGGAAAAATGCTGCTACGCGAATATGTTAATAATGCGGATTAACTAGCTTAATTTACATCAACGTCAAGCCATGTTTTGAAATATTTCATATACTATTAATAGATAGAAACATTAATAGTTTTAAGCAAGTATGTAAACAAGTATAGAAATATGGGTAGAGTTCGTCTTATCTAAAACTAAACTCCATCCACTAATCGTGATAGTTTCAATGTGTACCTAATGTAGTTTCAATGTTTCTGAAGTAATGTTATCATTGTTATCAATAGTTAATTACACCCTACTTTTTCAAAGTATCTAGAACTTAGTTTTTTAGAAGCGAGAATCAAATAAACACACTACACACTACTCTTCAGTCCCAACTAAAAACAAATTCACAAGTAGATCTCCATATTCACATGAATGGGTGAGAGGGATCGTTCTTGAAAAATGTCATTTTCCAATATTATCGATGATAATATTGATAATTCATAGTTATTAAATGCACACTTCAATTAAATAAAGGCGGCAAACGCGATACACTTATGTTCTACGTTTAAAAAGTTATTTAACCTAAATTATCATAACTTTTTTTTTACTCACTATTTTGTAATATTACGCTATTTTTACCTAGGCTAACAGACGGGTGAGAACTAAATTTTTTGAAACGTCATACAACGCCAACAGGCAAAACATTGTCATACACATTGTACCTTTTTTCAAACTGTGACTTCTACCTATGTTTTACAAATAAATATTTCTGATTTCTGAACGGAGAAATAGTGCTGCAACTGAGAAACAATGTAAACACTGGAATTTTCTGCCTTTATGAAGACTTTATGATTCCGGTTTGTTGCATTATTTTCTGTCATAGTTATTTTTATTATGCTTCGATGCCAAATCAACTCGACATTAATATAATTTTTTATAACCTGTAAATTAACATACTTTACGAAGGCTTGTCATCCACTGCAAACGGTGGTAATCGCTCGCGCGGCGGTGGAAAGCAACCTTTTAAAAGAAAGATGATGCTTAAAGTAAAAATTGAAGCCATAATAATAATATTAAACTTATTTTTGATCGACCGAGGTCTTTGAGTTAGTCTCTTGTGCATAGGTACAACAATATCAGGCAACACGTGGACCGAAACTTAATAAATTATTAAACCTACAGGAGATAGGACACTGAAAAATAATCATAATGCAAGTAATAATAATCATAAGTAACAAAATCTATTAGAACTTAAAAACAAACGAAAAGAAATATCTTATCTGACAAACTACGTTTGCACTCTAATTGATTTTTGAATAATTAAATAAATGGCATTTTAATTAGTTTTAATTTCTACACTCTGAACTGAAATGTTATCTTAACCTTAGAATATTTATACACTAGATAGAGTGTCAGTAGCAAACATTGCGATACAAAACGTCCAAAAATCCATTTGACAGCTTCATATTACGATCGCATTACGTCATTCAAACTGAAGGGAGGCAAATGACATATAAACCAACTGTTGGCTTATATTTTTCGGGACGTTCTCATGCCGCCTAAGCTCTATCTAGTGTATAAATAATCTAAGTTAACAAACACAAAGCAAATTTTGTAAACTTGACTTCCTAACAAGGTACAGTCTAGTTTTGGAGAACAACACGCCTTCATTGTGGAGTACAATAGTCTTGCTTTGATCAGCATCAGGTTCATCTTACTAGCTTATATCATTTCATTAGTTACGAAAACACGCTAAAGAAGGATCTAAAGAAGCAGTAAATAGGCTAATTAATTAGTTGACTCTTTTCGTAGACAACGCCTAGACTACGCAACCAGGGCCTGATTGCATAACAAAGTACAACTAATATTACAAACGGAACTCCCTTTCTAGTTAATATAACTGAAGCGAGAGCTCCGCTTGTAAAATTAGTTGTACTTTATTATGCAATTGTGCCTTGGATATAAATCACTTATATGTAACTTATTACATAAGTAATGACTAGATCAAATGAAAAAAAGTTGTACATTGTAACATGGCCAGTTAAGGATACATAATAATTAAACTTTAATATATTTACCCATTGTTTCACCTCTCTCTGTTAAGTTCCTGGCATCTTATGTAACACATATTTGTGAGAACGCCTCGAACAAACTAAACACATCAAAGATATCTGTGAAATAAGATGAGTGACAGGAACTAAACAAAGAATGGTGGCACAGACCTTAAGGGATTTAAAGTAAAATACAATTAGATATGAGTACGTAGCTAGACCGGCTGTAGGTATAGTCTCTTTGAACATACATGATTTCAATGTGGATGAAGCAAGGGACAAAAGTTTTTTTAAAATATTTTTTCTTTACGCCAAACTGTCTCTTGTAATAAGCAAGCATAAATGTAATACAAGCATTGGTTAAGAAAATCCCAGCCTCAGCGTTTACACCAGCACTGGTATAGCGAGGAAACTATTTGTTATTATTAAACTGCACTCAGCAAACGTAGGTATTCACTACGTACTTAAAAAAAAAGTCTGGATAAACAAAACGTAACAATGTGTAGGTAATCGCCCCTTCAACTTGTTTCAACCCATCTAAGTAGTTACGAGCTCGTACCACAAACACTCAAGAACGTTCCAGACTAATTTTGGTGATTTCAATGTTGTACAACAATTACAAACAACTTAACTGTAATTTATGACCCATAACATTATGTATAATTTGAATATTGACAGACAAACGATATTAATAATTATTTACATTAACTTTCACATGCTTGACGGCCGAACATATCTGGATAATAATATAATTCTGTTAACATACTATTTGTACAAATATTCTGTGAATAAACTGTTCATTCATTCGTTCATTCATTCATAGTGCGTACAGAACTATAGCGAATTTGTTGATCTAACAAACACCATGTTACTTTACTGAACATACAATACAAAAGCTGTAGCCAACAACAACCTTGATAGTTAATTTTACAAAACAATCCAATGAATAATCAAAGTTTTTGCCGGCCATTGTGACTATACTCTATCTATAGCTATATTATATGTTTGCAACCGTCAACGTATGTAGCGTTAGGCACTGAATTTCGACACTTCGCATACGATTACAGCATCAAGCAGCTCAATTAGGTAGGTACACATTTTTTTTATGTTTTAGTATATATTATAACGTTAGGCTCAAATGTTTCTGGCCACTGAAGAATGCCTTGTGGGCTAAAACCTTTGGTCCTACCCTCGTAAGTACTGCAAGCTAGGTCTGTTTAACACTGTTGGGTAAGGAAATCCTCAAGTTAGTGCGCTCGTCAGTGCTGATGGTCCTCGATAAGAAGGTGGATGACGTGCGAGCGGACGATGATGTGCCATTTTTCTGCGCGTCGGGCTTCTCCAGTCCTGTTAATATTAGTTCAAGTTAATGTCACATAATGCAAGTGATGATGTAATCGGAAGTGCAACAACACTGGCAACAACAATAGAAGTGCTGGGAGACGTGGTTAGCACATATTAGGAACGTAAGTGCCTCAAATTATACATTAAATATTTTATGCCGCGAATGATTAATAAGCCCACTTATATTATTGCATTCACCTAGTTAGATAGGTATGTCTAAGTACTTTCATACACAGATAAAGTTAGTAGTTTATTAAGCACTAAATCAACAACACCATTTGAAATCCTGGGCTACGATTAAAGTAGCATTGATATTTTAATGTTTTTAATAGAAGAAAGATTTAAGTAACAGAGGTAGAGTAAATTTAATATATACTTGTATCAATCGGTATCCTTGAGCAACCTGAAAAAACAATATGTGCAATTAAGTGAATACCGAACGTAAATCATTCGGTATTAATGGTATGTTATTTTTTCCAACTACATTAACTTACATACGTTATTAACTATCGTTGAAATATGTCTTCTTAACATTTATTATTTGTCCAATATTTGCTGAAAGACTGCGTAGCAACGCATACTTTGTCCTAACTCACTTGACTTATTCTAAATCGAGCATTGAAAAAGCTGTCCATGAAGAAAGACAGAAAATATGTTGTTTGTATCTGATCTTTACCTAGTCTCTTTCTGATCAAGTAATAGAGCTTTGGTTTCATAACGAGGATGAGGAAGATGAAAACGCCTTGCAGCTCGTTGACGAGGTCGACGACCTGCCACAACCACTGCGGCTCCCCGGTCAAAGTGGACAGCAGCTCCGCCATCCAGCCTGCCCCCATCACCACCCAAAGCTTGCCCGTTAAAATATATCTGAAATAAAATATTTAATATATCTACACATCTGCAAAACGCGGTCGAACGAGCTTTATCACTATGCTCCATGATGAAGTTCCATTATTAAATTTGTTACAAAATGATATGGAATCTACTTACCTATCTACTCAAATATTATCACAAAAGAAGCAGCATGGACTTAATACATAACCGGACTGAGTACTAACTTGTATTGGTCAATCAAAAGTGACTCATATTACCAAGCCATACAGTTTAATAATGGCAACTAGAGACAGCGGTCCGAGAGATTACATACAAACTAGAGAAACTACTTAGAGAATTGTGTCCCACTCGCATCATTTAGTATGGTGGTGGTTTGATCACCCTAATTAGAACGAGATGCAACTCTCTGGCTTGTTTTTTTTTTCGGTCTCACTTTTTTGTCTCGGTACCTACTCAGTCCTGGTTAGGTATTAAGTCCATGGGAAGCAGCTACTCCTTGTCAAAGATAAAGAAATAAAACAACAGAGATGAAGCTCTTTACCTACCCCATGTTATTCTGTGACCTAAACTAAATAAGTAACATAACAAATTTCGTTTTACTGAATACATAACAAAATCTTTTTAAGTTTATTTTATGCTTTTGTTTGATGGCTTAATTATTATGTGAAGGGTATCAAGGGTACAATCAAATAATATGTCTGAAATGAGATTTTAATCTCAAAATGTAGAGCTCGCAAAGCACTATTTAACTTACTATCGAATTAAATGTGGATATTTGAAAACAATATTTTTTTTTTCACTTTTAAAGAAATGGCTACCATAGTAATTGTTCGTGATGGCTGACTTTCAAACCGCTATAACTCAAAAAGTTGCTTAGATGACTAGACATGTTCTTTCCGTGTACCCTTATTATACCCATCCATGTCAAATTAATAAAGCTTTCTAGTGCTAAGAGATTCTTAGCTAAGCCGCGGACAGAAGGACATGACAAGATACTGACTTGGCTCTATCGATGCGGAATCGCCGCTTAGCTCGGTCACCGACGGAGCCAGCCTGAAGTCGATGCACCTCGGACTTGACGCGTGCACAGTGCCGTGCCGTAAGCACCCAGAGCACGAAGTTGGTGCATGTGATCAGCCCCATCGGAATCACGAAGAATATGTAGTGGGGCCAATCCTGATTGGTATTCTGGACTGAAAACACATACATCGGAGATAAAAACCAGTTTTAGAGAATCCTGCTAAGAAGGTTTTTTAAGGGTTCTCCTCCAATGATAAAAACAGAACCATTAAAGATCACTTTGTTGGTCGTCTAGCTGAGTTGCAGTTTATTTGTCTCCATGTTTTTTTCTTTTTTTATGTTACAACTATTATGTCAAAAACAAATACAGGTTACTTTTTTTTATTTATTACGCGCGCCGTCCAGGACATTCCATACATACTTGACCTCCTGCCGAATATTTTCCTCCTGAAGAAACAGATTGCGGTCTAATGTTACTGCCCTTACTGCGCTACTCATAGTGTTAGTAGGTGAATTTGAAAACTTTTCCTTTTTGAAATCAATAAATTATAATAAATCTTATTAATCTTATATACACCGTGAAATTTTAGTGGTTGTTTTCCCGAAACGAGGTGATTTAGTTTCGATTGTACAATCGATTTATAATTATGAAGAAAAAATAACAATGAATAAAACTTATCTAACTTAGAACCTACCTAAGTAAAATTAACTAAATATGTACATGTCACTATAAAAATAAAAATTAAAATTACTATTTTGACTAGAGTCAAAAATCCAATTGTGAAAAACGAAAGTCGAAAATGACCGCAAACCAATAGTATCGCTTCGTTGGTACAAGTAGCGTACGATCGTGCGATAGGTTAGGTACCAACGAAGCGTTACTATTGGTTTGCGGTCATTTTTGACTTTCGTTTTTCACAATTGGATTTTTGACTCTAGTCAAAATAGTAATTATAAATCGATTGTACAATCGATACTAAATCACCTCGTTTCGGGAAAACAACCACTAAAATTTCACGGTGTATAATGTTAATGCGAAAGTATGTAAGTATATGTATGCGTGCGTACGTGCTTATGCTATGCCTTCACGTTAAATCGGCTAGACAAATTTCGATGAAATTTGATATGATTATATTAGCTGGACGTCTGCAATAACACATGCTACTTTTCATTCCGATATTCCCACGGGAATCGAGGTCCATGTAAAATCCCAAAATCTAAACCGCTAAGCGTAGACACATGTAATTTGGCACAGGTGACCGTAATTTATCTTGGGTGAAGAACACGATGTAAAATTCTAGAATTTCAATTCGACTGAAAGATCTTATGGTCTATATTATATATGAGCAAATCCGCAGGCTAGTATTGTATAAAACTTACAGGTTCCAAACCAGCAGATGTTGTTTCCGATATTTGCGTCAAGGATTGTGGACACGGGGTATTTGTCAAACAGAAACATGGTCAAGGTCAGTAAGATTGCGAAACTCCAGGCGTACAAGGAGTACCATAAAAACCGCCTCTTCTCTGCACCAGCCTTCCGCAGTGGATGCACGGTACGCACGCTCCTGAAATTAAGTTATAGAATTAAAAGCAAGCTATTAAATAACATCAAGAGCTTTAATAACCAAATCACTGAAGCTGGGCTTTTAAAGCTACTGCCATATAACTTCCTCGCCTTAACTCGGATGGTCGAATACCTAAAGGCCTTGACTTGCCAATTCTATGAAGTAGTTTAGGCGGAGCTGGGACTATTTGTTCGCGCTAAAACAATAAAAGTTGTTCTGTATGTAGTAATCCCGAATATGACATCCATTAATTGAATTTTACTGCTTCCCATTACGTTTCGGGTCACGGAGAATTGATTCGCTAATGGGGGATAAAGCTTCGATGACGTGTTATCAGATAATGGATGTAATTAAGCGATAATAATAAAACCTGTGATAAAACAAAGGACATAATTATGTTTGTAAACAAACGAAGACTTCAACACCATGTTATGAAGTAATTTTAATTTGCGTCGAGTTCCATAACGAACTTTTTCAATCTCGCATGGTTTAAGGGGACTTATATGATTTATATATCGGTGAACGCAATTCGCATGATATTTTAATCTCTGAAAGGGTTCTTTATAAAAAAAACTTGAATCTTATGAGCACAATTCTCTTGCACAATTCTTTGATTTTAAGAGCATCCTGTCCTGTTTGCTGCTAAATCGGTCCTATCATTTACGTCAAAAATAAGATGATGGTGAAGATAAACAGTACCCCTCCTTATATATCCATCTTAAACAAGACAGATTTACTTAAAAATAAATTGATTTCTATTGTTGTCATCGTTCCATTTTGAGGTTAACCCAAGAGAATCACGGGCAAAGTAACTAGTAACACGTTGACTCACTAGAAAAAATAATACGTCAAAACTAGCTCGAAGCGTTTTCCATCTGGCAGCGTTTAAGCCTGCGTCTCCAGTCTGCCAGTACTCTAAAGTTTCACATGTTGTAGATCTAGACGTAGTTATTTTCAACAATTCTATTACGTACTAGCTTTTGCCCGCGACTCCGTCCGCGTAGAATTAGTAATTTGGGCAGCTTATTTTTTTATCCAATTTGCTTTTTCATCAATTACGGCTCTCCTTAGTTCCTCGATATAAAAAAAATTACCCCCCCCGCACCCCCCTCCCAACCCAACCCCCCACCAAACCCCCCCCCCGCACACCCGCGTTCAAATTCACCACCGTACTCCCAAGTCAAGCGTGCCTATAGAAGTTTTACTTCAAAAACCCCCGATTTTGAAACATTCTTCCGCTCCGCTCCGCTGCTATTGGTGTTAGCGTGATGATTATATAGCCTATAGCCTTCCTCGATAAATGTGCTATCTAACACTGAAAGAATTTTTCAGATCGGAGCAGTAGTTCCTGAGATTAGCGCGTTCAAACAAAAAAACCTGTTCGATAAATTCTTAAAATAGAGGTATCTTTCTTATTTCTGAACCGATTCAAATGAAACAAACACTAAATGTTAATCCAAGAAAATACCAACATATCAGTGAAAACCGCATCCTTCTAGGTTAAGCCTATTCTGAGATTAGCGCGCACAAACGCACAGACAAACAGACAATAATTCTAAAAATCATTGTTTTGGGTTCTATTGCGCTAATAAGTAGCCCTAGTGACAGTTTTTGTCAAATATCTTCAATGTACAGACACCGACTTGTTACAGATTTATTATATGTATAGATATAGATATCTGATCGACTCCACCTTTGATGACGAACTTTTTTAATACAACGCAATGTTAATGCTATTGCCGTAATGGTTCGTGTCACAATATTCAGGTGGGTCTCATTGAGCTAAATACGAGGTTTAATTAGTGCCTCGCCCACGATGACTCTGCTTCGAAACGTAGACAGCTGATTTTCATTACACTTTGTCATTGACCAGCCATTTCAGCGGCCTTTTCTATTTAAGTAAATATATTAGCGAAAAAACAGAACACCCGTATAATAAAAATTAGCGGATGGACTGGACCACTTACAATTAGCACGATTAATTGTAGCCAAATTACCTGCCTACCTACCTAGTTTCATCTTTTTCCGACGTATTTGTCGTAGATGCTCAAAATGATATCTAACACATTTGGATACGTTAGGTAATAAGTAGCAAATCATATGTTTTATTCAAAGTATTTATTTAGTATCAGTATTGAACTGTGCTGTCCTAGGGCTTATATTTTATCTATAAACAAATCAAAGCTAAAACGAAAAACAATTACCAAATCGATCGGCTACGTCTTAGTAAAAAATTCGAATGAAAGTAAATAAATATGTATATGATAAGTGGTTGCTAATAATACAATGGCACGGTTATGTCAACACAATCGTCTGGTCACCCCAATTACGTCAGGTACCTACTCGTACGTATTGGTTTTGAAGGGTGACGACAATGGTGGAGCGACGACGTTCATAAAATAACCTATTATTAGGTACACATAATAAATTACATTGTTTTAATTAATTTTCTACCTATCTAAATGTGATCATCTCATTTGGTAATGTATTATTTTTTTTGTGCAGCATAATCAGAATCACAAAGTATTCAGACAGGATACAAAAAGTGGTATAAACGAAAACTCAAAACAAAATTCAAGTCTAGCACCTTTCATGAGAAATTACCTGTGACAGTTTAAGTACTCAAATGTGACTAAGATATTACTGATTATTTTTCTGCGTCTTCATATCAACCCTATATGGTTTGCAGATATTAATGTTTATTTTTTTGTTTACTGCTTTTTCCAGTGTGTGTTTTTTCTATTTCTCTCTTGCATTTGTCGTTGTTGCTAAGTAGGTACATACCTAAAAAATGATACGCAAAGAACTTATCCTTCATACACAAAGGAACGTAACAAAATACATATATGTATATGTACATACATATACATATATGTATTTTGTTACGTTCCTTTGTGTATGAAGGATAAGTTCTTTGCGTATCATTTTTTTTTACTGTATTAGGTACGCTATGAGGTTTTACTTCTAGCCAAATTATATGTCAACGGATTTGCCCTTTTTTGCCGTTGCGGGAGAATAATATGAAATTAAGAATTCCACTTTAATTTCAACTTAATCTCCACTCGTTCCTGAGGAGAAAAGTCTTGAGAAAGCTATGAGAAAGAAAAAGAAGAACAACGAAGATAATGCTAGAAGGGTTTTTTCCCTCTGGGGTATGAAACCCAAAAAATACTTATGGCGATTCCCGAACAAACAAACAGAGTAACATCGTGTTTTGTGACAGGTTCAGATAGATCTAATTTAATGCGGACGAAGTCACATGCACTACTTTAATAAATAAAGCAATAAAGAATAAAGTATTACATTGGGTAAGTTTGTATGAAGAATATTGTCATTTTTTTTCAGGGGCCATTTATGATTTTTACCTCTTTATTTAGAGGACCTCTAAATACATATAAATATATCTAAATTTATAACGTTTAATAATATCGGAGCCGAGATATTTAAGATTTAATTTTTCATCTCATACATACATAGATAGACGACCAGATGGCCTAGTAGGTAGAGAACCTGACTACGAAGCTTGAGGTCCCGGGTTCGATTCCCGCGTCGGGGCTGATATTTGTATGAGTAATAGGAATATTTGTTCTCGGGTCTTGGGTGTTTAATATGTATTTAAGTATGTATCTATCTATATGTTTATCCGTTGCCTTGTACCCATAACACAAGCTATGCTTAGCTTACTTTGGGACTATGTCAATTGGTGTGAATTGTCCCGTGATATTTATTTATTTATTTATAGATAATCTCGGCAAAATAGAATGGTTTAGATTTTGAACATTTCTTTCGGTTACACTAACAGTGCTATAAATGTTTAAAGCAGTTCCTGCTAAAGGTAGGTACCATTTCAGACTTTTGATCAGTATATGAAGTCGGTTATCGTGGTCGGTGGTCAGTCGGTTAGTGTGGTATCGGGTGTAGAGAATAACACCACCCCTTTCTGCCCGTGGGTGACATAACATAAGAGTCGACTATGACAGTTCGCACATGGAGCTACTCAAAGAGAACTAGTTACGAACTTAAATTACTAACGAGTTGCTTGAGCGTCACACCGCCCATTCACAATAGAGTAATATTTCTCTTGGCAGATGTTATGCCGGTGACGCTCAAGCAACTCGTTAGTAATTTAAGTTCATAACTAAGTATTTCTCTTTGAGTAGCTCCATGTTTGAAGGGCCTCAGGGATTCGGATTCATATGTGTTGTAGGCGATGGGCTAGTAACCTGTCACTGCAACATCACATTTTGTTGATCTTACTTTAGTTTCATTATGCTCTGCCTACCCCTTTTGGCCCCTTTTGGCCTATAATACAGCGTGAGAAAATATATCTATCTGGATTTTATAATTTTTCTACTTGACTTATGAAAATCTACTCGTATATTAAAAATATCTCGGCTCCGATGCACTTTAGAGTATTACATGTTATTTCAAAAGAAGTTTATTTTATAGATCTATCATCATTTACCACTTTAATGAGTAACCTCTCACCTAAAATATGACAACACTTTTACCCAGACCCCTTTACACCTCATTACATACAATCACATCAACTGTAATAGACGTTTTTCTCTACATAGGTATGTTTGCCGTGAATTTCTGTGAAGACAAACGTACTTAAATATTCCAAAATAAATGAGCTCCGATTCAGCGAATCGACTAGAAATGCTTGCTTTGTTCAGTCACTTGGGAACAAACCAAGAACTCTTTACCAAATCGGCATAAAGTCGTAAAACCAAAAAATGAAATTGACATGCTCTGCTTGACCTATTTGTCAAAACAACACAAAAATTTTGATGGTTGAAAACGAGGTTGCCAACTGATATATAATACATAATATACAGAACTGTAATGAATTTCATGTTTGCATAATAGTGGTACAAGGCCTTTCTACTTTTAAGTAACCAATAATCTTTTCTGAAATATAATATAAGGCATACCTGGTGATTTTAACCGACTTGAAAAAAAGAGGAGGTTCTCAATTCGTCTGTATTTTTTTTCAAGTGTAGATCACTTATTCAAAAACTAAAGTAACTAAATTTAATCTTTTCAAACAAAAAAACTTTAAATTCAAATATATTTTGTGGAAAAAATTGGTAACTCAGCGGTGAATACACCAATTTCCATACAAATGGCGGAGACAAGCGTGTCCACTGCGATACCTACTTTATATAATAATGATTACTTTTTATAGGTAGTGATAATTTCAAATGTAAGCTTATTTATGTGCCTATTTCAATTTTAATACAAAGAAAATAATCTAAAGAATTAATATTTAATCATAAAAAAAAAAACCTTATCAGACATGAAAACAATCTGCCACAGGATTTGTCAACCTAATAATAAAACTAGTCATCCAAATACAAGAAGATAATATCCCCAACAAGCATTGTCAAAAGCTTAACAAAAACACAAATAAAAATCCGCAACATGCTTAAAAAAAAAATTATATGACTGAGCACTTTACCGTTTCTGTAAAAAAAATATTTAATGAGCACATTACAAAAAATTACTGACCAACGAAAAGTAGAATGAGAATTCAAGAATAATATAAAAAAACTGAAAAGCAAAAAATAATACCTTTTTTGTTTGACCTTAATCTAGGTACCAGTTTGAAGTCGGTGCCTCAGCACTTAGCCAGGAGGAGTGGACCTATAATCGTCTACCTGATTGACTTCTATCACTCCTCCTGGCTCGTGCTGAGGCACCGACTTCAATCTGGTACCTAGATTAAGGTCAAACAAAAAAGGTATTATTTTTTGCTTTTCAGTTTTTTCGGCGGTTTAATTTTTTGTTAAAAAGTTTTTATTTTATACTTTTTTCCATCCTTGGGGTAATTTTTTTCCAAATTTATAATACCAACTTCAAGGTATACCCTATCTATCCAATAAAAAAGAATTATGAAAATCAGACTACTCTGTAAAAAGTTAGTCAATCATCCCCTGTTTTCCTACCCTTAGGGTAGGAATATTATTTCCAAATTTAAATGGGACCACCCTTGGGGTATACGCTTTCCAATAAAAAAATAATCATCAAAATCCGACTACTCTGTAATAAGTTATGCGTGGTCATATAGTACAATCAGTAACTGAACAATCAATCATCCCCTGTTTTTCTACCCTTAGGGTAGGAATATTGTTTCCAAATTTAAATGGGACCACCCTCGGGGTATACCCTTTCCAATAAAAAATAATCATCAAAATCGGACTACTCTGTAAATAGTTATGCGTGATCATACATAAAAATATATATATATATATATATATATATATATATATATATATATATACACGTCGAATTGAGAACCTCCTCCTTTTGTTTTCGTCGGTTGAACATATAGTACTATTTATTCCATGTTCAATGGACAAATCCTATTGCACACCGAAACTAATGACTAATGACAGTAATGACAAACCATTTTACGCTACTTTTTTCTATTTTTAGGTTTTCGTACTTCAGAAATAAAAGACCCATTATCACTTCGTTGTCCGTCTGCTTGTCAGTGATGTCTGTTTTGCAGATCAAGTTGAAATTGATATCAAAATTGTTAAATCTGCAATCCCTTGGAGCCGTGAAAAAATTGAGTTTCAAAGTTCACGTGATCAAAATTTAATGATGCAACTATTTGAAAGTATATTTTTTATATGTATATTTCATATAAAAAACTTTTTAACAAAAAAATTAAACCGTCGAAAAAACTGAAAAGCGAAAAATAATACCTTTTTTGTTTGACCTTAATCAAGGTACCAATTTGAAGTCGGTGCCTCAGAACGAGCCAGGAGGAGTGATAGAAGCCCATCAGGTAGACGACTACAGGTCCACTCCTCCTGGCTAGTGCTGAGGCACCGACTTCAAATTGGTACCTTGATTAAGGTCAAACAAAAAAGGTATAAAATTATTATTTTTCGCTTTTCAGTTTTTTCGGCGGTTTAATTAGATTAGAAAAAAATACTTTAAATTATACTTAATCAGCTGAAGAAATGTTAGCAACCTTTGTTAGAGTACAAAGCATTTATAATTGGAGTTGCCTTTAGCTTGTCATCACACCAGTTTTGCGCCAGTGGGATGAGCTATACTTACCTAACTGTATTGTTAATTGATAAAGCTTACTTTTAGTGATAAAATTCTAATACCTACAACTAACCAGTAAAATTTGTTCCATCGACTGTAGCAGATATAATCTAGAGATTGCATTGACTTATCGATATCAAGCAAGTATAAATGAGGTCGCATGACAATGTTTATATTTCAATTTAAAATCTCGAAGCAAATACCCCATACTAAGAATGAGCCGTCGCAAACATTCCAAGCGTGTGTGCAAATAGTTTTGTAAAGCAAACCGATTGATACCGATACACACAAAACAAACATATGTCCACATTGCGACAAGCGGCTCAAGCCATAAGGACTTTGTTATATGGACCAAGACATGAGAGTTTCAACAGGCTAATTTAAAAATAAATATACGTTATAAGTTGTGAACGCAGGGAAACATGCCTCCCACCATCCGCCTTTGTTTACCCGAGAAGACCATTAGTCATACAGAATATACACGCTTCACCATCCTGTATTGTACGACCAATTCGCAACAAATTTATCTATCCATTCAGTCTTACTTTTAACTTCCGCAATCTGACGATCACAAGATTTTTGAGAACTCGAACCGATATACTTAGAAAGTAACGTAACCGCGTATTCAACGTTTACGTAAACATCCCATCTTATACTCGTTATAAGAACAATTTCTAGACTTTGTTTAGACAAGCACCTACTGATACGTGCAATGCTTTGCGTGTGCACTCTATTTAGGTAATTCACCACAAATTTTGGTGAAGATAATTAAAGACGCAAGCATTATGCGTCAATTTCTATATATATATCTATTTAAGTAGCTTAGTGAAGGAATAAGAGCTAGCTGGCCTTTATTTAATAGGTATGTTAATAGCGGTTAGTGAATTAGCGATATTAATATTGTAGACCAATACAGAATATATAGCTAGAGTATCTAAGTGAAACAAAATTGTGACAATTGTCCAACGACCACGACTACTGAAAATTAAATCGCATCAAAAATACGGTGTAACAAACGGAGTGAGCTAAATAAAAGCTTGTAAAAACGTGTGAAGTCTCGATTGAGATGACTTGTGTATGACAAGAAATCAAATCCCATAAATTTATAGCCAAACCTAGAAATCAGATGTAAGAAAATTTTTAATTTTGGCTAAAATCTGGCCCATCATGGGATTCCATGTGTGTAACGTAAAAGGAATGGACTGTAATGGAAACGACGATGTGACTGAAATAATGGTAAAAATCTTTAATAGCAAGCAACCAAACCATACAAATTCGCTCACAGAACTTAAAACGACACGACGACATAAAACAGACTGACAAGCACTTTTTCAAAAAAGGTATAAAAAACAATCAAAAAAGTATCAAAAATGCAAGGAGTTAGCAGCAATGTGACTTAGTTAGATTAGTTTGAGTCACTTTTGTTGCAATACACTTCAGAACATCGACCTATGTACGTACCTATGGACATATTTTGTCAAGTACAAGTGAAAGTCCTGAAAAACAGACTGGATAGATCATTTCCCCAAAATCGTAATTTCCTTGTAGCAAAATTCAGTTCGCAGATTTTCCTAAATGCTTTTTTTCTCACCATAGTTTTTTACTGAAGCTTATTTTCACAGTAGCGTTTTTTCCCAATTTGAATTGACACAGAAACAGTGTTGACGGAACTCCGCTCACGCGGAGCTCCTTGTTCTGTGCGCTTTTGGCCCTACGGGCCGATGAAAACTTAACATAACCTAAACCTACCTATGTTTCCGTGTTAATTAAAGTTGGGAAAAAACGCAATTGTGAAAATAAGCTTCAGTAAAAAACCATAGTGAGAAAAAAAGCATATAGAAAAAATGCGAACAGAAATTTTGCTACAAGGAAATTACGATTTTGGTAAATTGCTCTAACCAGTCTTTTATAAGTTCAAGTGTTTATAAGTGGTTTGTAGTGTTTGAAATCGACTCGAAAAAGTGCCCCGAATTTTCGTAGGTACGTAAGCATTGTTTTGCTTTTTGTGCATTTTTATTAATTATTTCAATACAATAGCCCACCAAACTACTACTAGAAACATATTCTCTGTTTCTTTGGCTTATTGTGTAATAATTTATGTAACTCATATTTGAGAAATATTAAAAAAAACGATTTTTAAACGTAATTCGACACCGCGTCACTGTTTGCAACGCAAGGCGAGAGCAATTCATGGCCGGTTTTTTTTTCACGCGAGCAACTGAGTGGATATGATCTCAACACAAACTTACTTAATTAGAAAAAAATAACATTGAGCGTTACTTCTTTATCAGACATGAATGAAATAGAGCTAAAAATTATAGGGGGCCCAAACAACTAATACCTATAAAATGATCCCAAAATGCGTACATTTTGCCTAGAAGCAAGGTTCTGGTAACACTGGATTTTTATAGATACGGCCGTTTATAGCATTTATTTTGACATACTTACCTACAACCGTACGGTTTTGACGGAACCCTCGATGAGCGAAACCGACTCGCACTTGACTGGTTTTCATTTTTCAAATTTGAAGACATGCCAATCCTATAGCATCGTACTAAACAGGGTGCCATACTTTTACATAGTCAAAGTTTTTGCTTAATTAAACGTAAACATCGACTTACCCAAATGTCCACCAGATGTCCAGGCACATGACGTTGAGCCAGGCGAACGCCGCCACGAAACCGAAGTAGATGCTGTACCCTGCATAAACAAGTCATGTGAGCATACAGCACCTTCAAGTTCTCAAATTATAGCACACAACTCATTTAATTAGCACTTATTATTCAGACAAAACTAATTATATCCCTAATTGAAATTTAACAATCAATACCAAATTGATGGATTGTTAATAATGAGATGACTATATTTAGTACGTGATTGCTGTATTCGATATTTAAGAGCCCTTGAGCTATTATCAGATCCTGTTTGTTTTTTCCATGAAGCTATGAGCGTTATAAACGATCACTGAACATTCCGCATGGTTTTGTATTTTATACTTTAGCGCGCTTACGAGAAATAATTTAACTCAAATTTAACGACGTAACGAGTAAATATTATAACGATTAAGTACATATTTACTTGCCATTTTCAAATATTTTTACATAGTGACCCAGGTCGTACCTATCTATGTAGGTATGTTTTGTCTTTTAAATTGCGATAGGAAAATGATGTAGGAATTAGTCAGTAATGAATGACGTGATTTTTGTTAAGAGGAAGATAATATACGACCTATTCAAAATAAATTGGTTGAAACAATGGTCGATAAAAAAATTACCACTCTACATTGTATTCGAGTTATCCTGAATTAAATTCTAAGTAGGTATTCAAGACGAATCCATTGATCTATTTGAGAATTCTTTTTTATTCTTACATAGAATAGGTATGTAACTATGTAGGTAGGTAATAGTAATAGATTGTCCCAAATAAACTCAGCGCTTGTTTTGTGTCAGCACCGGCGAGCCTTGCCCGACTTTAATATTTAGAACAATCCAGTGTGTAAGAAAGATATGTTTATAGGATGCTAATGGAATTGCCACGTTTCTGCAGGGCATCAGAGTTGTTTAGGGAGGCTTGCATAGAAGGCTTAGGGTCTCCCCATATCTATCGATGCGGTATCGTCTTCAACCGATCGGAAAAACCTTTATGTCAGCGCAATAAGAGCGAAAAAGACGTCGATCGGCTCGGCTCAGTTCGGCCCGCGTAGCGTTGACATAAAGGTTTTTCTGATCGGCTGAAAATTCTATGGTGTGTGTGAAGTTTTCAATCGGCACTGGGCCCGCATGGGAACTACGGCTCAAGCCCGCTCATTCTGAGAGGAGGCTTGTTCCCTGCAGTGGGACGTATATAGGCGGGGATATGCGTGTGTATCAAAGCTGCGGGCCAAAAGCTACATAGGTATCCATCAATACTTTTAAATCTACCGTGACTGATTGACAACGGACAGCCTACATTACTCGACCAAAAGCCTAAGCTTGTAAAATCCACTTTCCCGAAATATACACTTTGTCTAAAGGTGCACTTTTTTAGAAAGATCACTTTCTCAATTTAGACAGTTTCCCAGAAGGTGTTAACTTGGGTCACTAAGAGACGTATAAGAATTTCGGATAATCCCAATTCAAGCCATCAATGATCCGAATTGATCCAATTGACTTGAAATATATATATATAGATAGATTAAGTACTTATTGCATTGTCATTGATTTCATCACACAACAAATTATGTATATATATATATATATATATATATATATATATACATACAGGGTTATTTTTGTTTTACGGCTTTTGTCATAACTTAATATGTTTGGTGTAATAACGTTTTGAAAATTTGAGATTACCTCTTATTTTATATACTCTGTGTATTTGTATGGGGAAAAAAGTGCTTCATTTTAAAAAGTCGTAAAACAAAAAACATTTGTTTGAGTGATAGGAATTCAGGGTTAAGAAGATGTCAGTGAATTACAAATAACCCTGTAAATAAAAATGAACCGAACCGACCGGCGTTCAATATAAAGTGAGAATGAGATGCAAACTCTTTTAATATTACGAAATTAAATACTGGCCGGTAAAGCTAATCTATCTAGCTGATTGCTATGAAAAAAAAACTAACTGTCTTTTGTTTAAAAAAATATACGGTAATTTCTTTGCAATGCTATTGAGTACGTTAGCGAAAATGGAGAAAATTGAACTGCGCGCCGTTATCAAATACTTGTATTTGAAATTTTTTTCTACGGACCAAGTCAATTTGGATTTGCGGGACACTTTAGGGTCTAATGCTCCTCCGTATTCGACAGTCGCACGTTTGTGCGCCGAATTTAGACGTGGAAGAACATCGACAATGGACGACCCCCGCTCCGGACGCCCTACTACAGCAGTAACTGAAGAAATTGTGAAAAAAGTCGAAAACTCAGTTTTGGCGGATCGTCGTGTCACGGTTCGTTTTATTGCTGAAAATGTAAAGATTTCAACGGGGAGCGTGCATAATATTTTACATGAACGCTTGGGTATGAAAAAGGTATCTGCGCGTTGGGTACCAAGAATGCGTACTGACACGCAAAAACAAACTAGACTAGAGATTTGTCAAGAAGCTTTGAACCTGATGCAGCAAGACCGGGAACTTTTTTTGGTGCGATTTATAACAATGGACGAAACATGGCTCCATCATTACGACCCTGAAACGAAACTGCAGTCTATGACATGGAAAAGGCCATCATCTCCAACTCCGAAGAAATTCAAGGTGAGCCCATCTGCCGGTAAGGTCATTACTCTCTCTCTGGGCTCTGTTTTTTGGGATGGAAAGGGGTATTAATGATTGAGTATCTCGAGCATGGAGCCACTATTATGGGCACTTTATACGCCAAACAAATAGCAACATTGCGCAATGAGATCCGCGAAAAACGGCGAGGTAAACTCTCGAAAGTTGTGCTGTTCCACCAGGACAATGCCCCGGCACACAAGTCCGCCGTTGCAATGGCTGCAATTCGTGATGCTGGGTTCGATATCCTTAAGCATCCTCCGTATTCACCAGATCTCGCTCCCAGTGATTTCTACCTATTTCCGAGATTGAAACAATACCTGAGAGGCCAGAAATTTGAAGACGACGACGCGGTAGTCGCTGCAGTAGAAGATTTTTTAAGTACTCAAGATGAGACCTTTTTTAAAAATGGAATTTTAAGTTTAGAAAAAAGATATACTAAGTGTATTATGCTAAAAGGTGACTATATCGAAAAATAAAATGAAATTTAGTAAAAGTTGTTTATAACATACTCATTCTCACTTTTTATTGAACGCCCCTAGTATATATACGCGCATAACTTCCGATCGACTGCACTAAATTGGATAATAAGAACTTTTTTTTTTGGTTCTTAATTTTATTATCAGGAAAAGGTTTGTATGAAAAAAAATTCAGCGGGGGCGAAGTAAGCAAAAAGGATGTTTTTAGTACTATTTTTTTAAATATAATCATAATAGGTATAATTATTTTTATTAACATAGATTGTAGTTTCCTGTAATATACATATGGTAGTAGGTACTAACAAATATACATCCGCTACGATACCTACGTTTCTTTAGTGACAGCATGTGAAAAATAAGGATAAAGAATGCTATGCGACTATTTATTTGATACTTCTCACATTTATTCAATTTTTGTTGCATCTTTCTTATGGTCTAAGAGCCGTTGACGATCGACCTTCACCGATCTGTTAACTCGATGAGACATATTTTTTATCATAAAATAAAATAAAAATGAACCGAAATGTATATATACGCGCATAACTTCCGATCGACTGCACTAAATTGGATAATAAGTACTTTTTTTTTATTGGTTCTTAATTTTATTATCAGGAAAAGGTTTGTATGAAAAAAAATTCAGCGGGGGCGAAGTAAGCAAAAAGGATGTTTTTAGTACTATTTTTTTAAATATAATCATAATAGGTATAATTATTTTTCTTAACATAGGTTGTAGTTTCCTGTAATATACAAATACATAACAAACAGATACTAACAAATATACATCCGCTACGATACCTACGTTTCTTTAGTGACAGCATGTGAAAAATAAGGATAAAGAATGCTATGCGACTATTTATTTGATATTTCTCACATTTATTCAATTTTTGTTGCATCTTTCTTATGGTCTAAGAGCCGTTGACGATCGACCTTCACCGATCTGTTAACTCGATGAGACATATTTTTTATCAAATATAATTTATAAACAAATATGCCTATGATAACTTGCCTATCGAAAAGTGTTCATAGCTATTTTTTTTGTTTTATTGTGGAGTGCCTTTAGCCATCTTCCAGCTCCATCATCAGACCCTGGTTACCATTTGGGATCAAAGTACTCGTGAAGACGAATCAAACGAGTCCAAACTCGATGGGGTTGTGTCGTTTTATTGTGGAGTGCCTTTGGCCATACTGAATTAATGAAATTACGAATTACCCCATCGAGTTTGGACTCGTTTGATTCGTCTTGACGAGTACTTTGATCCCAGATGGTAACCAGGGTCTGATGATGGAGCTGGAAGATGGCTTAAGGCACTCCACAATAAAACAAAAAAAAATCTATGAACACTTTTCGATAGGCAAGTTATCATAGGCATATCTATATATATATAAAAATGAATCCCTATTTCCCTTGGTCACGGCATCACGCATGAACGGCTGGACCGATTTCACTAATTCTTTTTTTGTTGTGTTCGTCATTGTCAGGAGAAGGTTCTTATGAAAGAAAAAATTAAGAAAATTGCGCGGAAAATTAGAAAATATAAGAAAAATTACCGTCCATAATAACTTTTCTAATGTAACCTTACGGCGAAAATAAACGGATCACTCACGTCTTAAAACGAGTTTAACTCGACATGTTTCGGGCTAATCCGTAGCCCTTCCTCTCTTATTACAGTTATTGTCGATACTTTGGTGTACGAAGATAAAATTTGTCAATTATTGGCAGATGAGGGTACTTACAAGAAAGTGACTTACAACCCTACCGCCAGAGTGACGACAAAGGTTAATAAGTTGCTTCAAAGGCTACCCGACAAAAATTTAATTGCGAGATTGCGTCCACGGAACCCCACGTCTCCGAAGATATATGGTTTGCCGAAGATACATAAAGCTGACTGGCCTTTGAGACCCATAGTGAGTCAGATTGATTCGCCGACGTATAAGCTTGCCCGTCATCTTTCGTCTGTGCTATTAGGGTTTACGGGGAAGTCGGGGAGTTTTATCAAAGATTCGAGACATTTTGTCGGTTTGTTAAATGATATCCGTATACGTGAGGACGAACTGATGGTTAGTTTTGATGTCACTTCTCTTTTTACCAATGTACCGGTGGACGAGACTTTAAGAATTATATCTGACCTTTTGTGTGTCACTGATTTACCTACTGTGTACATGGAGGGAATTGAGTTGTGTTTAAGAAGCGGATATTTGGTTTGGCGTGGTGATTATTATTTGCAAGTTGATGGAGTGGCTATGGGTTCACCGATTGCTCCGGTTACCGCCAATATTTTTATGGAGTGGTTGGAGGGTAAAGCTTTAAACAACTCTCCCGTGGTTCCTAGATATTGGTGGCGGTTTGTGGATGACATTTTTGCGATTGTGTCTGGAGATGACTTGTCACGGTTTACTGACTACCTCAACACGTTGCACGATAAGGTTAAGTTTACGGTGGAGAGAGAGAGTGCTGGACGGTTGCCATTTTTGGATGTTTTGGTGATGCGGAGACCCTGTGGGAGATTGGAAACTACAGTTTACCGTAACCCAACTCATACAGATCGATATTTGAGGGCAGATTCACACCATCATCCGTGTCAATTATCTGCTGTGCCAAGGACGTTGATAGATCGAGCCTTAAGTATTTGTGATCCACAATTTGTGGATTGCGAACTGGGTCACGTAAGACGTGTGTTGGAGAGCAATGGGTACAACTGGAGGCAGAGTAACCGGTTCCTGAACGTAGCGGCTTGTCAACGGCCAAGGGCGGCTGATAGGCTGCCGGTATACTTGCCGTTTATAAAGGGGGTAACGGATAAAATCGGGCAATTGTTACGCCGGAGATACAGCATCAAGTCGATTTACCGTCCTCATATGCAGCTCAGGCAGTTGGTACGTTCACCGAAGGATCAAGCCCTTTAGTGGTCCCGGAGTATATAAAATTCCATGTTCCTGTGGCAAGGATTATATCGGAGAGACTGGACGTAATGTTTCCACAAGGTTATCGGAGCACATACGCAGTATGAAAAAGCAAGACAGCAAGGGGTCTGTGGTGGCCGAACACTCAATGGACTCGGGCTCGACGCACTACATCCGGTTTGATAAGGCTTCCGTACTTGCGAGAGAAAAGTTTTTCATTCCGCGGAAGGTGCGTGAAGCCATCGAGATTGGTCGTCATCCAAATTTTAACCGGGATAGTGGTTGGTCAGTATCCCCGAGTTGGAAAACAGTGTTGAATGTTCGTACTGCGTCAACGGTGAGTGTGGACGAACCTTTACAAAGTGATGTGGTTAGTGTTGTGTGCTACCCTACATTTGACAATGACAATAAAAGTGATGATGAAAACGGGGGTAGTTGTGTGTCGCTGTCAGTTGCGTCGAGTAGCCGCGCGACCAGGGCGTTAGCACGCAGTGCACGTTTGGCAGCCGCCGTGACGTGCGACTCCGAGAGGAAGGGCTACGGATTAGCCCGAAACATGTCGAGTTAAACTCGTTTTAAGACGTGAGTGATCCGTTTATTTTCACTATGAGTGAGTCTCACGGTAGTTTCATGTTTAAAGTAACCTTATGGCGTTTGACATAACTGCCAGTCGTTTGACAGTTGGCGTGATTAATAGAATACGATCGTTTAAATTAAATGTACGGGTCGAAATTTTATTCATAAAACTAGCGACGCGCCCCGACTTCGTGTGGGTGTAGTTTGGGGGAAAAGAGGTAAATATATAAACTTACCACCTTAAATTATAGACTTTCTTTATTTTTCACACCTATTTTTCAAAGTTACATCCGTGCGAAGCCGGGGCGGGTCGCTAGTTTGTTTATAAATTGTATTGGATAAAAAATATGTCTCATCGAGTTAACAGATCGGTGAAGGTCGATCTTCCACGTCTCCTCTACTATTAGTCATGTACTCATGTAAGAAAAATTTTAGTTGTTTAATACCTCGTTTGCGATAATACCTTCTTGCTACCATGATCATTTTCCCATCCGCTGTGTTTGCTCTCGGACTCAGTTTTCATGTTGATTTGGTAACCTTACCACTAGCAAGTCACAGAATGCTTTTGTTTCCTTTCCTATTTTCTCTATTTCGTGAACGTTGGCGACTTTTTCGAGATCGAGATATCGAGGTTCAAACAGCCTACGTGGCAAGCATGTACTCGTACAATACATGGCTAGATTATTCGGCGTCGTTATTTGCCAGGTTTACTTTTGATATATTTGGCGGACCGGGTTATTTTTTTTACCGGTTACCTTACCGGGTTACCAGGTGACTATGTCTAAATATAACAGGCTTTAAATTGCGATTTACTATTTAAAAAAAAATTGCATAAGTAATTGTGTTTTATGAAGGTGTTTGAATGCTATCTGTATCCCTAAATGTTGCAATTTAATTTCTTCAGTACATTTATGGCTTTAGATCATTTATAAGCACCTATAGATAATATTATCAACCATAAATTGTAAAATAAAATCAGTATTTATTAACTACATTTGTATTTAAACTGAAAAGGCCAGAGGCAATTTTGACTTTGAATAATTCAAGTAAAACTGAGTCTGTGATTGGATCGTGTCGGAGGTCATTTCAAATCATACTCACCAAATAAAACGCAATAATTTTCTTCAATGGTTCCGTATTGGACCCTGGCGAGGCACGAGAAGGCTAATAGCATGGTACCGACGTGGCAAATGAGCGTGCGGCCGTGCAGATTACGGAGTTCTGGCAGAGAGCAGTACACCAGCAGGGTGAAGGCCAAACACACGGCCGATACGCTAATCAACTGTAAAAAAAATATCTCAATAAAAACATAGCCCCGCTGAGCTCATAACATTACAGACCTTGCAGTCGGAGACTTCTGATAGGGCACTATTTTATGAAAAAAATATTGTTTGGGTACTGTTTTATTTCACGATTTATCTTTTTCCGCTCACATGTGACTTCCTGAGATAATCCGGACGTGCTTATCGAGTACCTACCTAGGCTAGGCAGCTAAACAACTCAATACAATCAAAGTGTTTAGGGATCACTTCATCCCTAAACATTACCATACCTACTTAGGAATGCATAAATTCTCCTACGCATTTAATCAATGCTAGTTCACCGTAAGATGAGGTGAAATTTAGTATCTAACCACTTTAGGATTACAGTTGATTTGACTATGTTTTAGTAATACTTAAGTGCTGTGTAAATGTTCATCAATATTCATCTTACTTTGCTATCATTAACTGCTATACCTACCTACTTACAAGAAACAGATGCGAGCGAGATGACAGATTCACATTTCAGCGATAAAAATTATATGTATATGCAGAACGAAATGATTAATTGGTCTTTAATGTAAACATTTCATTATTGACGCGAGTAAAAGCCGATTTGTTACTTCGTTGCTTTTGACGCTTCATAGTTACATCATAACATCAAAGGGATCAATCAGATGAGTGCGATAACTTTCGTTTTAAGCTTTTAAAATTCTATTTTCATAAATTGATTAATCTAAATGCAGGGAAGTGTGCCAGCCAGGATACGATAGCAAAACGAATACACTTACATCACCCACTGAAATATAACCCATACAAATGTCACATATGTATCACAAATACCTAAGTTAAGTACATAAATTTTAATAATTTTAAGAAATAATGTACGTAACGTAAACAAGGCAAACCGCGAACTTTTTAAAGTTGACATAAATTACATTTTGTAGTAGTCATTTTTTATGTTTGCCTTATCGATTTTTCGTAGTTATTTAATATTAGTTATTAATAAAAATACGCTGGAAAGTAACTCTCGTCTGCTACTAAATTTGTCAGTGAAATAGATACGAGGGTGAATTGAAAAGTTTTGAGCCTGACCTTTAAAATAAAGATTTAAGTTTTATATCAATTTTATTCCTCTACATAGTCTCCAAAACGATCTACATATACACTTTTGCGACCTTGCTTCTAACTTCATTATTCCTTGTAAATAAAAAAATCTTCAAGGTGATCAAAATATGCAGTCTCAGCTTCTTGAACCTCAATATTCGTGGAAAATTCCCATCCTGCCAAGTGTTTTATTAGGTTCGGGATAAGATGATAGTCAGAAGAGGCCAAGTCCGGAGAATATGGTGGATGCGGCAACAATTCAAACAGTATGCATTTGTCCGATAGATTTCGCTGCAGTATGAACAGGAGCATTGTCTTGGTGGAACAACGATTTTGACGCTTGCCTTCGCTTTCACCATCTCTTTCTGTCATCATTTTATACCGTTTAACAGAAAGAAATAGTGATTACGAAGGCAAGCGTCAAAAAACGTTAGTCAAATAAGCCTGCAAGTTTTTTCGTTTCAATTTCTACACGCAGACTTTGTAAGAGGGTGCAATAGTAACCAGCATTTATGGTTTTACCCTTTTCGAGATGATTAAACATGATGACGATGACTCCTTTACAATTCCAAAAAAATGAAGCCATTACCGTCTTCGCTGATAAAATGGTCTTAGCTTTTTTAGGAGGTGGAGGAAGGGAGACCCTGACCTTTTTCATTGTTTGGATTACACTTTTGACTCCGGTGTATTGTGGTGGACCCAAGTGTTGTCCATAGATACGGACCAAGAAAATCTTGTGGGTCGCATTAAAACAGATCCAAACAATGCTGTGCCACTGTATGGCAGGAACGTTTATTTTCAGCTGAAAGCAGTCTGGATATCCACCTAGAAGAGTCCTTAGAAAATTCAAGATCCTTGGTGATTATATTTTGTACTTGCTCATAGGCAATGCCAATTGTCTCCGCCTTATCTCTGTAACTTTCAACTGCCTGTCATATATAATTATTTCCAGTATTTTATTGACGTTTTCGTCTGTAGAGGCCGTTATGTCTACCACACCTAGGTTCATCTTGAACTGCTTCTCTGCCGCGTTTAAAATCGGGTAGCAGATTTCGTTCTTGCTACCCTCCTAAAGTCTGGCACATGTCTTCAAAAATTGGCTTTGGCGTTAAGCCTTTTTAGGGTTCTGTAGTCAATTAGGAACCCTTATAGGTTCGCCATGTCTGTCCGTCTGTCTGTCTGTCTGTCCGTCCGCGGCTTAGCTGTTACTGTTAGTACTAGAAAGCTGCAATTTGGCATGAATATATTCATCAGTCACGCCGACAAAGTGATTAAATAAAAAAAACTACAATAAGTATCGATTTAATTCTCCCATCGTTACATACCTATACCTTAATTCGACGACATAAGAGCTAATGGGATATATTTATGGGGATCCTATCGATGTCGATTTTATTTCCGAAGGTTTAGAATCCCGAAAACTTCATTTGTCCGAAAGCATTTTTTTCTGAAACTGTAAATATTTCAGGATTTATTTCAGAACCATCGTGCAGAACCCTTTAGGTTAGGTTAGGGTTGTTTTATAAAAATCCTGAAATATTTACAGTTTCAGAAAAAAATGCATTCGGATAAATGAAGCATAATAATAATGATAAAAAAATATCCTTAAGCCATAAACAAAAACACCCCCGGAATTTTTTGCCTCCCCGAAAATTTGTATTGCTTAAAAAAATATTTTTTAGTATACGCTATACGGATTATGATGTCGTAACGGACGAATAAACTAACTTAACTGCTTAAAAGACAGAGAGACATTCATGGAGTCACGGCGTGAAATATTACATACATACTAATACATACTTGCAACAATGATAAAGGGTACTTTAACCATAGCTAAGTGGGCTCACAGTAACAAAACCAGTGTGATATACTGTTGCGCTTACTAGATTACATACGATGAGATTACAAAATAAACAATATTCTTTTAAATCTTACCACAAACGAAACAAAGAAGTTTTTGTTAATTTCAGGCGCTTTTTCAAAGCAAAGTGCAGCAGCGACTTCTATGGGATGGTCATCTTTACAAAACCTCCTGTCAAACTCTTCGACGCAGTAGTTCTCGGTGGACCGCAATATTTGTTGGAGACTACCGTCGCGATTTAAGTGATGCTTATCCAACGGGTTGTCACTACTAGTGACGTACTTTCCTGCTGGACACATGATTGATGTCCTAATACCCAGCAAATCTGAAGGGAAAGAATTTCATATTAATAATCATTAGTAACGTCCATATTCACGAAACAGCCAATAAAATTATCACTTATCTTATGGAAGAGAAACCATTAAAATAAACACAAATTAATTATTTTCGGTTTGATTATCTATCTACACGGGCATTTTCAGAAAAAAGTGTACTCTGTACTTTTTTTAAAAACCTAACAAATTTTGGGTTATTTCTACTCAGAATCACAAGCACTATCGATTTAAGCAATAAAAAAAGTGTCCCTCTCTTAATTGTCAGTTTTTGTATGGGCCGTCACAAAACTGACTAATAAGTTTTGTATGGAAAAATTAAGGAAAACGGGTACATTTTTTTCTGATAACTCCCACCTATAAAACTTGTACCGTGACTTGTACCGTGACTGACTGACTGACTGACAAACAACGCACAGCCTAAACTACTGGTGCTAGAGACTTGAAATTTGGCATACATGTACCTTGAGTATTGTAGAGGTGCACTAAGGAAGGATTTTTGGAAATTCTCGCAGGATAGGGAAATATCTAGACTTTCTTTGTTTTTTTGTTTGTAGCGGAATCTTTGAAACTATAGAGCCGATTTAAAAAAAAACACCATTACAAAGCTACATTATTTTTCATTGACATAGGTTACTTTTTATCCGGGAAAATACGAAATTCCCAGAAATAAATTAATTCAATTTCGGGGCCGATTTTGAAAATTCTTTCACCAATAGAAAGCTACACTATTCCTAATTGGAGACTACTCTTCTTCGGGAAAATGCAAAATTTCCGCGGGATAGAAATAAGTGAATTCAACTTCGGGGCTGATTTTAAAATTTTCTTGCACCAATAGTAAGCTACACTTTTCCTGATTGGTATAGATAGACTAACTCTTCTTAGGGAAAATGCAAAAGTCCCGCGGGATAGAAGTATCTAAGTCTATCCAAATTCGGGGCTGATTTAAAAAAATATTTCACTAACAGTAAGCTACAGTATCCCTGATTGTCATAGGCTACTTTTCTATGGGACAATGGAAAATTCCCACGGGATAGAAATAAGTGAATTGAACTTAGGACCTGATTTAAAAAAACAACTAATAATAAGCTACACTGGCTCTGATTTTCAAAATAGGCAAAACAGTTATTTCTATCCCGCGGGAACTTTACTTTGCACTTTCTTGGGATAAATTAAGCCTGTTTCAATCAGGCACAAGCCTCCTCCTAGAACGAGAGGACTTGGGCAGTAGTTCCCACGCGGGCCCAGTGCGATTTGGGGACTTCACACACACTATTGAAATTCTTCACAGGTGTGTGCAGCTTTCCTCACGATGTTTTCCTTCACTGTAAAGCTCATGGTAAACTTCAAACGTAATTTAGCACATGAATTAGGAAAAACTCAGAGGTGCAAATCCGGGCACAAACCCACGACCCTCTGCTTACTTAAGAGTCCATAGGTCAAACCACTAGGCCAGCACGGCTTAGCGGCCATAGAATTCACTTAGGTATTCCTATTTTAAACATGAAAGTACCGTGAGACTCACTCATAGTGAGTAGTCACTATAGGTATTCCTATTTTAAAAATGAAAGTACCGTGAGACTCACTCATAGTGAGTAGTCACTATAGGTATTCCTATTTTAAACATGAAAGTACCGTGAGACTCACTAATAGTGAGTAGTCACTATAGGTATTCCTATTTTAAACATGAAAGTACCGTGAGACTCACTCATAGTGAGTAGTCACTATAGGTATTCCTATTTTAAACATGAAAGTACCGTGAGACTCACTCATAGTGAGTAGTCACTATAGGTATCCCTATTTTAAACATGAAAGTACCGTGAGACTCACTCATAGTGAGTAGTCACTATAGGTATTCCTATTCCTCGGGAACTTTGCTTTTTCCTGGCATTATTCTATTAAATTACCTGTGTGCCAAATGTCATCCAAACAACTAACGCTATTGTCTTTGCGTACGAAGTCGCGGGCAAAAGCTAGTACATACATAAGATTCAAAAAGTAACTTGACTCTAAAAGCCAATTTGGATAATTTATCTGTTACAGGACGAACTACATGTAACAGATACCTTGAAAGTTTATCACATACTCTTAGGGAAAGTAGTTAACTATACGCATAACATTCTTTTAACTATGGAGTCAATCAACCTTTGTAAAATATTGTAGAAAAAAATATAATCTACAATAAATAAATAAATAAATATCACGGGACAATTCAGACCAATTGACCTAGTCCCAAAGTAAGCAAAGCTGGTGTTATGGGTTCTAGGCAACGGATAAAAATACTTATATATATATACGTCCGCGAGGAATGGGGGGGGGATAAAAAATAGCCTACGACATATTCTCAGACATACCGAGTCTATATAAAAAAAGTTTCATAAAAATCGGCCAAGCCGTTTCGGAGGAGTTCGGTAACAAACACCGTGACACGAGATTTTTATATATTAGAAGATACATACTTAAATACATATTAAACACCCAATACTCGAAGCAAACATTCGTATTTTTTGTACAAATATCTGCCCCGACGCGGGAATCGAACTCAGGACCTGCAGCTTCATAGTCAGGTTCTCTAACCACTAGACCATTTGGTCGTCTAATAATATTATTTTCAACCTTCTATTAACTCCGCTATTACCACAGCTTGGTAATAATAAATAACATTGTACTTCATTGATATTGACCTCCGCAAAGTCAGAAAAAAAAGGCGTTACTCGTAGTTTCTAAAATACATTTGACAAATATTTCCATCCTTGTCATAGTGAAAATGGAGATTACGTGTTTCTCCTTTATACCTTCATAGCCAAACCAATTTGGAATAGTTAAGTATTTTCAAATGAAAAGGATAAAGAAAATCATATATTTACGGAAATCATTCAGATCTCATAATTACTAAACTAAACGGGACTTATCATCACGCAATAAATATGTATTTATTTACCTCAAAAACGTGCTGGTTATGGATTATCAGCCTAAAATATCGTTACGCACCTTAGTAAGTACTTTGTTTAGTTAGTCGCAAAACCCGATAAAACGAGTTAGCGAAATTGACAAAGATGTAATGTGCATGACGATATCGATAGGCCGATAATTCACAACCAAATTTAATTTTGAGGTAAATATATAAATATTTATTGCGTGATAATAAGTCCCGTATAGTTTAGTAATTATGAGTGAAAATCACGAAAGTTTAAAACAGTATCATTCAGATCTGCTTATTCAAAGATTAAAATTCAGATAAAATGTCCTTTATACCTCCATCCATAGCCAAACTAATTTGGAATAGTTAAGTATAAGTATTACCAAATGAAAAGGACAAGAAAATTATATGTTTACGGAAATTATTCAGATGTACTTATTCAAAGATACAAATTTATATAACATGACCCCAAACTAATACTTAACTTACTTCCATAGCCAAACCAATTTGGAATAGTTAAGTATTTCCAAATGAAAGTGATAAGAGTATTATATGTTTACGGAAATTATTGAGATCTGCTTATTCAAAGATTCAAAGTCAGATAAAATTGAATAGTGAACACTATTTTTGCAATTATCCTCGTTTCTTTGCATAATTAGATCCTTGGATAGAACTTACTTAGTTGCTTATAACATTACTAGCTGTTGCGCGCGACGCCGTCCGCAAAGAATAGGGGTAGGTATAAAAAATAGCCTACTCTCAGACCTACCGAATACAGAGAAAAAAGTTTCATAAAAAATCGGTCAAGCTATCTCGGAGGAGTTCGATAGCAAATACCGTGACACGAGATTTTTATATATTAGAAGAAGATTAAGATAAACAAAATTTTTAAACGCGTCAGAAAACATTTATGGCATAAAAACAAAGGAATACAGTAAAAGCAAGCTTTGATAAACCCTCTTACTAAAAGGCAAATTTGAAACAGTACCTACCTTAAATTATGATTATGAAGGTGGCAGTTATACAACAGAAGCACATGTTGAAGGGTCGAAGATATTGATTTTTCACAATATTAATTAATGATGATGTTTAGTTATTTAATAATGAACAGTGCATAGATGTGGTGTAATTATGAGTAAGTACGTATTATATATCTATATAATATATCTGTGACGCCACAAAAAAACAGATATTCTAAACAGCTCACACGAATTCCAGGAAATATAAGTACCGAGTAAAAATACACTACTTTTCAGTATAAATTAAACCGCAGACAAAACATTTATCTATTAGCTATTTCTCGACAATACAAGAAATACTTAGGATAAGTTTTTCATGTTTTTAAAGTTATAATAACACTAGCTTCTGACTGCAACTTTATCTGCGTAGTATTACTTATTTCCGTCTAAAGTGCCAAATTTCGTCATGATTGGATAGGGTGTTGAGGCGTCAAGAGAGAATAAAAAACGTACAAATAATTTCTACACTAACAATATTGTAAGCTAAGATAGAGATGAAACTCACCGGGAAAATCTGGATATTGCTTTTTCAAAGGATCCAAATAGAGCGAAACATTAAAGGAAAATACACCACTTGTATCAGGCACACAATCACTCCTCATTGTAGTACAGCTTCTAACTTTAAAATGTTGTCCCATAGGACAGCATTTTCTGATAGGATATGCCCCGTAGATAGCTGCATTGTCTGTGCAAACTCGAGCCACCATTCCATCGCCGAATATTCTTCGGTCCAAACACCACTCGCCTTGTGCTAAACGCTGCTCATTTAATACTTTATTTCCGGAAACAATCAAACTGCTACCATTTACACTTATGGTGTAGTCTTCGTCAGTCAAATCAACTGTATATTGTACCATTTTACAGTGAAGTTTTGTATCCACCTCATAAATGTAAGGTCCGGGGATATTTATTTCTCTTATGAGCCATTCCTCATTAATATCTTCTTCAACAGCTCTGCATACTCGATGGACGATATCATACGCTTGTCTCTCGGGGCAACATTTTCGAAAGCGATTGATACCTAGTTCTATATCAGATGTGTTCTCGGTTTCATTTTGTCTACAAGTTAAAGCTATTGTTTTCGGAATGTTATCAGTAATTTCACCATCTTTCGTTTCTAAAACTAATCTATCGTAACAAATGTTGTTAACGGATGTAATTTGCAAGTCCTTAATTTTCAGTAACGTTAGATTATCCATTTCCCCGCATTCTTCAGGCATACCATGAGTCACGTCCACATCTTCAGATACTATAAGTGGTGAGGTAGATATATCAAAATATATTGTTGTATTTTCACGACTTATACATTCAAAACTTGGGTAAGTTGTGTTAGAATCCACGACTTTTATTAGGTTTTGATCCTTTGGACAGCACTTTTTGAACACAACCGAGGCACTTTGAACACAATTAGCACTCAGAAACAAGAGCGTCCACACAACTGTGAGCCACATCTTGCAAAATTCTAAAGTCATTGTTCAAAAAAATTAAAGTTCACAACAGGTGGTCGATGTCGATCGTCGTGGTTAGCATTGTTTATATATCGGATCCGGCGGCGGCGCGGCGTGTGGCGAGGCTCGACGGCGGCGGCGGAGTGATCCGCGTGGGACGCTGCCGGCGCTGCAAGCTGGAGGCTGCTCGCCCTTGAGGTCACGACGGCGACCGCCCGCGTCCCTGTCTGCCTTACTCTACGCTACGCTACCGGACGCTTTTGAGCTTCGAAATTTTATAAACACGTGAGAAACTAATAACAATAGCCGTACAAGTAATTTTTGAGGCACCAATAAACTTTAAAATGCACCGTTCTCACGTATGTGTACGCACTAAAATGAATAACAACCTTTAAAGTCAACTTGTGATTGTCCGATGCAAGATACTACTACAAAGACGGTTATTCAGAAAATTTACCTTTATCGGCCACTGATAAATAAATATGACAAGACTCGTTGATTACGCAGAACTTATATTTAAACCTAGATATGTTTTTTTATCAATGATTATGACTATCAAAAATTATGACAAGAAAGTAGAGTAGGTATAAACAAACCGGAATTGCATGGATAGGAAATTGCTTTTCTATTTTTGTTAGTTATATTATGTAGCTTTATTTATACTTACCTCCATGTCTTTTTACGCTTCAAGTAAGCATTGGGTCTTATTTGTACTGTAAATATATAAACTGTCAGATGGATACATAAAACCAAACATGATTTTTGAAAATTTTGGACGTC
The DNA here is from genome assembly GCA_947859365.1 of Archips crataeganus. Taxonomy (NCBI): domain Eukaryota; kingdom Metazoa; phylum Arthropoda; class Insecta; order Lepidoptera; family Tortricidae; genus Archips; species Archips crataeganus. Next base: position 11,235,524 of record OX402047.1, read on the forward strand.
GTTTTATTAACAGCCCCCAGACATTCCAAATACATAAAGAAAAATATTTCGTAAAAAGTGCTGCAAGTCGTAAGGCTCTATTACTTCAAATATCGATCAAGTGCGAGTTGAACTCCGACACTGAGGGTTCTGTATTTTAAATTTTAATAATAATTTTTGATTGTTTGTTTGTTTGCATTGTATAGGCTCCGAAACTACTGACCCGATTTAAAAAATTCTTTCACCGTTCGGAAGCTACATTATCCCCGGGTGACAAAATAAATTATATTTAAAAAAAATAGGGATTTTTACTAAAACTCCAATAATGTAACTCAAGGTGTAAAAAACTATTAATGATAGAACAAAATAATGTACTACCACTTTGCAGAACACATCATTATGTACAAAAAATGTCGCGACAGCATAATAAAATGCATAGATCAAATATGTTAATTAAGCTGTGGGGTTTATTCTCTTTAGGTACTTAATTGGCCAAAAGGTGCCAAATTTCTTAAGTGATTTCCACGCTATCGTTTAAAGGCGTGAGTTTAAAAACACAAAATAGCTTCAAAACACCGTTACATTTAGTACCTACCTAAGTATGTGATGTTAATATTATCGAAGTGATCCTATGTTGTCCGATGATTTGTTCCATTTTTTTTTCCTTTTTAGTTTGGTACAGAACCCTAAAAATGAGACGACATAGATATAACAACGTATTTTTGTGTTGCACAAATACTAATAAATCTTGTTATTTCTACTTCAAATATAACCTTTGTGGCATACGGGCACGGGCACGGGCACGTATCTGAATATCGAAAGTTGGGATTTATTAAAATGGTCTTACACAGGGTTATTTGTAATTCACTGACATCCTCTTAACCCTGAATTCCTATCACTCAAACAAATGTTTTTTGTTTTACGACTTTTTAAAATGAAGCCCTTTTTTCCCATACAAATACACAGAGTATCGTAAAAATAAGAGGTAATCTCAAATTTTCAAAACGTTATTACACCAAATATATTAAGTTATGACAAAAGCTGTAAAACAAAAAACATTTTTTTAAGTGGTAGGAGTTTAGGGTTAAAAGGATGCTAGTGAATTACAAATAACCCTGTATAGATCCTACTAGGTTAGGTTACTTTTATAACAATCTTAATAAAAAGGTTACGGTTTCAGAAAAAAAATAGTGCGTGGAGTCCCTCCGCGCGGAAGAAGTGAAACTTCATAATAAAAAATAAAAAAAACCAGGCGGTCACCCATCCAAGTACTGACTGCGCCCGACGTTGCTTAACTTCGGTGATCGGACGAGAACCGGTGTTTTTGTCAAATATCTTGAAAACGGTGCATCCTACGGCCAAATCAATGAAATTTTCGTCCCCCCTTTAAAACCCTTTTTGATATTTTAATACAATATATTAACTTTCGATATTCAAATACGTGGCCGTGGCATACTTTAACGTTCTAGGGCCATGGGTAGGTATATTTTCTTATTTCATCATTTGAGTGTTCCGTACCCAAAGCGTAATAAAATAACTTTAATTTCAATACTAGATGAAAAAAAACCTGCCTGTATAATTCCCGTCCCCGTGGGATTTCCGGAAAAATATATAACTTATGTCACTCGCAGAACTGAGACGAATCTAATGACACCTCACACTTCAAAATCCATTGAGCCGTTTAGGCTGCAGGGCGTGCCAAAGAATGATACGTACATACATGCAGCATACATACATAGGTAAATACATAAGCTCGAAAAACATAACCCTCCTTCGACAGTCGGGTGAAAACGGGAACCTATTAGGTATTAAGACTCCACTATCTGTCTGTCTGCCTGTCTGCATGTCACCAGGCTGTGTCTCATGAACCGTGATACCTAGACACTTCGATCAGCAATACAATACAATTGTTGATCGAAGCCTAGACAGTTGAAATTTTCACAGATTTCTGTTGCCGCTATAACAACAAATAGGTAAATTGAATTAAAAATTAGAGGGGAAGTCTTACAAAAAACGTGGTTTTTTAGCGTTTTTATCTCGATCTTTGTAATGGTGTTAACTAGACACTTGAAATTTTCACCGATTATGTATTACTGTGGCCGGTACAACAGCAAATAAAAATATAATTACTTATATTAAACATTAAGGGGAGTCCCGACTAACCAATATAAAATGATCTCACACTGCGTACATTTTACTGAGAAGCATGATTCTGCTAACACTGGATTATTTAGTTACGGCTGTTTAAGACGTATATTTTGACACACCTCTTTGATATTCACAAGTAAGGTGCGAAGACACTGACTATGAATAAGACATTTGACGTATTAATCACAGTTGTAATACTATATTAAGTACTGTTACATAAGATCAGCAATGCAAGAGAAAGGGCGATATACATAAGTACTCTTAATACGCGTATGTTAGGGGGCCGATTTCAGAGCGTTCTGACCGCCGCGTTTTTTTTCATTACCGTCGACGTAACTATTGCAGAGGGGGATGATGATCAGAGTTAACTTTTTATATAAATGTGTGGCGGTACCGAGGCTTAGTCTGATTTTATCCAAAGTTGTCGCGATTTATCATTATTTTACAGCAATCATCGAGTGACACTAATGAAATTTACAAAACGCTGACAAAACGCTCTGCAATCGACCCAGGGTGAAAATATGAAGCTATTTTTCTTATACGCTCTATGAGCAGTGACATTCGCAAATGAAAAATATAAAGCTTATTTTTCTTACACACGCGCTGACAGTCGTATCATTTTTTATTCTTATCTCAACTACTTCAAGGCTGATCTAATCTAATGGTAATAAGTACGTAAGTACTATACGTATGATTATAGGATCCTCTTCCGAAAATTTTTATTCACAAACATTACCCAGACCGCAGATAGCATAGGTCGGAGTACGTCGTAGCTCGAACCGAAGCTCCACCGCATACTTACCGAGATAACCTTGGTTATTAGCAGAATGACCAGAGGGGCTACTATAAAATTTGAAATTCGAAGCTCATATCGTGCCATCCCTTTCTCTCTTCTGTTTAATACTATCTGCGTGAAAGGAACGGCACAGCACGAAGTTCGAAAATCGAATTTCCTTGTATATGGCCATTACTATTTTCTCGCTTGTCACTTAGGGCGCTAAGTAGGTAGGTAGGGCGTTTGTGCACTACAAGACCGGACCGGAAAGTTCCGGTCTGTAATGGGGAAAAGTGTCCGATTTTTTTACGGAGCGATATGGAAAACTCTTTATTGTACATAAAAACACATGAAAATCACCAACACTACCAAGGGTGTTGGTTGGTTGTGGGTAAACCGGACACTTTTGTAGACTTTTCCCCATTCCGGACCGGAATTTTCCGGTCCGGTCTTGTAGTGCACAAATGCCCGTAGGGTACTTATAGACATTTTGCAGTCTCGGAAATGAATTTGTAAAGGTGTTAGATCGCGGGTGAACAAAGCAATTGTTTCAGTTCATTAATATGGACCTCAGTAAAGTAACGCCTGATTCAATAAATTACAAAATATTATTTTATCGCTATGTCGCCGGAACTATCCTAAGGTCTCAAACTATCTTCATACCAAATTTCATCCAAATCGAATCCACGGTTAAAGCGTGTAGTGCTAAATACAGACTGACAAGACAGAGTTACTTTCGCATTTATAATATTAGTTAGTACTTACTGTATATTAACTGAGAAAGACATATTAGCAAAAAATAAGTAAATACTTACCTATTTATTCTTCCATACATTTTAATGTAGGTATAATGGCAAGGACGTCAATCAATATTTAGGTATGTTAATGCATGGCAGCCCTGGGCTTTATTGATAGTTAGATATTATAATGAATGGCACCCTTCACTCTTGACTCTCTAGCTCTATTGCATTGTGGTTTGTTTATGAATTAATTATTGATGGCATATTGTATAAAAAACTTTTGTATGTTTGTCTCTTCCCTTTTTCTGCACCGCATCTGGACCAATAAACATCTCTCGAAGAAGCTTTGTTTCAATTGCCAAAGTACCACTCCGTTCGGGCTCCTCCAGCCCTTTTAATAGGTTATGCGCCCAGTACTACGCCTCACGGCATTTTTTTTTGTACGGTGAACGGTCAAGAAAGTGGTTTTGGCAATTGTTTATTGCACGCCGTTGTGCACTTCAACTTGTGCATGCGTTTTTCGCTTCGCTGCACTCGTGGCCATTTTTGTTTGGCGTTGAAGCCGTTGGAGGTTGGGCACGTGGCGTTCAAGAATCAAGAGCTTCAATCTTTAAGAATGGATGAAGGTACGCACAGTAAATTATATTGTTTTGAGAAGCTTGACAATGTGGCCAATTTTTCAAACTGGAAATTTTATATGGAAATGGCTTTGAAGTTGGAAGATTTATGGAATTGCGTTCTGGGGACGGACAATGACGCTGCTAAAAATACAAAAGCATATGCACGTGTTTGCCTTTCTGTTAAATCCCATTGCCTGCAGTATGTTAGGAATGCTACGACGCCTAAGGAAGCGTGGGATAATCTTAAAAAGGCGTTCGAGAACAAAGGCCTTTATCGACGTGTCACGCTGCTCAGGCAGTTACATCAGGTGAATTTCAGTAAGTGCAATAGCATGAGTGCTTATATAGATGCCATAATAACGATTGTGCAGCATTTAGCAGACATCGATAAGGTTATAGAAGATTCTGAAGTGGCAGAGATTCTACTTTTCGGGCTTCCGCCGTCGTATGATGCGTTAGTGTCTAGCCTGGAATCGTCCGTCATTTCAACTGAACTCGTCAGAACGAGACTTCTTCAAGAGGAACATCGTCGCCTGTCATCGAGTGAGGTTATGTCCGATGCCGCGTTGGCAGTGAAGAAGCTTGTCAAGTGTCACTACTGTGATAAGGTTGGTCATGTGAAGGCCAAATGTTACAAGCTTAAGAGGGACAAGAAGAAGGCTGCTTTTACCACAAATACAGAAATGTCGCTGATGGTTTTAACGTGCAAAGACAGAAACTCTAAAGACTGGATTGTGGACTCGGGCGCAACATCGCACATGTGCAATGATGTGAGTTGTTTTAGCCATTATACTGTTCATAAGTCTATTGAGACTGTAGCTGTAGCTAATGGAGAAACCCTTGATTGTCTTGGTAGAGGTAGTGTACGCATTCATACTAAGAATGGCATTGTAAAACTAAATGACGTCATGCATATACCTGGTCTCTCAACCAATTTAATTAGTGTCAGTAAATTATGTGAGAAGGCCTTGTCATTGAAATTTATTAGTAATAAATGCCTTATTCTGAGAAATAATGTTACTGTACTTAGCGCTACAAGAGTCTATGGGGTTTATCGTTTGGACATGGGGGTAGAAGTGGGTACTAATTGTTTTCAACAGGAGGTACATTCGTCAGCTGAGGTTGTGTCAACGGACGTGTGGCATAAACGGCTGGGCCACCTTAGTTATAAAGGTATGTGTACACTTCAAAATTATGTGTCTGGTTTTATTTTGCAGCCTCATCATGATGCAACTCTAAATAGTTGCGTGTCATGTGTTGAGGGGAAGCAACAAGTTGTGAAGTTTCCTAGGGGGAAAGCTACACGGGCCACACAGGTGTTGGAACTCGTGCACTCGGACGTCTGCGGACCACTGCCCGTCTGCAGCTTTGGAGGTGCAAAGTACCTGCTCACCCTGACAGATGACTTTTCTAGGAAGAGCTTTGGATTCTTCATGAAGTCTAAATCTGAGGTAATGTCAAACTTTTTAATTTTTAAAGCTACTGTAGAAAAGCAAACTGGTCATGTTATTAAAAAACTCCGTAGCGACAATGGTGGAGAATATTGTAGTCATGAATTTAGGAACTTTTTACAGAATGAAGGGATTATTCATGAGCGGACTGTACCGTACAGTCCTCAACAGAATGGGGTTAGCGAACGTTTGAATAGATCACTTTTTGAAAAAGCCAGGTGTATGCTTCGGGAAGCTGGTTTGGGTAAGGAATTTTGGGCTGAGGCTGTCTCTACAGCAATTTATTTAAAAAACAGGTCCCCTACAGTTGCTGTACCCGATAAGACTCCTGAAGAGGCTTGGTCAGGTAAACCCGTTGACCTAAGTCACCTGCGTGTCTTTGGGTGCAGAGCTCTGTCACTAATAGATGCAAGTAAACGTGACAAGTTAGACTGCAAGTCTAAAGAGTGTATCTTTGTTGGCTATTCTGAGACTTCTAAAGGTTTTAGATTGATAGACCCTAAATGTCCTAAAAATGTGATCATTTCAAGAAATGTTGTTTTCTTTGAAAACCAATTTTATGATATGAATAAATTAAGTCTTAATAAAAGTTCTGACATTCTCCCCTATGATATTGTGAATTTTAATTTATGTAAACAGCCTAATGATAATGAGAATATTTTATTAAATGAAGACTTAACTGATAATGATACTCTTTTTAATAATGATATTATTTTAAATAATGATAATGTTTTAAATAATGAGGATATTACATTAGATAATGGTTTAAATGAGTCTGACATCTCTAATGTGAATATAAATATTTTATCTGAAAGTAATCGAAGCAATATTATGATTTCAGATGATAGCACGTGGGATAGCGCTGCTGGTTCTGCTAACAGCAGTGATAGCGAGCGCGGCGACGTCCAAACGTCAGCAACGCCTGACGGCCGGCACGTTCGAGGGGAAGAGGTCGTGCCAGTGCCTGTCTCTGTCGGCGAACGTCCCGTACGTAGCACTCGGCTGATAAAGCCTAGGAGGTATGACGATTTTGATCTGTCAGGAGACTCTTCAATGTTAGTATCTTCGCATAATTTTATTGAGCCAGACTCTTATGAAAAAGCTATGTCTAGTCCATACAAAGATGAATGGCTTGCTGCTATGCAGGCGGAGTACAACTCTCTTATAACCAATAATGTATGGACTCTTGTAGATCGCCCTTCAAATGTAAATGTCATTAAAACTAAATGGGTTTTTAGAATTAAAAATGACTTAGAGGGCAACTCTATTAAATATAAAGCACGATTAGTTGCTCGTGGTTTCTCACAGAAGCATGGCATAGATTATGATGAGACTTTCTCACCTGTAGTACGTCACTCAACTATGCGTTTATTATTTTGTATTGCAAATGAATTAGATTTACATATGGAACATGTTGACGTGACTACTGCATTTTTGCATGGAAATCTTTCAGAAAAGATTTACATGGAACAACCATTAGGATTTATTATAAGTAATAAAGATAAAGTATGCTTATTGAATAAAAGCATTTATGGTTTAAAACAAGCCAGTAGAGTTTGGAATTGTAAAGTACATACTGTGTTAATTGAAAATAACTATGTGCAGAGCAAGTGTGAACCTTGTATTTATACTAAAAAGTCAGGTAAAAGTTTGACAATCATTGCTTTGTACGTTGATGATTTTTATATATTTTGGAATAATAATAATGAAAAAAAAAGTTTGTGTACATTATTAAATTCTGAATTTAATTCGAAGCAGTTGGGTACATTAAAAAATTGTTTAGGAATTCAAGTTGATAGAAATCTGAAAACTGGAGTGTTGACTTTGTCTCAGTCTAATTATATTAGAAAGTTGTTGCAAAAATTTAATATGTCCAGTTGTAAGAGTGTTTCTAGCCCTATGGAGGTTAATTGTAAGCTTGAGAGACCCAATAATGATAATGAATGTTTATCAGAGAGTAATTATCCATATAGAGAGCTTATTGGGTGTCTCATGTACCTTTCCGTTTGCACTAGACCTGACATATCTTATGCTTTGTCAAAATTGAGTCAGTTTAGTACATGTTTTACTAAGAATCATTGGCTAGCAGCGAAGCGAATCCTGCGGTATTTGTCTGGTACAATTTATTATAGTCTTGTTTTTGTTAAAAGTGGTAATTTTAACATAAATGTATTTGCAGATGCAGACTGGGCTAATGATTCTGATAGAAAATCATATAGTGGTTTTGTTGTTAAAATAGGTGACTCGGTAGTTAATTGGGAGTCTCGCAAACAAAGGTGTATCGCGTTGTCTAGTACAGAAGCCGAATACCTAGCTCTAGGTGACGCTTGTAGAGAACTCTGTTTCATTAGAAATTTTGTGAATGAAATTTTTGAGAAACAAATGAAGTGTAATCTCCTTAGTGATAACCAGAGTGCTTTAAGACTTCTTGAGATAACTGAATACTGTCACAAGAAAACGAAGCACATCGATTTGAGATATCATTTTATTAAAGATGTAATTAAAAAATGTAGCATTGCAACTAGGTATGTACCCACTGAAAATATGTTAGCAGATGTCTTAACAAAACCTCTTTCAGGTCCTAAACATTGTAGGTTCTTGCACGACTTATGTTTAAGGAATGTAGAGCATACTTAGCATGTAGAGTCTTAAGATGCACTTAGCATGTAAAGAATCTTAAGGTGCACTTAACATGTAATTTTAATGTTGAGTGTCTTGTTTACTTAGCATGTAAGTATTGCACTGGTCAGTGAAGTGTGAGGGGAAGTGTTAATGCATGGCAGCCCTGGGCTTTATTGATAGTTAGATATTATAATGAATGGCACCCTTCACTCTTGACTCTCTAGCTCTATTGCATTGTGGTTTGTTTATGAATTAATTATTGATGGCATATTGTATAAAAAACTTTTGTATGTTTGTCTCTTCCCTTTTTCTGCACCGCATCTGGACCAATAAACATCTCTCGAAGAAGCTTTGTTTCAATTGCCAAAGTACCACTCCGTTCGGGCTCCTCCAGCCCTTTTAATAAGGTACCTGCCTGACAGTTTCATCATCATCAATCGTCATCATCGTCCTTCCAGCCTACATACGTCCCACTGCAGGGCACAGGCCTCCTCTCGTAATGAGAGGGCTTGGGCTGTAGTTCCCACGCGGGCTCAGTGCGGATTGGGAACTTCACACACACCATTGAATTTCTTTGCAGCTGCATACAGGTTTTCTCACGATGTTTTCCTTCACCGTAAAGCTCATAGTAAATTTCAAATGTAAATGTGTACCCTTTATCATTGTTGCAAGTATGTATTAGTATGTATGTAATATTTCACGCCGTGACTCCATGAATGTCTCTCTGTCTTTTAAGCCGTTAAGTTAGTTTATTCGTCCGTTACCACATCATAATCCGTATAGCGTATACTAAAAAATATTTTTTTAAGCAATACAAATTTTCGGGGAGGCAAAAAATTCCGAGGGTGTTTTTGTTTATGGCTTAAGGATATTTTTTATCATTATTATTAGTGGGGGTGGGGGTAGAAAATGCTTCATTTATCCGAATGCATTTTTTTCTGAAACTGTAAATATTTCAGGATTTTTATAAAACAACCCTAACCTAACCTAAAGGGTTCTACACGATGGTCCTGAAATAAATCCTGAAATATTTACAGTTTCAGAAAAAAATGCTTTCGGACAAATGAAGTTTTCGGGATTCTAAACCTTCGGAAATAAAAATTTCTAAACATCGATAGGTTCCCATTTCGAGCGTCTACCTGTTGCCATTATCAATATCGAGCAATAAAAAAAGGATAGATTTGTTGAAATTCCCACGGGATAGGGAATAAACGGGATTTATTATATTCACTAAGTAATACCAATGATGATAATACCAATGAAGAAGCTTTACTGCGCGGACGAAGTCGCGGGCACCAGCTACATAGTTCTACAATATAAGAGCTATGGGACATATTTATGAGCAAGTTGTTGCACCCATATTTTTACACTTGACTGTACCTACTCGACTTTTAACTTTAACGCCTTCATAATGTAACGGTTGTATAAAATAGTAAAATACTATTTTCATGAGGAAATGCGGAACCTTAAAATAATAGTTAAGTTTACGTCATGATGACTGTTGCCACTCTTGTTCTGGGAATTCCCTGCTGACAGCGCGGTACTATCTTTGGCGAAACAAATTGTATTGGAATTAGTACTTTAACGAAAACAAAAATTAACTATTTGTGATGTTTTGTAGCCGATTGTACTTTATGCTAGGTACCTACTGAGTTAAGTAGGTATATAAAATACTAATTAGTTACTGGCAGGAAACTATTCATCAGTCCACGTCCTGCTGAGTAAGGTCCATTTTTGCACTGTCTGTCTAGGGTTATAAAATTAAATAATTTATTGAATCATGTTACTTTGCCGAGGTGCATGTCAATGAACTGAAACAATTACTTTGCTTACCGCGACCAAAGCAAAAAAACCGGCCAAGTGCGAGTTGGACTCGCGCACCGTGAGTTCCGTACAAATTTATATGTATAGTTGGAATTTTATAAGCTGGGGGCTTAGGACTGCAGAACTCATCTGGTAAAGATAACATTGTTCTCGTTTGTTCTATTATGGACGCACTACAACGCCGACGATCCACCTGAGTACTGCTTACAATGACGAAAGGCCTTTCTTAATGAGTTAAACTTTTGCAATATCAATCTTGTAACTTAGAGAAGACGGTAGCTATTTGTTTGCATTTTTTGTTACTTGTTCTGATTTGTTATTAGCAGTAGGCTTCAACAAACGAGAACTATGTTATCTATTATTTACCAGTTGAGTTCTGCCCCCAGCTTATAAAATTCCAACTATATCTATGAACATCCAGTCTTAGCAGACCCCTGCTCCTAAGCAAAATGTGCTTAGTGTGGGATCATTGTAGATTGGTTACGGATATAGACAGACAGTCAAGATTCTGAATTCACGGGAAGTACCCTGTAGGATTTGATTCCCTTGCGAGTGTCGAAAATTTGCGGCATAAATGGTTGTATCTTTTGATTGCGTTGGCTTAGAAGTTTGATTTTTTCACAGCTCCAAGGGACAGTAGACCTGAGTATTTGATATAAATTTCAGCTTTATATCTCCACGCGGTCCTGAGAAAAAGGGTCTTGACTGACGGACGGACGGACAACAAAGTGATCCTATAAGGGTTCCGTTTTTCCTTTTGAGGTACGAAACCTTAAAAAACGAGCAAAGTAATTGTTTCAGTTCATTTGCAAAATTAAATCGTTAACCCTCGGTTAGGGATGACAGTTCCATGTATTTTGACACTACTTAACCCTGGGTTAGCCTTAACTCGGAGTTTTGTAGTTAACTCTACATAGGTATATAATCACGCCTGTATTTCTAAAAGGAGTAGGCGTAGGCAGAGCACACGAAACGTTACATTTACATTTCGAGGCCACTTTTAGCAATTTTGTTTTATAGTATATCTGGTCCCGGGTCCGTGCAAATTTATTTTATTTATTTATTTAAATCCGCCTAAGTAAGTAACTTTCTTATATTTACGCTGCGATCTGTTTATATACGCTCATTTTTATCACCCCACATTAATATACTTACTTGACCTTTTCTTGCCTCATTTGAGATTATTAGGAATACCAGGGTAACCAAACCAGCATTACTAGGTAGTTAAACACAAAATAAAATTAGGAAGACCTTTATTTGTAAAATTATAAAAATAACTTCCGTTTCCTACATTATATAAATAGAAGCTACCTTAAAATTTACGTATAAAAATTAAAATGACTTGAATTGGTTGGCACGTAGACATGTTAACTACATAAGATTAAGAAAAATAATGGAAGCTATGTCGGCATTGGCGGCCGCTTACTACATATATTTTTTTATGTTTCTAAGTTTCTTGCGAGTATTTTTTTTTATTCACGTTTGACTCTCGGACTGCATTAATTGGAGCAGAGAGATTTTGATCAAAATATGCCAATCCTTATGTGAGCATATGAGAACGGGGTACGAGAAGGGGAGAGAGGGGTAAGTACTAGAAATCTGCTTAGGTACGTAATTACTTCAACGGCCTTAATTCCGGAAAGGAATAAAAGATAAATGAAGGGTGCAAGTGATATTCCCACTCCAAATTCAAATAATGTAACGTAATTTACCTTCTAATGTAATATTGTTTTCAACAGCATTCAGATAATTTAAATCAGTTAAATTTTTTATCTGCGTTTTTTTATACGCTCAATAGCGGCCAATACATAAGTACCCCATTAATTCGGATTTTAATAAAATCTCCATAACGCTTTATTATCATCAATTCGGAGCCTATTTAAATCCTTCCATATTATGTCTCAGAAATTCATGGCATAATGCCAAGAAATATAAATCTTGACAATTCACTCTATCGATCGTTTTTTTCGTTGTTGCTTCGTCACACGTTGCTACTGGCGCGAAGGACATTCAAAAGCGACATTTGTAGTAGAGCATTTGGTATTCAATGGCATCCACAACTCTTGACCACCATATTCTTATATTTACGCAGGATCACATTGGAATCGTCCGTGTAGTACAGCACCGATATTGGCGAGAGCTTGATCGGCGCGCAAGACGGCTTAGGCACCTGAAATGTAAAAATGCAATGATAATCTAGTGGTCCAAATTTAACGTCGTCAGTACTAGCATAGAATGTACTAGGTCCATGTAGTACAAATTATTCAATGAAATAAGAACTTTAATTATACTGAAATAATCTCGAGAGCACAAAATTCATGTGATGACCCTCGTCTAGGTAATAAACACTAAGTAGGTAGGTACATCTGTTAGAAAAAAATAGCCTTCACTCTAAGTACATAAATATTTTTTAAAGTAGGCATACATATTATCATGAGTGAACAGAGTATTGAATAGATGAGTTAGATCTATATTATAAAACTAACTTGTGTTGGGTTCAAGAGATGCACCAGAGTCTGCACAATGGCATGGTTTGTGGCATTTTTGTGTGCATTAAGCGGGAAGTTGCACTCGCCGCTGCAGTAGAACGCGCCGTAGCCGTCTGGTGCGATTATCCAGTCCTGGTAAAAAAAAAACAAAAGAATGATTAATGAGTAGGTACCAACTAAATAAAAAGATGGAATTTTGTTATAAAATTTACTTCCAATAGGTAGGTATACTTATATGTGGGTGACTCTTCGAGGTCGTGATTTTTGTTTTATTCCTCTGTCGTATTTTTTTTTTACTTAGTACAGAAAAAATCATGCTCCCATGAAAATAGATTTGTTCAGTACCATAAATTTATGTTACTGAACAAATATATTTTCATGGGAGCATGATTTTTTCTGTACTAAGTAAAAAAAAATACGACAGAGGAATAAAACAAAAATCACGACCTTGAAGAATCACCCATGTATGTATAGTGCATTCCAAATATTTACCTGCCACTCTAAATCCTTAAAACTGACGTATAACGTCTGAATTTCACAACTTCGTGTCGTCCAGTGAGATGTGTCTGAAATAAAAAAAATATATAAGTCACTTTAAACATGAAACTACCGTGAGACTCACTCATAGTGAAAATAAACAGATCACTCACGTCTTAAAACGAGTTTAACTCGAGGGCGCGGTAGCACGCAGTGCGCGTTTGGCAGCCGCCGTGACGTGCGACTCCGAGAGGAAGGGCTACGAATTAGCCCGAAACATGTCGAGTTAAACTCGTTTTAAGACGTGAGTGATCCGTTTATTTTCACTTTAAACATATAAGTCTTTATATCATTCATAGTGTAATCCTATTCCACCTCTTGCTATTCTAAGATATGTGATGAGTTGGATAAATAATACAAGCAAGTATGACAATTGGCTAAGTAAAGTTTTTTGAAGAGATGCTAATTATATTTTTTTTCGACAGTGGTCGACTTCAACATCAAGAAACTGCAGCTGTTTTATTTTTATCTCCTTTTATTTATTGGAAATTTTTTTTAAGTGTTCGAGATGACATTTGTGAGATTTTATGGCTGACAAGCGGTTCGTGCTCAGTACTAAGAAGAAATAGAAAAAAAAAACGAATTCAACTGTCGCTTCTGTCAATGTCAAATGAAATCTAACCGTTTGCGTTTCGTTTGCTTTGCGTTGTCCAAGAAGCAGTTCCAAAATAGTGATCGAAAGTATGCAATCGTGATCTAATTATTGTGCATAGGTCGTGGAGAAATGCGGTAAAATTGAAAGTCCGTATTTTATGCGGAGGTCGATAAAAATAGTCAAAAAATCACACTGAGCACACCAAAACGCAAAGCAAACGAAACGCAAACGATTTGACATTGACAGCAGTGACAGTTCACTTCGGTTTTTTATCTGTTTCTACTAAGTTCTGAGCACGAACGGCTTGTCAACCATAAAATCTCACAAATGTCATCTCAAACACTCAAAAAAATATATCCAGTAAACAATAGGAGATAAAAATAAAACAGCTGCAGTTTCTCGATCTCCAGAACGCCGACTGTCGAAAAAAAATATAATTAGCACCTCTTCAAAAAACTTTACTTAGCCAATTTAAAGAGATCGTCTTGGTAAGATTACCATTTCGTAAATTATTAGAAATTTTTCCTTTCAATTTACTTAATTGATTGCTAGAGACGTTACTTAACGGAGGTCCTTATCAATGAAGTACCTTTACCTTACCCGTACCATTTTACCTTTGCTACTTTGCAACCAATTCCACATTTCGACACTTGAATCTTATTTTAATAATAATATTCACCTATGAATTTCATGGTTGGTTTATGTCGAAAATTGTTTAGTAAAGTATATTATAAAAGTATCTCATGTGCCACATGAGATGATGGGTTACCTGTGAGGGGGTTCCTTAAATAGTTATCCGAAGTGCCCGGGTTCCGCCAGCGGCGCGCTTCTCGCTTCCGGCGCCCGCTAGCGTCAGCATTACCAAGCCGCGGCCCGCTCTTAAAGAAAGCCACAAGGAAGGGCTGTTTGCCCTCGACGATGGCACCACGAGGCTCCTCTAGGCCGATCTCCTCCGGCTTCATATGACGTTCTGTAATAACACGTATCAAGGCTGGTCCGAAATGTTCTATACTTCCAGTTGGCTATAGTTTATGTAGTTTTTATATATACTATCTGTGACTATGCTATGTTTTCGACCTCCAGTAACCTGTGATAACTAACAGGGGGAGAAAAACCGGAAAATTTTCTGACTTTTTTCAGTTTTTCGCTTTTACCTCTTAAACTCTTAAGTACATTTTGTGTACCACATTGCATGACAAAGTTGAAGAACGTTCTCCGTTAATATTGGGTCTAAAAATCTGTTTCACCAACAATCTTATAGGGTAAATTTCATGGTTACCTGGCTGCGAGTGAGGGTGTATGGTTATGAAGAAGCCACGGTTGTCAGCAGGCGCGGTGAGCCATGCTCCGAGAGCGGCTGTTACATTCAGCTCGAGCCACCCTTCCGAGGATGCGCTCGTATTCACGGCTGCTACCTTCTCCAACTGCAAGTTTCTGTAAGAAAATGTAAGATTTAAAAACAATAACCTTTTCTCATTTGTTTGAGTGCCTTGAGCTTGATTTTGAATGACTGATTAGTTAAACTTTTATTTTTAACCCCCGACGCAAAAAGAGGGGTGTTATAAGTTTGACCGCTATGTGGGTGTGTGTGTGTGTCTGTCTGTCTGTGGCATCATAGCTATTTAACGGGTGAACCGATTTGAATGTGGTTTTTTTTATTGAAGTGAAACTTCTAATGCGACTTCCAACAAGGTTGCGTTAAACGTTTAACGCTACCATGGAGGGGGTGTGAAAGCATTAGTATGTGTACTGCCGAAGCAAGTAATCTCACATTGTACATATACTAACGGATGTTAAAATCTTCGGTAGTGCGATGCAGAACTCATACTGTCCGTGCAATTGTATGAGACTTGATAAAAACGCCATCTAGTGAGTAATTTAAACACATAGATGCATAAGTAAATTTAGTTCTTTAAGTTATTGCAATAAGGTTCATATTGATGTATAAGTGCCTTTTTCATTTCAACATTACGAATTTTCACTTCTTCCGCACGGAGGAACTGCACGCACGATTTTTTAGAAAGCAGGTTTCTTGGCGATGGTTCTTAGATGTGTTTCATCAAAATCGGTTCTGCCGTTCCAAAGTTATCAGCACTTTTGCTATCTGCGGAAGGGATCTTAGACGCATAGTGGCATTTACCTTATGTTCAAACATAGGTGCGTATAATTGCGTTGGGGGTTTTTAATTTTTTCAATTTACAGTTATATTTGTTAATTTTACTCAAACTCAAACTCTTTATTGCATTTAAATGTTGTGGGTGAAGATCTTTAAAAAAATGTGTATTTTAAAATAGTGCACACCTTGCTTCTTTCCCATACCCGTTTGATCTGAGTTTTTGTTTTTTGACTATGTTATTTTATACCAATAAAAAGGTAACTTTTTTTTATTTTATTTTTAATTACAATCTAGCTCATAAAGGCTAATAAGCAATATTAATTTAACATAATCTACTATTTTGTTTAAAGTCTCTAAGAATAACGTCCAATGACTTTTCTTAGTGTCTATTAAGGCCAAGCACTTTGTTCATGTGTTCTTCATTTACGTCACTATCACTGTAACACCACGAGGTAATATCTAAATACGCCGAAGCTCATGAACGCAGACTTCATCATCATGTCAACGTTGAGGCAATCCAACTCCTTGACAACACGGACCTAGTGAGAAGACTGAAAAGGACTAAAAAGGTAACATGACTGATAGGATAACTGATAGAAATCTGACTACGGATAGGCCTAAACCACTGCAGCTAGTATAAACCCTTTATACTTATACCAAGCTTTATTGTATATATTTGATCAAGCTATTAATATTAATCAATATTAGTGCAATTCACATACTTATCATGTTTATGGCTTAGTACTTAAATCGATAAAAACTAGCTGATTATTAACTTTTTGGCCAATTTGTTTTTTTTTCTTTTATCATAAATAAATATTGAGTTGGCAGAGTGGTTGGCAGTCATTCTTAAAAGTTCTTTCGAGTTACAAAATGTTAGTGTCATTCTTTTAATTTCGACGAACGCGCTGAACTGGTTTACCGCGCATAATTATTTATTTAATTAGTAATAGTATGTCCGCTTTGTCGCGTTTTGTTATTTGTAACTCTCACTTTAAAACAAATATGTATGTACATAGGTTAGGTACCTTAGCATGTTCATGCTAAAATGCATGTAACATCTTGAAAACTACATATCAGTTCATTATTTCCAAGAAATTGTCGTGGTAATGACGTCGCACATTAATTATTATGGCGGCGGAGATAACATTGCATTAATATTCTCGATATTTAAGTACTTTAAGTTGTAGGTACTTACCTAAGTAAATTTAATTTAACGTTTTGATGATACCTATACCTATATAATACCTATCTAGCTATGCGTAATTTTTAAATTTCCGTGAGCCCTTCTTATATTTTTCATTCTCTTAATAACGTAAAGTATACATATGTGAAAATAAGTTATTAATTCAGATACTTAGGTTAGTGATCATCTGCGGTAAATATTATACAATTGGAACTGACATGTTCAATTTACCTGATCAAAGTTCCTTAAAATAAAGATTTAAAAAAAATATTATATACAATTAAAAAAAGCTGAACGGACATGCCTCCAACTCCAATGCAAGTCTTATAGTTGCAGATATTTCGCCAAAAAGCTATCCTTCTTATAAAAAAGGACGTAACCGCCACGATTTTCCTACAAAGATACGTTCTTTTCCGTTACGGGCTTAGCGATTTTGTAAAGACTACTTAAACGTCAATTGCGTCTCCCTACGTCGATTGCGTGGTCCGACACTCACTTGATCGGTACTTTTATGGAACAGAGTAGACTAGCAAGTAAGAAAGTCATCTGACGTAAATCGATTATCGCTGAGCCAAGAAACGAACGAATTGCAGACAAGTTCCAAGGGTTGACGGCAACGCGGCGGCATCCCTGAGATTCCTTGGCATAGGAGGCTAAGATGAAATGTCTTATTACTTCAATAGGCATCAGAAAACTGACCCCAAGCTGGTGACGCTGATGACCCGGTGCGCTACGACGGTATAAAGCGCGGTGGGATCAGCCCCGCGCGCTGGCACTTGGTGCAGCCGCAGCTCAGCCGAGAGCAGAGCGGCGGCGTCGTCCGGCGCCCCCGCCACCTCGAACCACACGTGCCGCCCGTGCTCGTGCCGCAACGCGCCAAGATGGTGCTCTGGAATACAGAATGCTCTTATTAAACTATATATAGGTATATTTTAAGGTTTTTAGGGTTCCGTAGTCAACTAGGAACCCTTATAGTTTCGCCATGTCTGTCCGTCTGTCTGTCTGTCTGTCTGTCCGCGGCTAAGCTCAGAGACTGTTAGTACTAGAAAGCTGTAATTTGGCATCAATATATATATCAGTCACGCCGACAAAGTGATTGAATAAAAAAAAGTAAAAAAAATTTTTTTAGGGTACCTCCCATAGACGTAAAGTGGGGTGATTTTTTTTTTTCTCGGCTAACCCTAAAGTGTGGGGTATCGTTGGATAGCTCTTTTAAAATCATTGTGGAGTTGCTACCATGATTTTTCTATTCAGTGATCTGTTTGCGAAATATTCAACTTTAAAGTGAAAATTTTCATTAAAATCGGCCGTCCCCCCCCCTAAACTTACTAACTAACTAAACTGTTGGGTGGAAAAATTTGAAAAAATTCAGTAGGGTAGTAAATATATCAAATTTACTAGGAAAATTATAGCGGCTAAGATTGCTTGGAAATTATTTGTAGTTTAAGAGTAAATAGTAGCCTAAGGTATAAAACATACCTAAACTTGGATGATTCCGTACACATACGAAATATTACTTGATTTTTTCGTAATGGCTACGGAACCCTACCTTGGGCGTGTCCGACACGCTCTTGGCCGGTTTTTTTTAATTGACACGGGATTGATCTATATCTCGCCTCATGAAAAGTGCAGATGAGGCCAAAAGTGTTATCTCACTGTTTCAGTAACACCTATTCACTTCAGCCTTGAAGAAACCTAACCTGTATCTATCTGGAAATACAGACGATGGGAGCGAATTCCATTCCTTAGCAATTCGTATTAGGAAACATGAAGCGAACCATATATGGATGAACATAATATGCTCCCCACGCCTGGGTGTCCTTTGGTAAAATGGAGATGGAGGAATTAAATCATCAATAAATAAATAAATAATAAATAAATGGAATAGTAATCAAGCAACTCTATGACGGTGTTCGAGGCTCCGTAACCTAGCTTATTCCGGATCGACGGACTATCTCCAATGAGTCTATGAATAATCTATCTAATCTGTCTATGAATACTCTATGTTAATGAGGGTTTGCTAGATTAATTCTGTCCTGACAAATTAATGATTTAAAGAAAACGATCAAATTAATTGAAATGATGTGATAACAGATCCAGGTAGGTATAGTCGGGGTATGAAAAGGTTCGTCACTTTTCGACTCTATGTCAAAGTTAAGGTCGAAAAGTGACGAACCTTTTCTTACCCCGACTATACTTTTTCCAAGTAACTTAGGTACTAATAAAATATTGATACCTAAAGAAAGTGTAGCATAGTGCTTAATAGGTATGTACGGTCAAGTGCAAAAATAAGTATCGATTTAATCCTCCCATCGTTATATACCTATACCTTATATCGACGACATAAGAGCTATGGGACATATTTATGAGCAAGTTGTGTGCACCCATATTTTTACACTTGACTGTACATAATTAACCCTTCTTGATTGAGTAACTATATCTAGGTACTTCTGAACATTAATCAAATTGAAACAAAGAAACACACTGTACTTTAGTGGATAACTAACTGTCTGTAGGTAATTTACCTATCTCTTGGTATTTAGAATTCACAACCTTCCCTTTTCGTAAAAGGTGAAAATTGCACCTTGAACTATGAAGGACATAACGAACAGGTATTATTTCTTGATTTCTTCTACAATCTATTTATTTAGTTCGTATTTGCTGTTTAAATTTAATTATATCTTTTATTAAATATGCGCATGAAGCAGTTTCCTGCAGATAAGAAGCATGTGCATTTAATAAATAATATCGTCGCGTCCTTCGAGCAAAATACCTAAGTACCTAACCATGCCACTCTGCTCTGCAATCTCTTAATCTCTCGTACGGTAATCATCGGAATTAAACATAAATCTATTGCTAAAAACAGTTCCAGTAAGTAGATATGGAATCCGATTGTAATGTAAACATGAGTGACGCAACGCAATCAATGCGTATGTAGATAAGTAAAGTTCGCTCATAGAAACGGCCATTCGCATGCAAATGGCAAGGAGAGTCGGCAACAGGTGTCCAGTCGTCCAACTGGTGTAACTCGAGACCATGCACGTGGTCGATATTCCGCGTTATTAATTAAGTACTTAATTAGATAATAAACACACCTTAAATTCCAATTCCATTTCGGCTAACATGTTAGCTCACTGCGTTTCATAGTCGTCTCTTGACAATACAACTAGGTATATGTTGAATAATAATATTATTCGTTTCTGGGAACAGCGCCCTGATAAATTTTCCTTGAACTGATTGTGTTCTACAAATTGCTAACTCGTACAATAAACACACTTATTAATTTTCCTGCGTTCGTGCGTGCTGCTGCGAAGAGTGGAGTTATTCCGGGCACACCCAGCTACCTAGTACACTCTGCATAATCGTGGAATATTTTTATGTGACTTAGGTATCTTTTCATTGTGTACGCATATTAGTACTGACTTGACTTTGCATATCATCCGCAGCACTATATGATAACACACCCAGATAGGAGGTGCATCTAATAAATCTAGTCATAATAAGAATAAGGTACGCTTATTCCCTTTGAGTATTCAGCTTACCCAACCCAACTTTAGACCAGCAAGAAAAATTGTGCAAGTTGCCTTCCATTGCGCGGCCGCAAATTGAACGAGTTTGAAGTGGTGAATCGAACGCCGCAATGCAATGCAACTTGCATCATTTTTCTTGCAGGCCGAAACTGGACTGTAGAGGCGAATCTACCTATGTAATATTCATCCACTAAGTAGAATGCCTCAACAGGCTCCATCAAAGTAATCAAATGGCTATAATTAGGCTTCAAAATTAAGTTGATCATATCGCCTAAACTTTATCACTGGGTTCACGTCAACTTTTTTCTGTGAAATGATGTAAGATGGTGGTTGGGACAACACGTGCATTTAACAATAAGACCTGTGATCAACATACCTAAATCTCACACCATAGAATTTTGATAGCGGCGTCTAGCGCTTGTCTAGAACCACTATCCATCACTTTTCTATTGACCTAAGTACGCACTGAATTAAGGTTACCTACTGTGAAGTTGCGAAATTCAGCTTTCAATAGGGTCACTGCTGTTCATCGTTGGGAATGATACACTCGAGATTGTTGACCGCTATGTTTACCTTGGATAAATTGTCCAGTTAGGCAGGTCCAACTTCGACAAAGAGGTCGCCCGAAGAATCCAACTTAGATGGGCTACATTCGGGAAACTTGATGATATCTTCTCGCTCAAAAATCCGCATTGCCAGGCCAAAAGAGTCCGTAACCAGTGTGTGTTGCCAGTGATGACATTGATGGCTCTGAAACGTGGTCCTTAACTGTAAGCCTTTTGGAGAGGCTCAGAGTCACGCAACGAGCTGTAGAAAGAGATGTTGTACCTACTCTAAGTTTCTTTGCCTGAATTGTGTTTGAATCCATAATATGGAAATTCGCAAAAGAACTAAAGTCACCGACATAATATAGCTCGAAGAATATGCAAATTGAATTGGCAATGGACGGGCCATTTCGCTCGAAGAACAGATACCTACCCGTTGGAGAAGAAAGGTTCTCTAATGGCGACCATGGATCGGAAGACAATGCGTTAGCAGGATCCCCTAGGTCAACTGATGCAGGTGGCGAGTTGTAGTTCATTGTTATGTTCTAACGGGGAGGCCTTTGCTCCCAGCAAATATAATATGTTGCCTTCCAGCTTATGATAATGATTGCTAGATATATCACACTTTTGGGTGTGCGGCAGTGCCCCAGCCTAGTTAAGTGCTAGGCAAATTAGGTACCGTATCATCATTTTCTGGTCATCTTTCCGAAGCATTACGGCGCATTTTCACGCCTTTGTTTAGCAGCACTGGGTTCTATCGGAAAGCTATAATTCTGCTGATAAGCTAAGGGTGACACATTAAAAATTAAAGTCTGGAGTAGTAGTTTAGCTAATCTGGAACCCTTAGAGCCCCTCCGAACTGAAAGAGCTATCGATATTCCACCTTGAGCTAATTATCATGAATTAAAATATTTTAGGCTTAAGAATTAGGTACAGTGCCTACGTACGAGTATGCCTATTTTATTTATTTTATTTATTTATTCATAATGTTCATATAAGATACAAAATATAAGCATGAAATAATCTTAGGTCTAGTAAGTAAATTTAGTTTAGTCTAAGCTAGGTTACAAGTGTAACCTATGTTATAGACCTGTGTTTATAAAATGGAATTTACTTAAGATGCGAAAAATCGACCAAATTTTAGCTAAAATTAAGTAAAGTGTCAAATGATATTAGAGACTAAAACTGTAAACAAACAACTGTCATTGTCAAAGTGACGTCCCAAGGGTAATCAACTTATCTTTTGTTTTAACCATGGTTTTAACTAATGAATTTAAATTAAACATTCTATTTAGTAAGCTCTTAACAACTGTTAGTTGTTTTATTATTTCACAACGATATTCATATTTGACTGATTTATCAGTTTTACTCAACAATTCATAATAAAATATTATTAACCAGGTGCATCGATTAAATTATGATAGATAGTTAGACACAACTAAGTGTGGAGTCGGGCGGAACCCGATACCTACTGGTAAATTGGATCTAAAACACCATAAACAAGTAATTAATTAAGGACTTGCACTTACAGAAAAGAAATATCCTAATTAAGTCGTTATTTAAATCTGGGTTAGAACTGTCAACACAGTTCCATACATTTGGGCATTTATTCGAGCCTTTGAACCGCCTCATTTACCGAGCACATTTTTTTAAGAAATGACAGAAGATTCTGATACAGTTTCCAGTTATATGGTAGAGGTACAGGACCTCTAATATATAACTGAAAACCGTATCAAAATCTACAGCCAACCCTTAAAAAATGTGACCAGGTAAATAAGGCCCATTTGTACATTAGATACTTGCTAATTAAGGCGCAACTTAAGGACACCGATTGCTCCCGAACGTCGCATTTAAATCCATAAATCCAGTCTTCGGTCCTAGTTTCAAATAAGATTGGCAGATCTACTGCCGAAAGTGAAACTAAACAAAAATTTCAATTTAACGCCGGTACTAGCCGAAACCAAAACCGAATGTTCGGAAGGAAACTATTAATTTCATTAACTGTTTCTGTTCTCTTAAAGTCAATTATTGTGTACCTAATTAAGTATTCACATTAATAATAATGCCAATTACGTAATGACTAATAAAACTGAGCCATTCATGTGGAAATTCGTGGAAAGCGGTTGTCTACAAAGAACCAATGAAGCGAAAACAATAAAGATCTTCCCAAGAAGTAAGTGCAAGAGGGTGGTAATCTTGTGTCGTAAAAATAACAATTAGGGTTTTTATGTTAAGCCGGAATGGCGCCGGGCCGCCCGCCGTGACCGGGACTAGCATAGTGGCATGCACTGAGTCATGCCCTACCTGGTTAAGGACTACCTGAGACAATCACCTGTTTCAATCTAAAATTAATGTTTTATAATACACGTGTTATATAGCCTTTTTGTATGAAATTGTATTTATTGTTAACTTGTACTACAAAATTATTGAATAAATTATCTTATCTTATCTTATCTTATAATACGGAAGCTACTCCTTACCTATTAGTCATTATATTCTCACAATTGCGTATGTTGTTAAGTGATGTTATATCTTCAAATCAAAGTTTTAGCAAATCCAATCAACATTTAGGTAATCGACGAATATTAGGTATACTTATTGGTTATGGGATGGGAAAAAACACTCTGGCGTGGTTAGAATTAGGTACCTAGTCAGTCCCGTTATTTAAGTAGGTACCTACATAGAAGACACTGGAGAAATTTATACAATTAAGTAGTAAAGTACTTACTGTAATACCTAATTCTTTGCTATGGACATATAGCTAAGTACTTCCACTGCAAATAGGTTAAAATCCGGTCCTTGGACCAACGTGGAAATTTAAAAAAAATGGCATATTAATAATAGCAAATTTTATAATACCAAAACCTAGGTGGTAGGTGTAACTACCTACCTAGGTTTTGGTATTATAAAATTTCGAATAAATAATTTATTAATTCTTACTAATATTATAAATGCGAAAGTAACTTTGTATGTCTGTGTATGTGTTCACGCTTAAACCGCTGAACCGATTTGGATGAAATAGGTATGGAGTTAGTCGACTTAGTCGTCGACCCTGGGAAGGACTTAAGATAGATTTTATTCCAGAAGATTGCTTAGTTCCAGCGGGATAGCTATACCTAAACGAATTCTTCGCAGACGGAGTCGCGGGTAACAGCTAGTAGGTATGCAATAAATCTTTTGTGTTCTTAAGTATAAATTTGAAAAAATAGTACTAGCAGATTACTGTAGCGAAGTATTACGGCAATGGGTACCTATAGTGCTGACAGGAAAGTAACATGCTTATGGGGAATTTCTAGGGTAGGGACATACCTACTAGTAAATAATATTTACCGTGAGTTGTATTGCAACAGAACGTTAGCCCCTTGTGTGTGTAGGTACATTATGACATGGCCTAGCTGCACTTACCTATCTCATTCATCCGAGAAGGCTTGATACGTCTTAGAAATGGACATTTATAAACAATTTTTCACAGAGACATAATACATAGGTAGTCACTTTTACTTAGGTACTTATTTTAGCCTTTACATTATGTTAGTTATTTTGAATTAGGCAATACAATATTATTAATGGATTCCTTCTCAGCACAGTTCTCTAACATCCAGAGAGCAATTCCGCAGTAACTTTATTACCTATCTCAGTGTTGTCGGGGTCTGCCTACGCACCGAGCGCAGTACACAAGTACCGTTAATTAATCAGTTCATTCCTAAACGAGTATGTACTTAGATGCTCACTTTTACTCTGGAACGTCATGATGAGGTCGCTCTCGTCGATGGCCTGTTGCTCGTCGCCGCTGAGCGCCATCTCAGAGCTCCTCGTGGGCCTCGCCTGTTCGTGCTCCTGTTCCAGCTGCTTGTATACATCCAGCAGGAAACTCGGCGCTGAGCGGTCCGGCGCCACGCGTGACCGCCGCGGCCGCTCCCCCAGACCCAGCAGCTCCAAGATCTCGTGCTCCACCACCAGACGCTCGTCCCGCGTCATCGAGTGCTGTATCACCGTCTGATCTATCCCATTATCTATGTACAATCCCGACAGGACAGCCTCCGCCGTCACAATAAACAATACTGAACACACACACGCCGCCGTGCCGACCATTGTGGTGCGTAAGCGCGCGCTCGACTGCGCGGGACCGCGGCGGGCCCAGCCGCTGAACCTGCCCACTCAAGGTGGGCCGCCGCACTCGCCACTCTCCCCCCTCCTAAAGGTATGTGCATACTGGCGCACGCGCGCCCGCCCGGCACCGTGCCGGCCGCGCCAAAACCGGTCCAGCCTTCTGCTACGACATTTAAAATTCGAACTTCGTATCGTACCGACCCGTTCACGCTAATAGTGTTAAACAGAAGAGTGATTAAGATGGCACGATACGAACTTCGATTTTCGAATTTAGTAGTGGGGCAGCTTCACACGCGAGATCGAAATAAAACTAAGTAAGTACTTAGTACCTAAACTTGATCTGTCGATCGAATTATGTTCTTACATAACAATTTGTAACAAAACATAACTTAACTAGACAATATTTATTTAACTTGTTCAGACAATCGAGTCTAAATCAAATTAACACATTTTATCATAGGTATATACAGTCAAGTGCAAAAATAAGTATCTATTCGAACCACTCAAAAATATGTTACTACGGCCTTATTGCGTCGGAATAAGAGTCTGTGGTACTTATTTTTGAAACTTTGAATAAGTTCATATTTTTACACTTGACTGTACCTTATTATTCACCCGAATACACAATGAACAAAACAGACGCCTATACGTTGGGCACTGTCACAAAATAGTAAAGTAACCACTGTGTAGGTATTGGTCTCATTCTGCTACTCAGTTGACAACATGCTAAAGTATGCTAAATAGAATTATTTCAGTCATTATTACGTAATATTATAATTCATCCCACACCTAAGTACCTACAGCAATTAAGTCGCTAACATTTTTTACTGACCAATAGTGAATTCGTGAACCTACCTTGTCACATTATTATGATAGTGGTTACGAATGGACAACTTGACAGTTAAGACGACGTTTCGTTTTAATAATAATTATGGCCAGTGCAGCTTGAAGCTAGTCTGAAGTAAGCTTTAGGCGCATACCTACTTTCAATATGAATAACGTAAACAATCCGACGGCGGCGCTCCGCGCTCGCCGCGACCTCCCGCCCGAAGTTCACACATTCTATACACATCAACATTTACACAGGCACGCGAGATAGGTTGGTTTGTCCCGCTTAGCTTCCAAAATAATTGTTTATAAATTACCTACTAGGTTCCTGTTTCAATCAACTTGTCAAAAAAAAAGAAAGGAATGATCATACTTTGTCTGATATCTGATATTATTAGCATGCTATTCACGCATAAACGGCTGAAACAATTTAAATAAAATTTAGCTAACAGATAGTTACAAACTGGCTAGATTAAATATATATTATTTATTATGCCACATTCATCCTCAAGAGATAATTTATAATTTCCTTTCCTTTCGATCAGTGCATTGTTTGCGTGTATAAATCTTCTTTAACCTAAGTAATTATTTTACAAATTCGCCGATGGTGCTGGGCTCAGGTTCTTACTCTTTGGCTCAGCCTTCTTATCAGGTGCTTGTCACTTTGCGAGTCCCCACAGCCGATCCCCACATCGATTCAGTGTGTATTTAAAATTTTGCAGTTTATTATTGATAAGAGTCAAACGGACAAGTGGCTCACCTGATGGTAAGCGATCACCGCCCCCCATATACCTGTACAACCATTTAACCTTTTGACCGCCAGCGTCGGCTATAGACGACAGTACGGTAATACAAAATTAAACCTACCCGCATCCGCATAAGAATCAATTTTGTTCCAAACAGAAACGATGCGTGGCGGTCAAAAGGTTAAGGCCGTGGTCGCTTTCACCCGCCGCACGCGGCCGACAGCGGCCCGCCGCCCGCGGCGTCTGAATGGTGTGTTCGGGAATGCTCGGGAGTGGTCGTTTTCGCCCGCCGCGTTCGGGACGTCGCACGCGGCGGGCGAAAACGACCACTCCCGAGCATTCCCGAACACACCATTCAGACGCCGCGGGCGGCGGGCCGCTGTCGGCCGCGTGCGGCGGGTGAAAGCGACCACGGCCTAAGGGAATAATATACCCCAATATTATAGTCAGTAGGGAACACTGGTACCCTGTGAAACTAATACACTGTAACTCCGATAGACAGTGTACTGAAGATACAGTGTATTGGATTCACAGGGTACACTGGTTACAAAACTTAAGGAATTCATAGATCATCTAGTCCTGAATTTCACTACAATTTAACTGTTGGAACAAAAGCAAATACATATTTTCCAATACAATTACTTTATTATTAACATTAGGTACATATGCAAATACGGTAGAATCCGCTTATAATGACATTGAAGGGAAGTGACAAACACGTCATACTATGCGGACGTCATACAAAGCATCGCCTTTATTTTACTATTTAGTTTATTTTATTAGAGAGATAAAATACAATTAATGTGTATCTATTTAATAAGAAACCTTACATGAACAAACATAATAGAAACAGAAAAAGAAAGACTTACACATACATAGTTATGTACTGTTTGTTTATTAGTAGATTACTAACACTAAAACGGACATAATTTCTTAAAACTAGGTCATAATAAGCAATATGTCACATAAGTAAAGTCATTATATCCGACATATATTTTTAAAGAATTTTGTATGAAAACCAAACTTCACACTGTAATTACGTCATATTAAGCGGTTGGTCTATATAAGCGGAGTCAATAAGCGGATTCCACTGTACTTCTTAGGTGTGACAAAAAATTACTTGACATATTTTTCCATGAATTTCTTATGAAACTCCGATCGCAAAGAGTCATTTATAAAAGAATTTAATTTTTTGTCAGGTTCCGAACGTGCGCAATTTTTAAACACGACATCGTCGTCCCAACGTCTTTTGACCTGAAACAAAAGAGAAAGGTTCACATTACATAAAACTGGATGAATGCTAGGCATATACTTTTGTGGACACATTTTTATAGAAATGGCGGAATATTCTGATACAGTTTCCAGTTATGTGGAAGAACTACTTATAAAACCTTTAATAAATAAAAATAACCTAAAAAAGGCCACCACAATCTACAGCCAATTCATAAAAAATGTGACCAATAAAGTGAAGCGGTTGAATTGAAATACTCAAATAATGACCCCTTGTATGATTGATTAACTACCAGTTACACACATAATATGATTTAACTTTTTGAATTCCACCCTATATACATGTTTGCTACTCCAAGTGAAGACATGAGACTTAATCAACTTATTTTTTGTCCAAATGTCTTTACCTCACTACATATTATTATGTCATTACATAGGTTATAGCAATTTTGACCTTTGAAGGCCTTAATTCTATCAAATTTACTACGTTGTACAGTACCAAATTATTAAAAATAATTATTTTACCTTCAAATCATTTTTTTGGCTTGCTGCAGAATAATTTAATAATGGATTTCCAGATAAAATGTTTTCCATGCGGATTCTTTCTTCCTCCTGTTTCCGCTCGGCTTCCTGTAATCATGTTTTCAATTAGTAATTTTCAATGTTATTTTAATAGTAGGTAGAGATGAAAAAAATAAATAGAAATAATTTAGAACAGGAATTTTAGGATTTTTTTTTTCAGTTTTGTGGCTCGACTTATCAAACCTTGTATTATGTCTACATCTAATACCTTTAAATAAGCAATTCCTGTATATTTATTTTAGGAACCATGGAAATGACAAGCAATCATCTGTAACTTGCATCTAATCAATGCTCTACATTGATGAGGAGTGTGGTGTAATGAATGGTGCCTAGGACCTACTTTATTACTTTTTAGGTTTTAAGACATTATCAACATCATCATAATCTTTGTTTGCCAAAAATCTCTTTAGCTTAAAAAAAGATTTATTACCTATTTTATACCAAGATTGCAAGCTCTTTGAAAATAACAAAAATCATTTCAACAAGTGATGTGCGGTTGGTTACCTTTTTAGCCTGCTCCAATGCCCGTTCCTTTTTAATTTTGTTTAACTCTGCCAAAAGCGCTGCAGTGTCATCATCTGAATCATCAGAATCTGACGAATCACCTTCCAATGGGTCATCAGCATCCAAGCTGGCTGCAGGAACTTGATCAACTTTAGGCCGTTTTGCAACTGGTTCATTTATCCTGCGGGCACTAGGTCCTTTGCCATCTTTCTCTCTGTCATCTAATTCTTTGCGAAAGTCTCGTGTTCGCAGCTCATCAGTGGTACCCTGACCTTGCTCTCTGAAAACAAGGTGATTTTTAAGACAATGATTCTCATTGTAAAATATGTATTTAATTAAAAAAAAACATTGGATTGGTTGGGTCATATATTGCAAGTCAAAGTTCACCCACATCAAACGATCAGATGAGAACTTAAACTAAACATAAATTATAATCAAATAAAATAATAATGAATTACTTTTCCTTGATTATTAATTATAGTATTAATTGAGTTTAAGTTCTTATGCAATTTAATTAATTTCTATTATTGTTTTAGTAATAAGTTTATAAATAAACATTTATATTTAATAAATTATTACTTAAACAATCATTACAGATACTTATGAATAAAAACAACTGATATGACAAAAAATAAAAACAGAATTTGTCATTCTAAATGCATTTCCACTCCAGTATTAAAATATACATTATTAGGCTAGTCACATTAGGTGTACTCAAGCCTCGTTAAAATATTATATTAAATCATAATTTGCTTATACATTTGCCTAAATGAGGATCAAAGGTAAATACGTAGACAGGCAAACATTATCAATAACATCACAAATGATGTTGACGTGATGATCAATAATAACGATTATTGAATAATAAATAAATAGTGTTGAGTAATGTTGAGTAGGTTTTTTACCTGTACTTTAGTTTCGTGTGACCTGGCAAATCCCTACTGGAGTACTGCCTGGATATAGCACTCAAATCCTTTTCACCGCGACCTGTACCTCCTCGAGCAGGGTCAAAAGTTGGCCTAGCTGCTGTTGTCATTTCAGCGTTTTAACATAGGCTTCCTTGATAATGCAAGCAGGTGAAACCTAGCTACTTCGGTTGATGTTTGTTTTAATCTCAAGGAACTCCTGCAACACTCGAGAAAAAATATTTCAACCTTCAATAATACTACGACGTCTAGGACTTCAATTACCACAAATAAATGACATCAAACGGGGATACTACATAACTACAACACTAAACTTGTACTGTACACTGTGATGTGAGAGTGCTTGAGTGAGAGATGTGTGAGTGCTTGCGTGCTTGCTAAGTTGCTTTGCTACTATCTTGTAAGGGTATGCACGCACGAGCAACTTTTGTTTCCGCGACTATTTTATCAATTCTATGGGTTAGTATGGAAGTGCGCAAACCTGGCACCGCGACTTTCGGGATACAAATACACATAACACGAAAAAAATCGCCTTTCGACCAAGTTGCTCGTGCGCGCATACCCTAATCTGTGTCCGTGACCACAGACAAAGAGGCCCTACCACGAAGTGCATAATTCGAACTTCGTTTCGTGCCATCCCGCTCACGCTAATATGATTTGACACGCGAGTGAGAGGGATAATGAGCCTCTTTAGGAGCGCCTCTGAGGCGCTACTACGAAAATCGAAGTTCATATCGTATTATCTCTCTCACTCTCGTGTCAAATCATATTAGCGTAAGCGGGACGGCACGAAACGAAGTTCGAATTATGCACTTCGTGGTAGGGCCTCTGACTACTTAGAGCACAGATCAAAGAGTATTGTAATATTATATGAATAAGAGTGGCAACTCTATGGTCAAATATACATGTATGGAAGGTGCTGCTGCCCTACGCCCTGGTGAAGAACTAATGTGACGTATCTATAGATTATACCTATCTATATGTATATGTTGGTAGTGATGTACAGCTATAATTACGCCTAATTTTAATTGATAGGCTAATTGCCACTATTCGTATTTTAGCCGTCTAATTCAAATCAGCATATACGAAGTATAAGGGGCTAAACCCGATTTGCACTATACGGCTAAAATACGAACATTGGCAAGTGGCCTATCAATTAAAGTCCTTGACCGTACAATTTGGTACGCCATGGCCATGGCCGATGAATGACAACTGACAAGTTTGACAAGTCAACCAAGATGGCCGCTAATTTAGTTCTTTAACAAACAACCAGAGATCGCTGTAGTCGCATGAAAAGTGTGATATATGTAAGTGTGCCCCCCCTGGGGCAGGGGCCATGGCATTCATCGGCCATGGCCATGGCGTACCAAATTGTACGGTCAAGGACTTTAATTGATAGGCCACTTGCCAATGTTCGTATTTTAGCCGTATAGTGCAAATCGGGTTTAGCCGCTTATACTTCGTATATGCTGATTTGAATTAGACGGCTAAAATACGAATAGTGGCAATTAGCCTATCAATTTAAATTACGCGTAATTATAGCAGTACATCACTACCAACATATACATATATAGATAGGTATACATCTATAGATACGTCAGATTAGTTCTTCACCAGGGCGTAGGGCAGCAGCACCTTCCATACATGCAAATTTGACCATAGAGTTGCCACTCTTGTTCATATAATATTACAATACTCTTTGGTGTGCCCCCCCTGGCACAGATTATAACATTTCGCATCCATAAAGCTAGCTACGTACTACCAAGCACAATACCCAGGTGGAGTTAGTAAGACACATACATGATAAAATTTAATTTTGATGACACCTCCCACGTAGTATCTAGTAGTCTGTGCACCTCCCTCACCACTTAATTATTATAACTTAAAAGTATGGCACCTAAACACATTTAATGGGAACAGAAACGCAAAATAATAGCGTGCTGACATTAAACTTGTACTATATCTTAAACGCTTCGCAGTGCTGCCGGTTGTGTTTTCGTGTATATGATTCAGTGTTATACAAGATACAACGCACTGGGCCCGCTCCGTCGGCGTCGCGCGCAGGCCCCGCACTGCGGTCTGTAGTGGCCTTTACGTCGTACGAAAATTATTTCAACTTTTGGAGTTGGCAACACTGTATGGCTTGGTTTTGGTTTATGATTATGAGTAGAGTAGAGTGAGTAGGTAGAATTAAAAAATATCGCAACGCAATACGTTTTCGTTATCTTTCTTCTTTGAATAAATTTGTATTCAACTTGAAAAATAAAGAAATTTGAAACGAATTATTTAGGGTTTGAGATAAATTCCTCCAGGTAAGAATAATTTCTGGACTGTTCTTACTTTTCATTTCATGTAAAACCCTAATTACTCAAACCCTGAGTTCCGCCATCTTGACAATTTGATTGATCGCTTATTCGTGTTCTTTACGCGTGTTAATATTTGCTCAGTTGATATTTATTCGTATGATTTTATAAGACTATATTGTTCTGCAGAATGGCTGAAGATTTAGATGTGGAGGCTATGCTAGAAGCTCCATATAACAAATCGGTAAGTTACTACTTTCGCCTACTTTTCCTTCACTTGTCATGTCATGGTTCATTTCATTACAATAGTGTATCGGTCAATTTATAATATTTTATTACTTTTGCCTATAATTTCATTTTAAATGGCATGGATGCTAAAGGACACGTTTATCGTTCAGAAAATTTCTAATGCGGTTAAGCAGTTTATAAAAGATTAAACTAAATTTGATTATTTTAATAAAAAATAAGTTTAGTAAAACGATTTCAGAGACAGTGGTATATTTTTGAGTAACCTAGTATCTGTAAATTCTACTTATATTTCAAACAGCTTTAACTCTCAAATTTGAAAAAAATCTTAATTTGATATCATTGTTATTAGATGTTTACTCAAACATTCCACTAGTAAATTTAGAGTGTAGAAAAGGGATTGATATAGGACGGATTATTTTAGAATTTACTACCACATTAAAAACTTGAATCAAGTCAATTCATGCGTGTCCTCTAGTGTTTATTGGGGAAAAAAACATTCATACATTGAATACCTATTATAATGTATTGTTATGGCTATAAGTATTTTACAATATTGCACTTTCTTATTGTCTATTTGTTCATAAATGAAAAGCTATAAAATGAATATTTTATAACCAAATTTGTCATACTGACATCCATGATTAAATGCAGGATGTTTTTCATTTCATAGGTTTGATTTTTTAACTAAAACCAATGTAAAGGTGTAGAAATATCCAATGTTACATTGTGTTCATCTTCAAGAATTCCCTAGGTACCTGTTCAAAGATGTTTAAAATAACAATTTAATTTGTTTTGAAATTAGTATTCTTCTATTAATAGAAACTTCCATTAGACTACCTATGACATACAGAAACTAAAGAATAATAATTTTTTTGATACATTTAATAAATTACTTTTATTTCTGGACTACATCAATAAAATTAACATCTTTGAACAGTCTGGTGAAAACTTTACTACAAAACTACATTTGAGAATCATTTCTTGTATTTATAGAACTTTGTGGTAATAGTCCAGCATACTTCACCGACCTGAACAGACAGAGAGGTATCCAATACTATACTTAACTATTTTTTTATTTGATTAAAATATTTTGTTATAAAGTAAATTGAATCTATTATTCAATCTATAGTACAAATTATCTTGATCAAGTGGCTATAATAAAGCAGACGATAGCTGATGGGACATAAATCTTTTGCAGAAGTATCCCTGTGTGATGTTAGCGCTGTGCGCGTCCTTTGTCAGTGGTTTATTGAACGGTAAGTGTAGATCAGAGCGCTGCGACTGACGTGACGCGGGTGACAGCTGTTGTCTTAAAGAACATCACCAGATTGCAGCAACTTAGGCAAATTAAAGCTAGTAACTATTAAGCTCTTTCTTTACCAGTGACAGACATCTTATGTTTCCACTGGTGAAATGCAAAATCTCGTTTTTATAATTAAACTAATGCAATTTTATTTATTCACTCGGCGTGTGTTGCTGTGGCGCTGCTTCTACCTTGTGCTTTGTGTGACAGGATACCAATTCCTCATCAAAGCATCGATCGGACAAGTATTCTGATAAGCACAAAGATAAGGACAGGGATAGCAGTCGAAGGTGAGTGATCTTTGTTTTCCTAGCTAGTTTTTGTTTATAAAAGTCAAATTGTTACTAAATAAGTATCTCTTAGCTTGGTTTATATTAACATTTTCTGTTTTGTAGGCGTAGCCGTTCAAGAGATAGAAGAAGATCGCGAGACCGGGACACTCGGGATAGTCTTCGTTCAAGTAACAAAGATGACAGGAGAGACAAGGAACGTGAAAAAGACAGGGGGGACAGGGATCGCGGGAGCCGAAGAGATCGTGATAAAGATCGTAATCACAAAGACAAGGAGCGGGACAGGGATAAGGATAAGGAGCGTGAGCGAGGACGCGACAGGGAAAAACGTCGCAGCAGCAAGGACAAGGACAAAGAACGCAGTCGAGAAAGAGAACGAAGCAAAGAGAAAATAGTTGTTAAAAAAGAGAAAACTCCTGAGAAAGAAAACGACAATGGTAAAGAATATCGATCAAAATCTAGAGGTCTTGAACCAAAGCTTGATGAGCTGCCTCCAGAAGAACGTGATTTGCGTACTGTATTTTGTATGCAACTTTCTCAAAGAATCAGAGCTAAAGACCTGGAAGAGTTCTTCTCTTCTGTTGGTAAAGTCAGAGATGTTAGACTCATAACATGTAATAAAACTAGAAGATTTAAAGGAATAGCTTACATAGAATTTAGAGATGCGGAGTCTGTTCCTTTGGTAAGTTCTATTTTAAATAATTTTGTGATGAAAACTAAGTTTATAATGGAGAAAAAGAGATTTGTGAAATAAACAGGTTTTTTTTTCCAGGCTTTGGGGTTAACAGGACAGAAATTGCTTGGTGTACCGATCATAGTTCAACATACTCAGGCAGAAAAGAACAGAGTAGGCAATACACTACCTAATTTAGCACCAAAGACGAGTAATGGCCCAACCAGACTCTATGTTGGATCATTGCACTTTAATATTACTGAAGATATGCTCAGAGGCATTTTTGAACCCTTTGGAAAAATAGATCACATTCAACTCATGACTGATCCTGAAAGTGGTAAAAGCAAAGGATATGGTTTCTTAACGGTAAGTATGTTACTTAGTATGTCAAATTGGCTTATGCTATGCACTTATAATTCTTTCGCACCAGATAACACGCGCTAAATTTATTTTATATTACCTCTGAAATATAAATAAATTAGCTATTGCCAAGAGTTTCTTGGGGCCTTGTTTCAAAGGTTGAAAAAAAATGCATTTGGAATAGGATATATACATGTCATTTGTATGGTATGTTCTTTTTCTCAAAAATGGTATGAAATGTTGCCATTACGTCATCAAAAACGTCGTAGAAAGTAACGCATCCTGGAGACTAGCTGCTTGTGTCCATGAAGTAATCTCGAACTGTCCAGGAAGTAAGTATTGAATTCCATTACATATCAAGTGTTTAAATTTGGAACCCGTGTTCTATGTCTGTGAAAAACTTAAACTATTAAAATGTTCACACTAATTATGAGTGTGAATGTGATAGTTCACACTGACTAAACAACTGGAACATTTTTCACTAATTTATGTTGTTGTAATTACAATTTTTGTGTATCAAATGTTTCCAAATTAAGAAAATTCTTATTAAAATTATGACGTTTGTAATTTAAAGTTGGCAGATATCTCAACATCGCCGCCCAGTACCTTTAAGAAAAACAATCATACCATAGACTACAGACATAGGTTAGCGAGTAAGTAGCTAAAATGGCGGGTCGTAGATTTTCTTTATTTTTTCAATGTGTACTTTTATTTTATTTTTATCAACTTGTTTCATTTTCGAGAAAAGCACTATACAAGCTTCACCCAGTAATCGCCATCCTGGCCTCGTATCATTAACTTCTACTCGTCTAGGATGGCTTACTTACTGGTCTCTGCAGTAATGTACAGTCGAGTTCACCAATATCTATACAGCCAACCTTTCATAAATATCTATACATAGACCTTATGTTACCGTAATAAGGTCTATGTATAGATATTTATGAAAGGTTGACTGTACAGATATTGGTGAACTCGACTGTACTATACCATGTCAAAGGCTATGGTCATGTTCATGTCCTATGTTCTCAAAATAGGTTGAAGAAAACTAATGAAACACTTAACATTTGTTATATTAGTATTTCATACCATTCCTGTCTTAATTTAAATTTTGTTTTTTATTTATCCCAGTTCCATCATGCTGCTGATGCAAAAAAAGCTATGGAGCAGTTGAACGGATTTGAGTTAGCTGGAAGACCAATGAAAGTAGGAAATGTTACTGAACGTACTGATGGGGGCTCCAGCACCCGTTTTGATGCTGATGAACTTGACAGAGCTGGTGTTGATTTGGGAGCCACAGGTCGACTGCAGCTTATGTTCAAACTGGCAGAAGGCACTGGATTACAGGTATGCATACTATAACTTCATGTAATATTTAGTTCATAAAATTCTGGTATGTTTTTCTAACCAGCCATTTATATATCATTATCCTACTACCTGCGCGAGCGAGCTCTGCTCGGACTAAAACTCAAAAACACTCTTTTTCTCAGAGATTAAAAAGAGCTTGATTGATTTATCACCTCTGAAACCCCCCTGCATACTAAATTTCATGGTAAACATTGGAGCTGTTTCCGAGACTCTGATTATAATACTGGCGTCGTAAGAAAAAGAGGCACAACTAGAACTTTTAGTGAAACAGAAAAGGCCTAAGTGCACCTGTTCTTTGTAAACATACGCTGTTTCTTTTTTGAGCAATTTTGCAGTTGTGCCTTTTAAAAATTACGACGGCAGAATATATATAAAAGAATTGCTTTTTTAAAGATGTTCATAATTAAATTAGTATAAATACATATTAACATCTGGAATAATACTAAAGTATCCACCTATGTTGTGAATTCAATATCATGTGGCTGGTAATTTTACAGAAATAGTATACATATTTATTTTCTAAATGTTTTATCAAAAATAGGAAGCAATGGTGGCCTACTGGTTTGACCTATGGCCTCTCAAGCAGAGGGTTGTGGGTTCAAATCCCGGCTCGCACCTCTTGAGTTTTTTCGGAATTTATGTGCGAAATTACATTTGTAATTTACCATGAGCTTTACAATCAAGGAAAACATCGTGAATAAACCTGCATAGCATACACCTGTGAAGAAATTCAATGATGTGTTTGAAGTTCCCAATCCGCACTGAGCCCGCGTGGGAACTACGGCCCAAGCCCTCTCATTCTGAGAGGAGGTCTGTGCCCTGCAGTGGGACGTATATAGGCTGGGATGATGATGATCAAAATTTATTTGACACATGCATAGAGTAAATTGCTATAAACTACTTTTAACTTTTTAGTAAGTAATTTTGTTTTTGGTTGTTATTATTGAGGCAACAAGGTTAAAATTAAAGTACCAATTACACATTGTAACCTTTTCAGACGCCCGAAAATGGGAGCATAATTATTATTGTTAAGTTATTATTAACTTGCGAATATTTCAGATTCCAGCTGCTGCTGCTTCAGTTCTTATGGGCAGTGGATCGGCCTTAGTGAGCCCACAGCCGCAAGTGGCTCCTCCTATCGCCACCCAATGCTTCATGCTCAATAACATGTTTGATCCATCCAGGTAGGTTGAATTTACAATTATAGACGAAAAGAAAATTACGAGCTATCAAGTAATAACGTTGCTCGCATGTCCCACATGAACATTTAATTAGATAGTTTCTTCTCTTGTTCCAGTGAAACAAACCCCAACTGGGACATCGAGATCCGAGACGACGTCATAAGCGAATGCAACAAGCATGGCGGCGTGTTACACGTGTATGTGGACAAAGCGTCGCCTCAGGGCAACGTGTACTGCAAATGTCCGACAATCGCCACGGCAGTTGCCTCCGTGAACACATTGCACGGCCGCTGGTTTGCGGGCCGCGTCATTACGGCGGCATACGTACCGCTCGTCAACTACCACTCTCTGTTCCCCGACGCTATGACAGCCCTCACGCTGCTCCTACCGACCCGGGCACGATAAAGTTAAGCATTTCATGATTATGACAGGGACCTTGAGAACTCGCTAATTTGTTATGGTGATAACGTAATTCTAGTTGTTAATTAATAAAGTGTAATGAAATAAGAATCAATACTTTTATTCACTAAATTTGTAGATAGCCGTTCTGTCAGAAAATAAAATATCTAGTATACACTGCATACTATCATCATCATCATCATCATTTCAACCGTAGGACGTCCACTGCTGGACATAGGCCTCCCTCATTGATGCCCAATCATTACGATTGGAAGCGATTTGCATCCACCCTGAACCTGCGGCCTTCATCAAATCGTCCGTCCATCTCGTTAGTGGACGTCCCACGCTGCGCTTGCCAGTATGTGGTCTCCATTCTAGAACTTTTGGGCCCCAACGGCCATCTGTTCTGCGTGGTATGTGGCCTGCCCATTGCCATTTCAACGAGCTAATCCGTTTTGCTATGTCGGTAACCCCAGTTCTTCTACGGATCTCCTCGTTTCTGATTCTATCCCGCAGAGAAACTCCGAGCATAGCCCTCTCCATAGCTCGTTGAGCGACTCTGAGCCTATTCATCAGGCCCATAGTGAAGCACCACGTCTCGGATCCATATGTCATCACTGGCAACACACACTGATTAAAGACTGATGAGATTTTGTTTTGAGGCACTGAGGTATTTTGGACGAAAAGATGTTACGGAGCTTCCCGAATGCTGCCCATCCGAGTTGGATTCGCCGATTGACCTCTTTCTCGAAGTTGGACCTACCTAGTTGGACGGTTTGTTAGTTGGACATATGCGTCAACAACTTCAAGAACCGAGTTCTCGACCACAATGGGGGCAGGGACAACATGGACATTAGACATAACTTTCGTCTTGTCCATGTTCATTCTGAGCCCTACCCGTTGAGAGACTCGATTGAGATCTTGGAGCATCGTGCTGAGTTCCTCCATCGATTTTGCCATGACCACGATATCGTCGGCAAACCGAAGGTGAGTGGTGTATTCGCCGTTGACATTGATGCCTAGTCCTTTCCATTCCAGGAGCTTGAAGACGTCTTCCAGAGCGACAGTAAACAGTTTCGGAGATATAACATCTAACTCTGTTCCTGTACTCGAACCGACATAGTGGCATTCTTGCACAAACACACGTCGATGTACCGGTAGTCAATATGGCACCGCTGGAGAGACTCGAGCACCGCCCATGTTTCGACCGAATCAAAGGCTTTCTCGTAGTCCACAAACGCTAGACATAGCGGCAAGTTCTTCGGTCTTCTGTATAACTTGCCGCAGCGTATGTATGTGGTCTACGGTACTATAGCCTTTTCGGAACCCGGCTTGTTCGGGAGGCTGGAAGTCATCAAACCTGCGCTCAAGACGATTTGTAATGACCCTGGAGAACAGCTTATAAACATGGCTCAAAAGCGAGATGGGCCTGTAGTTCTTCAACAAAAGTTTTATCACCTTTTTTAAAGAACAGCACCACCACGCTTTTGTTCCATGCTTCTGGCGTGGTACCTTCGAGTAGGACGGAGTTAAAGAGCCTCTGAAGGACCTTCAGTACCGGTGATCCAACCGCTTTCAGAAGCTCAGAAGTAATTCCATCCTCACCCGGCGCCTTGTTGTTCTTAAGCTGTTTCAGGGCCATCCTAATTTCATACAGGCTGATATCCGGGATATCCTCGGTATAGTGTCGGGTCAGTTTGGCTCTTGGGCCTTCAGTCGCACTTGAAACAGGTTTTGTGACCGAATCGTAGAGGTGTCTGTAAAACTCTTCGATTTCCCCTAACACGTCCGCTTTCGTTGACGCTACACTGCCATCATCCCTCTTCAGCTTTGTCATCTGGCTATCTCTTGCGAACACTTTGGAGCATTTATTCCGCTCTATTGTATCTTTAATACGAGCAGTAGCATTAAAGGTACGAATATCGTGTCGCAAGGATTTCCGAATTCGTCTATTAAGCTGCCTATGTGACTCGGCATCATCGGGAGAGTGCAGTCTCAGCGAGCGTCGTTCAGCCATAAGGTAGGTTAGGGTATGCTCAGA
This sequence comes from Archips crataeganus, assembly GCA_947859365.1. NCBI lineage: Eukaryota > Metazoa > Arthropoda > Insecta > Lepidoptera > Tortricidae > Archips > Archips crataeganus. Next base: position 11,275,771 of record OX402047.1, read on the forward strand.
GAGCTTCTGAGTTCTACTGGTACGGTGGGTCTTATAGAACTGAGACTCTACCGTATTGACAGTTTCTACGAACCTGTTAATGATTTCGTCCACTGATGCGTGATCTTCCAAGCAATCAAAGCGATTTGAGAGCTCGAGTTGAAAGCTCTCGGGGTTTTCGATCTGAGCGCGAGTAGGTCGGAGCGTGGACTTCATCAGACGAGACCGTTCAAGTTTAACGTTAATATTCAATGTGCCTCTTACTATTAAGTGATCACTGCCGGTTTTCACCCTGTGTATCACAGAGACATAATTGAATACCCGTCTCTTGTCGGTCATGATGAAGTCTATCTCGTTTCTCGTGAAACCATCGGGGCTCATCCACGTCCATTTCCTGTAAGGTGGCTTCTGGAAGAAAGAATTCATCATAAAGAGGTCTTCTTTTTCCAGAAAATCGGCCAGCCTCTGTCCCCTACGATTCCGTTGCCCATAACCGAAGCTCCCCACTTTCAACTCATCGCCTCTCTTGCCCAGTTTCGCATTGAAGTCCCCCATAACAACATTGAAGTGAGTCTTGTGAGTATGTATGGCCCTACTAATGTCCTCATACATAGCCTCTACTTCCTCATCTGGGTGTGACGAGGTCGGCGCATATACCTGAACGACCTTCAGCGAATACCTTTCAGATATTCTGAGTGTTAGGTACGCCACCCTGCTCGACACACTGTCGATGGTAATAATGTTGTTAACGAGGGACTTGTGGACGAGAAATCCGACACCCCCTTGGGACTGCTGATCGCCCTCCCGGTAGAAGAGCAGGTTACCAGATTTCAGGGTTATCGTTTCTTCTCCCTCTTTGCGGACTTCAGATAACCCCAAAATATCCCACCGTAATCTGCTCAATTCTTCTTCCAGCTCAGTGATCTTTTCGTCTGTCCTCAAAGTGCGGATGTTGTGTGTTGCCAGGGCCAGTTGTCGTCGTAGGGGCAATCTTCCGGGTACCTTTTTCCGTGCGTTGGTCGTTGGACAGTTAAGATTCCTCGCCCGGAGATTATCGCCCCTGACCCTGGGGGTTTTTGGCCTACTGTCATCAGCCTCACCCCCAGTGTCGCCGGGCACTTCGGGACTGATTTTTGAGCTTTGGTTCATCATTAAGGGGGGGGGTTGGACCGTAAACCCACCACGCTGGTCCAGTGCGGGTTGGTGGGTGGAGCGCCAGAGCCTCGTTTGTTGTACGGCAGGGAGTACCACGGGCCGGTGAGGTTGGCTTGGGTTCCGATGGATGTTGTTTGGATTCCCTTACTCCCCTCTTACTATATGAAAATGAAATCGTTATATAAAGTGCATAAATATGAATGGGGATGTTGACACCACCAATCAACTGACGTTCTTTTTATGAGCTGTCAAAACAATCTCCCATAGAGTTTGAATGACAATAGCGACATATGACGTCATTGTTCGCAATGCTCAATCAACTAACTATTTATTTGTTTTAAAGCAACAAAAAATCTAATTTTGCATTTAATCGAAAATCAATCTGACTTTCAGGGCTGAAATAAAGCGTTTTTTTACTGGAGTCGTGTCTTCAAATTCTTTTTTAATGGTGTCAACACCCCTATTGGCAACAATTTTTAGAAAAGTTTTCTGTCAATTAATTTGTGGTCACTATCAGACACAAAATATCGGACTGTAGGTACCTAAGACAACCTCCAAAAGGATAAAACAGCTGTAAGGGTTGTTTTAAAAATTACATAATTAAGGGCTTAATGAAAACAAAATCACGATCGCGTCCTTTGGATAATTAAATTAAAGTTAGTCATACATACAAACAGTTACATACCCGTGGTCCAACTAATTTGTTGAACCCGGAAAAATGCTGTCATTATTTTGAATCACTCGATAATACTTTAATACAAAAATAGGTAGGTTAGGTTCGTTAGGTACCTTCAGTTGCCCGAAGGGCAAAATACCCACAAAAAGAAACTCCGCCCTTGGGCGGATCTCCGTCGAAAAGCAGTTGGACCACGGGTCCGGAGCGATACAAACTACATAGGTAACTTTCGTTACACAAAGGAATCAATTAACCTTTTCAACGCTTTGTCAAATATAACAGCTCTCACTCATACGCCATAACATCGGAATGTCCAACGCGAAGTTGAACCCTACAGAAATGCATGTAGGTAGATATCGCTCTGCTCGCCGTGACTTATATATCCATCGTTGGCATTGAACTTGCGGTGCGGATATAAGCGTTGTTGGCGTCGAAAAGGTTCAAGTTTTGTTTTAATTAAAATTTAAACTACCCTTAATGGGAATAGAATAAAACTAAGAAAATAACGATTTTGTCCTCAAACAGAAAAACCCTGATGTTGCTTCAACAGCAGGAATCGCACTTTATTTAACTAATAATACCAAGGCTAATACTTACTGAATTTAGAAAGAACAATTTTATAGAGTGCATGGCTGTTGTGCAACTTAAACTGATCATACATTTTATAATTAATTCCAGTTCAATCTGTTACAGAAGTTAACGACTTCAGATAATCACATTGGGTACTGACGTCCTAAGCGTATTCATTTCGTTGTTATTATTGCGCTATATAATATACATTCTTCGTATATTGAAACTTGCATAAATTTTACTTGCTGTTATGCCACTAGGGTATATGAAATCGCCTTATACCTTATCGCCGTAGACCTTTTTGAACTTACATAACACAGTGGTTTAGCAAATGAGGGGAAGACTCCTTTCATTACCTAGTATTATTGTACACGAGTAAATATTAAACATCGTATTAAGGAAATAAAAATCAGAAATATATTTATTCATTATACATACAAACAATGTTACGTCGATAGATCGTGACTTAAAATTATCGTAGGTCTCACATTTACTGCATTTTTTTTCCAAGATTTTCTTCTTTGTTAAATATTGTAAACTCGATTAGACAGCTTTAATCCAGTCTATCTCTAGTGTGGCTGGACCTTTTTGTTTCACCGGCTGATACACTCCTCCATACATTTGAATCCCGATGCTACTGACTTGGGATATATCGAGTGTCTCGTTACTGACCCGCTTGCCTCGATAGTATGCTTTAAATTCTGAAAAAGCTAGATCACGGACAGCAAATTCATCTTTTGGTCCCTGAAATTTAAAAAAAGCAATGCTATTAATTATTACATAAATAGGTACGACAAGAATTCCAGCCAAGTAGACATTCTGCGCCACTTGTCTAATTTACAAGAAAAGATTTAAAAAATTATATCTGATTAAAGCGCCAACCACGAGCGCCTGACGTAAACTAATTATTTTAATAATATTTATGCAGACCTTACCTGGAAAAACTGTTCAAATGAATAGTTCGGCTCGTCGTTGAGATTCTTGTGCCTTAAAACAACTTTAAAACCATTATGCTGTCCCTGCGCTCGACAGCGTAATTGTAATTTACTATGGCCTGTGAGGTCATATCTTTGTAACGCTCTGACACCAGCAAATCCGGCTCCATTCATCTGAGGATTTAACAAAGCAAAGAATATTGCTCTTTTGTAGAGAGTATTTTGATGCATGACAAGCACTGCTTTCGACATTCCTACAGAGCGCACAGTATCCGATTGTTCTTGCCATCCTTCCACATCATCAGCTCCATTGAAGTCGAAAAGATACTTTTCGCCATTCACCGTGTTTGTACAACTGTCAAAAAAAATTAGCACAGTAAATATCTTTGAAGGAAACGCATAGAGGAACTGGTTTTGATAAAACAAAGGTGACAACTTTATCAAGATGGCGAAGAAGAGGGCGAGTCGAAAGTTGTGACGAAAATTTTGATTGTTTGTTACTTTATCAACCTATATCAAAGAATCAGAACTACTGGGCCTTAGGAAGCTAACCCTCTCTCTAGTAGTAACTCTTCATGATGATTACTACAACACCGTACAACAGGTTACTACACCTGTGCTCCAGGTCAAATTAATATTGTTCGTGAGAAATTCAGTTTTTTTTAAAGTTACGATATACCTAAGTAAGTACCCATTCTATCTCGCACACTTCAATAACCAAGGTGAAGCGAGAAACAAATAGCATTTGGTACTTTATTACCCAAGGAGTATGCACAAACAAGTTATGTGTCGACGCGTGAAGCAAGCAGGTAGACTTCAATTAAGTAGTTACTGAAATCCAGATCAATGAAGTTTTCTGTGAAAAGGTTCCAGTCGCATTAGTTTGTTGGCCTAGTTACCCGACCGCGACGGAGACCAAAAGGAGGATTATAATTTATAAATTTTATAATATAACTATGTACCTATTAATTAATTAAATAAAAATGCTTCAATTCGAACTTTTTAAATCTGAGTACCTACCTTTAAATTCAGAAAGCCTGTTCCTTTGATTATTTATACACGTATAGGTAATAATAATCAAAGGCCTATTCATAATCGACATATCAGTTTTAGATTCTAACCTAAAATTTTCACCGACATCGCAAGAATATATCCAAAGTACTTAATAGTTAAGTTAATATACCTACAAATAGTTTGAATTGCAACTGCACTAAGTTAAATTTCAAACAAATGTAGGTAAGTAATTCAAACTAGTGATAATATAAAGTGTTATTCTATGGTAAAGTTTTGTTTATTTAAATACTTAGGCGTAAATAAATAATCTAAGTTCTTAAAGTTAGTCCTTACCTGGATTCGGTAACGGGTAACGTACCTGTTTTCACTGAGAACCTTCCTAGATGTTAAAATCAACAAACACATAGCTAATTTCATTTTGATTTTAGAATTCAGTTACTTGTTCTATATTTACACAATTAAGTATTTAATGTATGAGGTTATTGTATTGTTAACCTCCGTAACACGGTGTGGCAAGAGAAGAGTTATTCAAACACTGTTGTTTTGTTTGTTACATACCATTGTGTAGTCGTATTATCTAACGTAGACATTGCCTTAATAACAAGAATTAATGGACATTTGACACTCTTATCTTAACAGGGTTATTGACGTAGGACCTAAGTCTCACAAAAAGTTAAAACAATTTTTGATATAACTTACTCGGGTCGAGTAACTCGACGTAATGCACAGAGTTGACAGAGTACTTTACTACGTAATGCGCATGTCCTCTTTGCGCTCCGTTACTAGTTGCGGGCGTGCATATACTTACGTACCAATGCTGCCATAAGTACTTAGTACCTGGGCGACCGAGCTCCGCTCGGGCTGAAACTCGGTACCAAGCGTTTTCCCAGAGATAAGACTAAGCTAGATCAATTTTTCATCCCCGAAAACCCCCACATACCAAATTCCATCGAAATCGTTGTAGCAGTTTCCGAGATCCTGATTATATATATACAAGAATTGCTCGTTTAAAGGTATTAGATTAGATAGATAGATAGATTAGATCATAGATACATATTTTTATGTTACGTACAGTCGAGTTCACAGATACCTTTACAGCTTTATTGTTAGTATCTTAAAGGTGTATACATTATACATGTTTTTGATGTCTTGGTAAAGTACATATTATTATCATAAGTATACTTACTATATAACTTTTGTCCGCGACTTCCTTCATCCGCGCAGAGATAAAATTTATGGACAACTCCCATTCTCTATCCTGCTTAAATTTCAAAAAACCCTTTTCGCTCCACCTGTATGATCGTAAAAAGAAAGATGGCATTTGCCAAGTGTTAACTGCCTATAAAACCTGAAGCTAGTCAATTAGTTGTAGGTAAATAATCCTTTTCATACCTTATCTTCAGGGAATTTCGAAAAATCCTGTTGTAATCTATTTGAAGCTATCTATTTGCATACCAAATTTAAAGTCTAGACATTTTGGTTAGTATAGAGATAAGACAATTTTGAAGCAAATGTATATTAATGAGGGTTTTCTATGAGAGGCTATTTGGCGCTAGTATCGTCAGGTCCGTTTGTCAACTTTGACATTTCTTGAATGGGTGTAACGTCAAATAGACCTTACGATACTAACGCCATCTAGCGATATTCCACCTGTCAGAAAACCCTCATTAATACCTACTCTTTTATCGCGTGGGAAGAAAAAAGGGCGGGAAATCTCGAACTGAGCGCGCGTGTTTTTTCTAGCTCTTAAATTTTATATTATTAATAGTGGTCAGCGTAGTGTAAATAAGGTGTAGATTATCTATTATTTATTGTAAATACTTTTATTTGTGTAGTTTTCTACTTTCTGGTAAGTTTTCAATACTTATTTATATATGGAGGAGCCCGAGGATCCTGGGGGTGGTGTCCCCCAGGTTTATCATACGGTTACAATTAGGTCAAGTGAGGAAAAAGATAACGGTATGGACACTGACCATACTGATAGCTCTGTAACATCAGAGAAAAATAGAAAACGGATTTGTCCAACAAGGAAGATAGCCGCCATTGTAACAAAAAAAGGCGCAGTAATAAAACTAGAAATTCAGACTACGTTTTAACTGAAAATGACTGTAATTGTGTTACTAATGATTCAAAAATTAAAGTTCACAATCAACCAATAAATACGATAAATAATATTCCAGTTACAAACTCGCCCTCTCCACCTCAGCCCACATACACCTTCAGAAAAGTGTATATAAATACCGATTGTTCACCATACATAGTTCATGTACAAAAAATACAAGATACACCCAATGACGGAACCTCCATTCATCCCATTTCTTTTGGAAAGTTCTTAAAAAAGCAATCCTATAATAACATCATTAATGGTAGCGTGAAAAGAATTGGTAGGAATAGAGTCACCTTATCTTTTGCCCATCTCGAGGATGCTAACAAATTTCTGAATGACAAAAACCTCTTGGAAAGCAAATACAAAGCTTTTATCCCATCTTTTAGTGTCATGAGGATGGGAATAGTTAAAGGTGTTCCGGCCGAGTGGTCCCCAGAAGAGATTATGCTAAACATATCTGTGCCTCTGGGTACAGGAAAAGTGATTAAAGCAAGAAGATTGAATTTTAAAACTATGGTTGATGGGTCAGCTGTTTGGAAACCTTCCCAGTGGTTTTGACATTTGATGGCCAAGTTTTGCCAAAGAGAATATTTATTTGTTACAATGCACTACCTGTTGATTTGTATATATTCCCAACAATCCAATGCTTCAATTGCTGCCGTTATGGCCATACTAAGACTCAATGTAGGTCCAAACCATGCTGTTATAAGTGTGGTCAGAGTCACTCAGGATCTTCATGCGATGTCGAAGAAGACAGTGTTTCTTGCTGTTTATGCACTGGACTACATTTTGCAATAAGCAAACGTTGTCCCGAGTTTGAAAGACAAAAAAGTATCAAATTATCTATGGCACAAAGCTGTTTGTCATATGCAGAAGCATCAAAGCTTCATCATTCTGTCAGTAAGCCTTATGCAGATGTTGTATTAACTACCCCAACATTCTCACAGCCTCAAAGGGATACTAATCATCCCAACCAACAGACTACCCCATCATCACATTCTTACAAAAAAACGGTTTTTCTTAAGCCTCGTAGTATACCTAAAAATCAAAAAGGTTATGATAAAAATGCTCATAACAATCTCATTAAAGACTATGACATGCCTTCTACATCTGGAAATGGTACTGCTATTAATAAAGAAAACACCCTCAATAACCAACCCTCCATTAGTGAGCTCATTCTTGAACTTATTAAATTATTATCCTCATCAAACATAATACCGAACAACGTTGCAGATATAATTAGTTTTATTTCAAATATTATAAATGTTAATAATGGCCAGCAGAAGCCATATCCTTCAGTGGAACTGCCGCAGCATAAAGAATAAAAAATCAGATTTACTACATTTAATCAATAAATTAGATCCTTTTCTTATAGCTTTAAGTGAAACTTGGCTCAAAGCAGAGTCTTGTTTCAAAATCCCTGGTTATGCATGCCTCCGTGAAGATAGGTCCGACGGACATGACGGTGTAGCCATCCTTGTAAAAAATTCATTTCATTTCACATATCATCCAATACCATCTCACAGTAGCAACTTCTCTATAATTGCTGCAATTGTAAATAATATATGTATAGTTTCATTGTATATTCCTCATCCTTCATTAGATATACTTAGGGAAATAAAATCCATCTTAGCTTCACTTCCTTCGCCTCTTATCATTTTAGGAGATTTTAATTGCCATCATCAAGCATGGGGATGTAGTAATTCAAGTGACAATGGCGATGAAATCTTAGACATAATTGATTCTCTTAATCTCTGTATACTGAATACTGGTGCACCTACACGCCAGACTGCTCCACATGAAAATACAAGTGCTATTGATTTATCAATTTGCTCTTCTTCAGTTGCTAGTACATTGTCTTGGGAGATACTCCCATCTACCTATGGTAGTGATCATTTCCCAGTAATAGTATCTTTCCCCATCAAAAATAAACCATTCTTAAAAAGATCTTGTACATTGAAACATGTCATAATTAAAAATAAATGGGACGATTTTAAAAAACAATTGGATATAAAATTCAGTATCCTGCCAGACCTAAGGCACTCTAGTCAAATTCTTGATTCTTCCAACGCGCTTGTCAAAATATTGACTGAAGCAGCAAATGAAGTTTTTCCAGTCAAAAAATCTTCTCATATGCGTATTCCCTGTCCGCCATGGTGGGACCCTGAATGCAGTGTAGCTGTAAAGACGAAAAGAAAGCGAGTTAAAATATAGGGATAACATGAACGAGGAAAATTACAACAATTTAGTGGCAATAAATAAAGAAACAAGAAAGTTTTTGAAGAAAAAGAAAGTAGAAAGCTGGAGAAACTTTTGTTCCTCTATATCTCCAAACACGCACACCTCTGAAATTTGGAGGAAAATTAGAATGTTTCGAGGGGCTTTTCTTGACAACACTCCTACGAATCTAGAACCATTAGTAATTGACAAATTCTTAAATAAACTTGCACCTCCGTTTGTCGCAACAATGCCATTGATAATAGATTCACTTTCATGCGACCGCAATAGTCAACATTTAAACAGGTTATTTTCGCTACCAGAGCTTAAAAGTGTATTATCATATGTAGTTGACTCGGCACCTGGTTGCGATGGTATTCCTTATTCATTTTTAGCCAATTCTAGTGACCAAATTCTATGTTATTACCTCAGCCTTAATTTTATTTTATTTTCAGGTCATATTCCTCCACAATGGAAAACACAGTTGGTGTTGCTATTACCTAAACCAAATAAACCTCGAAACGATTATAATTCGCTCCGTCCGATAGCCTTATCGACTGTTTTACTAAAAATATTGGAACATATGATTAAAAATCGTCTAGAGTGGTTTATTGAAACAAAAAAAATACTTTCAAACAATCAATTCGGTTTTCGAAAAAATAAAAGTACGTCAGATTGTGTTGGTCTACTAGTTTCAGACATATTATTAGCTTTCTCTCAGAAAAAATCAGTGGTAGCTTGTTTTCTAGATATTAATTCAGCATATGACAATGTGAATATAGAGATACTTATAAATAAATTGGTAAAATTGGGTGTTCCGACGCGTCTCATTAACATAGTTTCAGCAATGTTTTATGAAAGGATTATAAAAATAGTCTTTGATTCGGGTACTCTATACAGAACTGCTTGGAAAGGCTTACCACAAGGTTCAGTCTTAAGTCCATTACTCTTTAACGTGTACACTCATGATTTTTCGTCTAATCTAGTACATCCTGTATTAAACATACAATACGCTGATGATTTGGTACTATACTGTGCAGATAGCTGTATCAGTGATGCATGGGCAGTATTAAATTGCAATCTGGAAAAACTGAAGGGCTACTTAGACGCAAACGGTCTGGAACTATCAGTTGCCAAAACAACAGCGGTTTTATTTTCAACCAGAACAAGGAGATGTGATTCTACTTTAGTTTACGGCGGTTCACAAATTCCATTTAGTAATGAGGCTAAATATCTAGGTGTAGTTCTTGATAGTAGACTCTCAGCAAAACCTCATTGTGTATATGTTAAAAACAGATGTGAGCTATCTTTAAACATTTTAAGATGTCTCGCTGGAGTTTGGTGGGGTAGTCACCCATTCTACTTGAAATTGGTATACAATGCTGTCATTCGAAGCGTATTAGATTACGATTCTTTTTTACTTCGTCCAGGTACAGATACTGCATTTAAAATTCTTAATACTATCCAAAATAAGGCTTTGAGAATAATACTGGGAGCTATGAAGACTAGTCCTGTCAATGCCATGCAGGTAGAATGTGTTGACCCACCGTTACATTTACGTCAGCAGTTCCTAGCAGATAGATTTATTTTCCGTTCCATGCAATTTCTAAATCATCCCATAGAATCTAAATTAGCTTCTCTACACAAAGAAATAGAATCATCCGTATACTGGCGCAATAAAAATCCTCCTTTTATAATCAATAGCTACTTAAAAATTTTACCTCTTTCAAGTTCTACCCATCGTTATACAACTCTTCCTTTATATAGCGTTAAGTTTGAAGTTTTATTACTTAATCCAACAGTTTTTCTCGACATAGGCATTATTAAACATAGTTCAGACGCAAAACCATCATGAAACGGGGTGGTGTCCTTTCTACGACAATAACAACATTATTCAAGTCAACACACGCACATTTATTTATCAATTGACACGAGGTGGGCTTTAAGCACCAAACGCACTGGTTTACAATATTATATTAACTAAGAGAAAGATATTTACAAAACATGACCGTTTAGCTCGCGCCATCGACAAATCTCCTCGGCCGCGCTGCTTGACGGCGCGGGCGGTTGGCGGAATGGTTCTCAACGTGGGCCATAGATGGCTCCACCGGTAGCTCGACAGGAGGTTCCCGCGCTACATCATTTAATTATTTGCTTGGTGTCAATTGGTCTGGATGGCATCATATCTACACAGACGCGTCTAAACCCACAAAAACTAGCTGTGTTGGTATTGGCGTTTATCACCACCAGTTCAATATTGTACAAAAAATAAAACTTCCTCCAGAATCCTCAGTTTTTACTGGTGAAGCTTATGGACTATTTAAAGCAGTCGAATATGCTCATATGTTGAAATTAAGCAAAGTTGTAATTATTTCTGACTCAAAAAGTAGCCTACAAGCATTATTGCATCCTCCATTTAGATTAAAAAATATATATCCCATTTTCTTTTACACTAGATCTTTATTACACGAGTGCAGCATCATAGGTCTGGAAATTCAGTTCGTTTGGGTGCCAAGCCATTCCGGGATTTATGGAAATGAGAGGGCCGACCACCTGGCTCTCGAAGCTGTACATTCTGGCGATCTTTTCCCTTATAAAAATTACTCTCATGATCTCCTAGCCCTACCTAAAATATATTTACAGTATTCTTGGGAGTTCTTTTGGTTATGGAGTGCTTTAGAGACTGGAACTTATTATTATAATTTACAAACAGAAATTCCACTAAAACCATGGTTTTACAATTCAAAATTAGATAGAAGAGAAATATCTGTATTGACTCGGATGAGATTAGGCCATACGTGTGCGCCCTCTCATCTTTTTAGGTTTAATATAATAAATAGTGAAGCGTGTGAATGTGGAGCTGCAGTTGGGGACTTAAATCATATTTTCCTATCCTGCCCATTACATGACAGAACTTTATTTATTGAATCGTTGATAGCCCAGATTATACCTCTCCCTACAAACATATCTTCTTTGCTTACTTTTCCCAGTATATATAATTCAATAGCATCCTTTATCTCCAAAAATAATATAAAAATATAATAGTTATTTAATTTATGTAATTATATTTTTATTACCTATGCTACCTACTCTGACTGTCCTTTTTCCAAATTGCGTTCCCCAACTATCCTTTTTCCGCGTCCAATTTCCCTAACTTGATAAATGGCTAAGGGCAACACTAACCCAAGTCCAAAACAAAAAAAAAAAAAATCGCGTGGGAATTTCCAAAAATCCTGAAATCAGTTGTTTACCGTTATAATCACCTATTTGTACGCCAACTTTAATGAGTCTAATAATAATCATAGTTACGAAGATGTGTGATCGCATTAAAAATCCCGTTTCTTTCTTATCCCGTGGGAATTTTGAAACCTGAAATTGATTATTTCTGAAGTAGTTACCTACCTACTTCTAACATAAAACTACCGTGAGATTCACTTATAGAATGAAATACGAATAACTCAAGTCTATGATCGAGTTTAGCTCGACATATTTCGGGCTAATCCGTAGCCCTTCATCACGGAGCACACGCTGCCAAACGCGATGTATCCCACTATTTCCACGGAAACACAAAATAGAAAAAGTGGGACAAGCGTTTTTTCCAAATTATATCCCATTATTTCTAAAGCTCGACTTTCGTGGGTAGCGGCCGATGCGACAGTGGCGCGCGCGTGGGGCTGTGGCCCGGGGATTTGGGCTGAATAAGTAGCAATAATGTCCTCACCTGTCCGCCGTTTTAATTTGGTAAAGCATCTCCCGAACATCCTGTATAACCTGGTATTATATTAAATAATCCATTTAAGAGATTAAAATAAGAGAGTTTCTCAGTTCGGCGAAATCGATAACTATTACAAACTGTTTGCATATATGGAGAAACCGGTGTCATCACTGTGACTAGTGGCCAAAAAAGTGAAAGGCTGCAATTATGACAATATTTAATTAAGAGTAGGTACTTAACAAAACAAATGAATCTTTTCAAAATAGTTAGTTTAATATACTTAATCAGTTTATATTATACACATATTTTTCATGATAACAGTAGGAATGTTCTGGGCTTCCTCGTAAACAATTACATACAAAATATGCAAATGGACTTTGATCTCTATATATATAAAATTAGCACTTAAGTGATGACATGCACTACACAGATGTTATTTTATTATGTTTAAACAGGTAGTGTATGTGTGTGGATTTATAAAATTATTACACTCAATACTTCCAACTCAATACTGCAAACCTTCAGGACGATACTGACCCAATAGGAATTATTCTCGTTTCAAAATTGAACTTAATGCTAAAAGAACAACAGGTTTACTTTTGAAATGGGAATAATTCCTATTGGGTCAGTATCGTCCTGAAGGTGTGACTGGTTCATGGAGATGACAAGTTTATTACAAGAACTCTCAGCACATTACCACTATACTATAATATCAGATTTACATAATATAATAATATACTTATTTGGTAATTTAATCAGTTTAATCATGTTTATTTCCCATTCCCTTCACCAACATTTATTTTTCTTTTAATTATTCCAATACGTCTTAAATATCTCACAAGGAAGGGTGTAGCAGCTAATGTAATGGCCATTCTCACAGGAGCAAATACTTTGTGTACTGCATATGCTATGACAAATGTTCCTGCATTCGAACTTGCTAGTTTTGACACCGTTCCCTCTCCAATATTAAAACTTTTCAAGATTGCCACTAGATCCACCCCGCTGTGAACAGAAATAAAAATAAATATTAAAAAGACATGTGAAAATATGAAAAATATAAAAAAGTATTCATAATAATACTGCCGTCGTAAGAAAAAGGGGCACAACTAGTATTTTTTGTGAAACAGAAAGAGCCTAAGTGCACACTTATTCTTTGTAAACTTATGCTGTTTCTGTTTTGAGCAAGTTTGCAGTTGTGCCCTTTATAAATACGACGGCAGAATAATATGTTATTAGCTTAGGTTACTAGTGAAAGAAGAAACCCTTGAGAAGACTTGTCCTTTATCAAACATTAACTTTTAGTTAAGACATGTAAAAATTTAATAAAAAACATATTTTACCTAGATACTAGAAGGTAGCATCCCCCTAATGAAAATATTGAAATAGTGACATGAAATACTATCACTGTGGAACCATACTCTTTAACAGCATTTTTCATTTTTTCTTTAGCACTCAACTTAACCTGTGCTTCAGTGTTTTCAGTACTCATATTTCTTCTTCCAATTGTTACAGCTATGCTTTGGAAAAGTAAGAACAGCATTAAAACAAATGATCACACCATCTTATTGTTGTGGTTATGAAATGATTGGTTAGTATTTAAGCAAAGATAGTTTATTTAGGCCTCACCAGTAATGACAATATAAAATAGTATGAGATGTAAAACATGAAAGTTAGTAGATAAGGTTATCTAAGATAAGCTAAGATGCATTCTATCAGGACACATACCCGAGTTAAGAGCTTTGTCTCTGTACTCATTTCTAAGTGTGAGGTAGTGAGCACTGTGGAGATGATCAGATAAGTACTTGTTGCCCTGTCCCCACTGGGAGCCTGGCATGCCCAAATGTGTGTGGTTGCCACTGAACGGACTCGGCACATTACTCTGCATTGACGACGATAGGCTTACAGCTCCGCGGCAATCATACTTGTTTACGTGTGGATCCGGTTGACTTGTGACATCGATTTGTGAGATATCTTGTTTCTTGTAATACGAATTGATGACAGGACCAGATATGTCCCTCTCTCGTAAAGGTGAAAAACGACCCACTTCTGCCGCATTAATGTCCACGACGTTAGTCGGTAGCTTTAATGCCACTACTTGTGGGAATCGTAAATTGGTGGAAATATGAATAGCTTTGCCCACTTGATTAGTGCCACCTGTTCAAAATAAAGATCAAATTAAACAAAGCTAGCGAAAGCTTTGTTTGATGATGTATCGTCAAGCATCACGGTATGTTAATGAAGAAGATATTATTATGGTGACGCCGATGCTTACCAAAGAATGTATTATTCAAATAACTCTTTCCGAGAACAAAATAGTTAGCTTTTGTATATATTTGCGACATTTTGACACTGCAGAATTTGTCAGTCGAGTGAATTGATCCAGTACTAAATGCTTAACACAGACTAATAAGAGATACTGATGCTAAATGACGAATTTTGAATAAAAATAACAGAATTTGTTACGCCAAGTAGACAAAGAACCAAAAATAATTCCTGCGCACGCAGTGTGTTGCCATATCCATTTTTATGTAAATCCGTTCATATAATATTACAATTCTCTTTGGTAATCCGTAGAACCAGGCGAGATAAAACTAAAACTAAAACTAACTAAAGCTAAAGGTAAAAAATCTGTCCGAAGTCGCCGCCAATGGGGAGAGTGCCCAGAAGGCTGGCAGCATTGATGTATATATAATAGGCATTTACATCTGTGACAGATGATTTAAGTAGCACCCTGGCGACACTTGCGCTCGTGGCTAAAAAGACCGATAAGACGGGATAAGATCCAAAGAGTATTGTAATATTATATGAACAAGAGTGGTAACTCTATGGTCAAATATGCATGTATGGAAGGTGCTGCTGCCCTACGCCCTGGTGAAGAACTAATGTGACGTATCTATAGATGTATACCTATCTATATGTATATGTTGGTAGTGATGTACAGCTATAATTACGCGTAATTTTAATTGATAGGCTAATTGCCACTATTCGTATTTTAGCCGTCTAATTCAAATCAGCATATACGAAGTATAAGCGGCTAAACCCGATTTGCACTATACGGCTAAAATACGAACATTGGCAAGTGGCCTATCAATTAAAGTCCTTGACCGTACAATTTGGTATTAGGGATTTTGGTTTAGGGAGGGATGCCTTGAAGCGCATTTCCCCTCTGCCAAAGGTATGAACCCGCCGGGTATAACCGTTATACAAAACTGTTTCGCTCGCCTCTCGTGACATTTCAAAACGGCACGCGTCAGTGAATGAGCTCCCACAAAAATGACTAAATGCAAAGAATTCGGGCGTGAAAAAATGTCTGACACGTCGAGTCTACAAAAAGACAACGTAACTTTTCATCTGGAAGTATTTCGTAACGTAATTATTGTTGATTAATAGTAAAAATACGTGAAGTTTATTAATAATATTATTGTCAGTCAGTGTGGCCAGCTTTTTGTAAAAATAGCCACATTGGCCATTTTTAATTTTTATAAATCAATTATTAACGAGGTAAAATATAAATTATTTAATATCTTGATTGATCTTATACATTAATTACATTGTTTGATTGACTTCATCCATGTAGACTTTAAGGCCAGGCGCTGACTGCAACTTTTTATAACAATTCCTAACAATTCTATAGCACTCGACTCGAACGAAGCGACAAAAAAGTGCAGTCGGCGCCTGGTCTAATAATCTAAGATCCGTACTAGAACTAGCTCAGTTTTGTTTTATATGCGGTTATACTTATAAGATATAAGTGATTGTGACACTCAGCTCAACATGTTTATACAAGCAACAATTTCTGATGTACCTAGTGTTATCAATTGTTGGTAAACCTTAAATAAATAAATAATAATAATCAAGAAGAAGCCCATCTGTTTAACGGATTAAAATAATTTTGTGTCAAATTTAATACAGTAATAAATATATATCAAGTGGTTTGGCAAAAAACTACTGGCCAGACAATTATAAATTAAAAACCGGTTGTCTGTAAAGTCGGCTTACGGACGATAGTTTAACGTGACAACGTCATAACAAAACATACAAAAAACAAAAAATGAAACCAGGCGGTCACCCATCCCCGCGCCCGACGTTGCTTAACCTCGGTGATCGGACGAGAACCGGTGTTTTGTCAAATATCTTAAAAACGGTGCATCCTACGGCAAAATCAATGAATTTTTCATCCCCCTTTGACTCCCCCGCACCTCCTCCCCCCACTCCCACTCACCCCCCACTCCCCCTCACTCGTAAATTAAATATTGGACTAATGAGATTAACAAATAAGTGAAAACCACATCCTTATAGCTTAAGCCGCTTCGGAGATTACCACGAACAAACGCACAGATAAACAGACAGTAATTCTAAGAGTCGTTACTATTTTAATTGCTATTTTTATTTAACTATGGAGGAAGCTTAGTTCTCTTTTTTTATTTTTATAAATAGATTTAGCTATTTTTTTTTATTTAAGTGGTATTTCACCGACCACTAGTAATATTGGCTATTTTTACTTACTAAATAATTGGCCACACCGATAACCGGTCTAGTATCGACTAGAGAGGGGACACACATATTTCCACAATCGATAAACTATTGAGTGAATGAATCAGTGAATGATTTGTCTTATCATGGTTTCACATTTTAAAGGTTACTAATAAAATGGAAATGTAAGGTTAGTAATAAATGTATGTTTAAAGTATCGAACTCGTTAAAAAAAATACGTGAAAGTATTAACAAATTCTTTTTAATGATTCAATACAAGTAACAGGCAGTAATTCGACTTCATACTAGAGCGCCCGAATCGACGCACGCACACGGCCGCTAACCAATCTTCGCCAGACAAAACTACGCAGTTCCACGCCGCACGCCGCGCAGTTCAGTCGTTGGTTGAGTGAGTGCTGTGACGCGCCGCCCGCTCTATTCACCCCCGTTTCGATTCCGTAACGTGGCTATAAGCGCTCGGTACAAAGTAACTAGGTACATACTATAATATTTTCTTTAATAATGGCGGCGTCACGAGAACGTGTGTATTGCAGTGTTTACGTGTGCCTAAATTCAACGGTGATAAAACCAACATTTTAATTTTTTCAACTTCCTGCTGATGCTGAAAGGTAAAATTAGTACCTATTAGGTACTTTATTGTTAGTCTATTAAAATTTGTCTAGGTACCTTCTTAACAAAATGTTAACCATAGTGATGTGTCTATTCTATTTATAGAAAATTACAAAGTAAAAGAGACATTTGGCACATCTGACATTAATATTACTTGCTATATGTACATATTTTAATAAATCCTCCACTTTTAAACCTTGTAGAGCAATCACATTTATTTAGAAAACGAATTTTCTATTAACAACTTAGGGATTAATTAACGACTGAATGTATGAACGAATGAATGCTTATCGACATGGCCCTAACTCTAGCTGTTTCTAGATTGTTGTCTATGTGTGTCGTACGTGTGACATGTATAGACGAGATGTTTTTCAATGTGTCTATGGCGATCACTGTTGTGTTGACGAATTCGGTTTGTGTGCGTGTGTACAAACATTGCTCTGTTTTCATTTGTAGTTAAATTGCTTGTGTGTGAGTGCATTGCCCCCCCCCCGCGAGTTTTGGCAGAAAAATTGTTTAGCAACCTACGGGCGATAACATCTCCTTTCAGTCTAATTTCGGTTTAGCATAATGAAAAGCCGATGAATGACAACTGACAAGTTTGACAAGTCAACCAAGATGGCCGCTAATTTAGTTCTTTACCAAACAACCAGAGATCGCTGTAGTCGCATGAAAAGTGTGATATATGTAAGTGTGCCCCCCCTATAAGATCCAATATAGATTGTACTTAAAGTAGAATTCTGACACGAAACAAATTTCCTATTCATACGCTTCGGTTTCCCGTCCATTCCATAAAGTTTAACATTTTAAATAGTTCGATTGTCATTTAAAGGTAGGCTATTCAATGTCAGTCAATATCGTAGTACGCTGTGAACAGCTGTGAAGCGCGGGGCGTGCGCGCGACGCCGACTGAGCGTGCGCAGCGCTTTGTATAAGGGTCCTCAGTGGGTTATACACACACACCGTAAGACACAAAAGTTGTCTCTCCCATGGTCATAAAATAAGTGACTCGTAGCCAGCAAACTTAAGATTTATTTAAATGGGCTGAAAGTTGGCCAGGCGCCCCACACGCTGATTCAGACTTGACTCATAAATATTGGCTATAGACCCTTAACTTTTACCATGTCCACGGGAGAGATGCGACAAAAAAATGTGTGTGCCATAACACTGAAGCGCTCCATAAACCAAAGCGCGCGACGGCAACGGAGCGTAACCAGCGCGCTCTATAACACTGAATCATATACGCTGTGCCGCGCTGCCGGAGTGTGTCACTGTATTTTTGATTCAGTGTCATAGAGCGCCCACGCTGGGCATCCAAATCCATCAAGCTGGGAGTAACAAACACACAAGTACGTGAGAACACACTCACAAACTTTCGCATTCATAATATTACCAGGATTGGGAATCTAAAGGGTATGCCCGCGCGAGCAACCTTTGTCTCCGCGACTATTTTATCAAGTCTATGGGTTAGTATGAAAGTGTGCTCACGTAGCACCGCGACTCCCGGGATACAAATACACATAACAAAAAAAATCGCCTTGCGACTAAGTTGCTCGTACGCGCATACCCTTAGTATTAAAGAAGAAGACTGAATTATCAGGTCGTACATTACTGTCATTCTTTCTAAGTCGATAAATTTCAGGTCGTGTTTTAACAGCACCCATAGGCACGTTTTTAGGGTTCCGTAGTCAACTAGGAACCCTTACCCCAGCGCCACACATAGCACAAATGTTTGAACACATTTATTTGATCACATGTGTAGCACCGGTATTTGCTTATTTGTTCAATAGAACAACCATACAATCAACCATAGATCAAATATGTGTTAAAATATATTGTGTTGAAACATTTGTAATATGTGTGGCGCCGGGGTTATAGTTTCGCCATGTCTGTCCGTCTGTCTGTCTGTCTGTCTGTCCGTCCGCGGCTAAGCTCAGAGACTGTTAGTACTAGAAAGCTGTAATTTGGCATGAATATATATATCAGTCACGCCGACAAAGTGATTACATAAAAAAACTAAAACAATTTTTTTTGGGGTACCTCCCATAGACGTAAAGTGGGGGTGATTTTTTTTCCTCGACTAACCCTATAAGTGTGGGGTATCGTTGGATAGGTATTTGAAAATAAATAGCGGTTTTCTAAAACCATTTTTTGATAAAGTGAATATTTTAGGACATATTCACTCCGAAAGTTCAAAATAATGTGTCCCCCCCTCTAACTTTTGAACCGCACGTCTAAAAAATATGAAAAAAATCACGTAAATTAAACTTAATAAAAACTTTCTAGGAAAATTATTTTCAACTTAATCAATTGAGCAGTTTTTAAGTTTTTGTAAAAAAATATTTTTTAACTAAGATTTGTAATTTAACCGCCATTGCAAGCATTTTTTTTCTTTAAGTACCTACCTATAAGATCACGCTTGATCAATTCTTACAGTATCTTCTTTCAAATAAAAAATATATTACATCTGAAAAACAATCAACATACATACTAGTTCTTAGTTACCCAATTCGCCGATAGATGGCGCTGTACCGCCGACGTTGAAACCAAAACAACCACATTAATAAAGTATGCAAAGATTTTTTCGTACCTGCTACGGAACTCTATCTTTGGCGTGTCCGACACGCTCTTGGCCGGTTTTTTTGCTTTGCTTATGACTTCTACCCCCCACAGACTGCAGCGCGCGATGCCGCGAGCCCAGCGCGCTGCATAACACTGAATCATATACGCTGTACCGCGCTGCCGGTGTCACCGTATGGATGATTCAGAGTTATAGATCGCGCTGGGCACGCTTCGCTGCGGTTTGTGGTGACCTTTATAACCAAACGCTGTTTTGTGAGGAAGCAAAAATTCCGTACTTGTATTATTTATTACATAATTTGTGACTGGAGGATTTCAGGATTTCAGAAATAAATTCATATTAGATTCATCTGTATCTGCACACTTTTATCAAATTGTTATGTACATAAGAACAAGTAGTAAATAATAAACCATGTAGTCTTATTTTTACTATGCTGTTTAAGGAATAAACCTTAAATCAGAAACTAAAGCTATGTGATCAGATGGGAATACTATGCTTGGCAGGGCAGTATGAGCTTGTAGTTCTTCGACACTGGGCAATGGAATTACCTGCAAAAACAAAATGAAAAATGGTGTAAACTGGTTGGAATAAGCTGAAAACTGAACTGTTGACAAAATTAAATTAATACAAACCTGTTCAATTTCAATATTAGCTTTTTCATAGTAAATGTAATCCAAGCAATCTGCAAATCCTGCTGTAAAATTTGTATATTGAGGTGTCCCACATGCACTTCCCAAGATGATTTCTTGTTTTAGGTTTACATTATGTATGGCTTCTTCAATATCTAAAATTAAATGAAAATTATACTGTCTTAAAAATAGATTATTTTACTACCATGCTCAAAAAAATGCAACTAGTTAGATATCTAGTAATAGAAGGAAATGAATAGTGTAATTTATATACTTATTTATAGCAGTTCCAAATTAAATAAAGATTGTGCCTACTAGGCAACAGATAACCATACTTCTACAGATAAATACATACTACATCCATGACTATGCTCTGGTATAGACATTTATATTCATCACAGAATTACTAGTCATCAACATGACCCTTTCGCCTTTTCGTATTCTTATACAAGTGATTATATAGGTTTTTAATTTCATTCATTAATTATGTATACTTACTAGAACTCCAATCAGGAAGAGAAATAGGTGCACTTCCACTAGTGAATAATTGATATATTCCACATGAGGGAACACTGTTGAAGTCCCCACATAGTATAAGTGACACTCTTTTATCTGGAATCTGTAATGTAATGACATACATAGTTAAAACTTCATGGCTAAAGAAAAAATAAAATATATAGGGAGCAAACTATAGCAAAGAGTTATGTAACAAATACTAAGAAATTACCTTCTTTATTAGATTGTTTCTTATTTGTTGTAGCCAATATATTACTATCCCTCCCTGCAAAAGCCTTATGTGGTCTGCATCTGGGTGAAAGTACAAGTGAGTGTTGCCAACAATTAAGATTTCGTTTGGAGAATCACGTGACTTTAAAAAAGTTGCACTGGCAATGGTAGACCTATCTAAAATTCTCTCTTTTAGTTTGCTGTTAGATTGCACTGCATCCCAAATTGGCTTTAAAACAGGATTTATTGTGAGTGCTTTAGACAGGACTATATGATCTTCTTCCAATACCCTGGAGAAAAAAGAAAGTTTAGATATGAAAAATGTTTTGTTTTATCAACACCAGATTCAATTCTTTTAATACATACTCAAATCTATCTTCTCTGAAGAAGCAAGCCAACCCCTCTGCAACTTCCTTGCCTTTTTTATAAAATAATCCTTTATACCCTTCACAACCCAAAAGAGGATCTAAACAGGATTTAAATATTTTCGTATCAACTTCTTGAAGACATATTATGTCAGCATTGTATCCTGGATAGTGACATAATGGGAAATAAATTTTAAGTTATAAGAATAAGCATTTTTAACACAAATTATGCAAACAAACAACTAGGTAACACTGAAGTGACATCAAGCAAATTACAATTTGAAGTATTAGCTTTTTTTACCTTATAAATAATGTATACACCGAGCTTAATACAAAGTGATCCTTATTTTTTGCTATATAATTTATTTTCTATTGCACTTTATGATTCAGTGAACACAGAATAAAACATTCTATGTATTAAGTATATAAATACATAGGGTGTTTTATTCTGTGTGCAACTTTGCCTACTACAGTGGTTATTGGCATACATAGTTTAAATAAAAAATAATTGTCTAATTGAAATAAAAGACTTTAATCTTACCTGATAATTCCTTCATTATGAGTAGTTTTCTATAGTCAATATGCAGTGCATAAGGTGGACAATAGGGGTACAGTACGGTTCTGGTATGATCAGAGTCACAGTACAAGTCTGCTAATATGTTGTAGGTCACACAGCGGAAGCTGGAAAACTAATCTAATTATATATACATTGTTTGCAAGATTTACAAATATTACACATTAAATCATTGTCAAAAGCTGTATACCTTTTACCAGTAAGTTTAGTAGTAGTAAACATGTGTCTGGTTTCAAACGGGCAATTGCCAGGACCTGCTTCCACCACATTTTTGGAAATAGCTTCAACAGCCGGGCCTGTAGTTACTCCATTGCCTGAAAGAATAATCAATCACCATAAAAAAATGGTAATTCTGTCCTTTTTTTTTCTTGGTATGTTTCTTAATTTCACATCAAATATATATTTATAATCTTGTCTGTAGTTATGATTAATTACAGTCTCCAGAACATTAACCAAAGTAAGATACTTAAAATATACATTATATCATCATGTTTACCCCTTGTATGCGGGAAGTGAAAAAAATTGCACATTCCAGTCTCAAGTATTTCATATAAATCCAAAAATACATATTTAAAAAAAAATATTACATGAATGCCTTAAATTGGGCATGGATCAGTGTCTTAAACATATGAGGGGTTAAGGGTAAACAAACTGTTTTTTTTTTGTGAAATAGTCTGTGCTGCCTTTAACTCAGCGGTATTATTCCATTAATTTCTCAAAATTCTACTTACCAGGAATGCATTCCAGTTTTAACTTCTTACCAATATCATGTACAGAGGGAATATAAGTTTTCCCACACCCAACCAATTCCCACTGTATGTGTATTTCACTTAATTTATTGCCCTTGTCATTCAGTACTGTACCTGTGTACCAGTTGAACACACAATCACTTTTCTTTGTGTTTTGGCTAGTAAAGTACTCTGAATACACTGCAAACCCAGACAAAATGCTCTGGGGCAAGCTTATACTGTCAACCCATGGTACATTAAACACAGCTTCATAGGAATGATCTAAAACCTGTAACGTGACTGTTCCTTGCAGAGAAAATAAGTCCGCACAATTTAAAGTCTCGGGTAAATATTCATTATTTCCATTAAGAAATCTAACTTCTAGTTCTTGCATTTCACTGCTGCTTTTCTTTTTATTGCCCTTTTTCACAACTTTTTGTACGTTGGCTCCTATACGAGTGCGTAAAGTTTCAACGCTTTCTGTAGGTTTTCTACTAAAATTGAATTGTCTCACAGATTCCTTAACCTTTAGTAAAAACGTTAAGTCAATTTTGTCTTCTATCTTGTTTTGTCTAAAATAACACTTTTCGATATTCATATTTCTAGTTTTTGCTAAAGGAAAAGTCGCGTAAAGTTTCCGGCTTACGCTAAAAATTCTACAAAGCATTTCATATATTTATCTGGCTCCACCAAGGGCTCCACCCACACTTATTTATGTCAATGTCAAATATGAGTGATGAGTAATATGACGTTTCCGAATTTCATCACACGTGCACACGTGCACAATATGGTGCAACTGTAGACCTGAAAAAAAAATATCGCAAAGAAAAAAATTACACCACGTTATTATCTTTTTATATCATTAATATTAAAGATAAATAATATGCGCTACTATTATATTTTCATAATAATTGTTGGCAAGAGCGGAATGTTAAGTTAAACAATGCATTTTTAGTGACAGCTTGGCTGCATGGAAACTAATTCTTAGTCTATCTACTCATATCAAAAAAGAAACAAATTGGCCGTGGCACTGATATGGTGTTGCCAGAAACATTGTTTCTTGTGACGATCCTTACTCGCATCTAAACAAGTTGCACATATATATATCCCAAAAAAATCAACATAATATTGTAAAATATAGCCTTAGTGAATTTTACGGAAATTAAATTTAACCTAGAAATTTCAAGATTCGTGCCACATGAATGTAGTAATGATAAGAATATAAGCAATTAGCAACACTGAGTGACGACGTGTCAATTTCGTTGTACGCGTTGCAATAGTAGTGCCAACAGCATTGGAATTGGAAAGGCGAATAGGTTTAATCTAGAACTCTTGAAGCCTCAATCGGTGTTGTTGAATTGAAACCAACTACTATCTTGTGGATACAAGTTTGTGAATTAAATCTGCTAAAATGGTAAGTTAAATCATGTTTTGCTGCATCATTAATCTGTATCTGTTTAATATAACTATATTAATTTAGTCTTATGATATTTTAGCCACCATCTCCGAGCTCAACATCTGTAGGATCTGGCAGTAGGTCTCCCAGCAAGGCCACGGCTGCGCCGCGATCCTCCACGGGCGGCACCGTGCGACAACGCAAGACCACGACTACCACGGCAGCCAGGAGTCGCACCACGGGCGCTGGCTCCGGCGGCATGTGGCGGTTCTATACTGATGATTCCCCTGGCGTCAAAGTGTAAGCAAAAAATAAATACTATTAAGTAAAAGCAATATTATAATGTCATCTTTTTTGATGTAGGTAATAAGTTTCATGTGAGGACACTCATGACATACTTAAAGTATCATGTATTATGATGGCATTTATTGATGTAGCTCCCTTCCAAAGATAAGAGATTTTTGTATTGATATTCACTAATACTATTTACTTGTATTTTATTATGCAATTAGGCCCAGCAGGCTTATTGTCTAATGCGCTGATGCTCACCTTCACAATCGCTGTTTCTTTCTGTCAAGCAGTATAAAATGATAACAGAAAGAGACTGTGAAAGCAAAGGCAAGCATCAGAATCGTTAGACAATACAGCCTCTGGTTAGAAGAATTTATTATTTTTATGGAAGTCCAGGCATTGCATTTTTTTCCAAAATGTATTCTTGATGAACAAATTTTTTAAATTGGCTCAGAAATTGCATAACAAAATCAAGGTAACTTTTTATTGTTTAACAGCTGATGTTTAGAATAAATTTCTTTTTTTAAATATATTTTGTTTAAAGACTAATTTTTTTTCAGGGGTCCAGTTCCTGTATTAGTGATGTCTCTGCTCTTCATTGCATCGGTGTTCATGCTTCACATTTGGGGAAAATACACTAGAGCATAAAATGTCTACTCTTATTTAGGATTTACTTTTAATTGTGCGAGAGATTGAACAGTGTTAAGTGCTCTTGTTCGGGAAGGTGTCTAGATTTAATTATCAATTATTTATCTAATGTTTTATAATAATTCAGAAGTAAATGTAAGTTTCAAAAAAATCTTTTTTTTCTTTCAAATAAATGTGTTCTATAATGTATAAGCCCTAAGCAAATAGGTTTTTAGAATATTCTACATTGAAATAATTCTTTGTTAAAAATTAAGAAGAAAATGTGCGTTTTCCCAAAGGTATGACCAAGCTAAATCAATTGTTTCCCCCAAAATAAATAATTTTACTATAATTGCTTGTTTGGAGATTTGTGCTACAATACACTGTACTTGTATTGTCATGTAATCTACATATACATACAAAATTTCAAATGAATTCAACTGCTGGAAATTTGACTTATAGTACATTTATACCGCATCCAACGTAGAGCTGCTCGATTTGTCAGTAATCAGGCACTCTCTGGCCTACTCGATCCTTTGGCTTTGCGGAGGGATGTGGCGTCTCTCTGTATATTATACCGTATCTATCATGGGGAGTGTTCTGACGAACTGTTCGAATTGCTGCCTGCGGCTAAATTCCACTACCGCACTTCGAAGAACCGTTTGTCTTTCCATCCTCACCATCTTGATGATTGGCATTCTAGTACCGTGCGTTTTAAGTGAAACTTCTTTCCTCGCACGACAAAGATCTGGAATCAGCTTTCTGCGGCAGCATTCCCGGAGCGTTACAACTTAGGGATCTTTAAAAAACGAGCCTACCAATTCCTAAAAGGGTCGGCAACGCACCTGTGATGCCCCCCGTGTTGCGGGTGTCCATGGGCGACGGTGATCGCTTTCCATCAGGTGACCTGTCTGCTCGTTTGCCACCTCTTATATAAAAAAAAATATAAAATTTAATTAAATAAAAGGCAATAAGGTTCATTTCATTATATCAAAATATTTTCTTGAGGATGACTCTTTGTTTACCTCTTACAATTATGCATTGTTTACAATACCTTTTTATCAGCTCATTATAGGGGAAAAGTAAGTATACTTCGTTTTTTTAGCATTAGAAAGAAGATAAGCGATCTTGACGTGTCTTTATTAAAAACACGTTTGAAAAATAAATCAAAGCAAATTATGTAACAATTAAAAAGAGCTAATGGTCATTTATACTCTTTTGGTTTCATAAGGAATAGATACTATTTTTTAAAAGCGTTTTTCGATAAAAAGACTCATCAAGATTGTTTACCCTATTTCTAATGCTATAAAAAACGAAGTATAGGTATTTTAGTTATTTTTTAAGTCCATTATTAATTTTATTGTCAATCATCATTAATTATGTATAATATGAGTTCCATGTATGATATGATAGTTCTAAAAGTTATTATAATAATGGGATTTCTAATTTTTTTTATTAGTAGAACAGTTTCTCGAAGAAATCTATAGTACATTGTTGTAGAGGCTGGAAAGTAAGCAATAGATGGACGAGTTTGTTTGAGGGCCGACGCGTAGCGGAGGCCCTCGAAAGTACGAGTCCATCTATTGCACTTTTGGCCGAGACTAAACATTGTGCTTTTCACGACTAATGCGAGGAAATCATTATCATCATCATCATCA
Organism: Archips crataeganus; assembly: GCA_947859365.1. NCBI lineage: Eukaryota > Metazoa > Arthropoda > Insecta > Lepidoptera > Tortricidae > Archips > Archips crataeganus. The sequence continues at coordinate 11,302,817 of OX402047.1, forward strand.
TAATCATCCATCCATCCATCCCGTCCATCCCGTCCATCCTGTCCATCCCGTCCATCCCGTCCATCCGACCATCCGTCCATCCGTCCATCTATCCCGTCTATCCCGTCCATCCATCCATCCCGTCAATCCCGTCCATCCCGTCCATCCGTCCATCCGTCCCGTCCATCCCGTCCATCCCGTCCATCCTGTCCATCCCGTCCATCTGCCCATCCGTCCATTCTGTCCATCCCGTCCATCCCGTCCATTCCGTCCATCCATCCCGTCCATCCGTCCATTCCGTCCATCCCGTCCATCCGTCCATCCTGTCCACCCCGTCCATCTGCCCATCCGTCCATTCTGTCCATCCCGTCCAACCCGTCCATACCGTCCATCCCGTCCATTCCGGCCATCCCGTCCATTCCGTCCATCCCGTCCATCCGTCCCGTCCATCCCGTCCATCCTGTCCGTCCCGTCCATCCCGTCCATCCTGTCCATCCCGTCCAACCCGTCCATCCCGTCCATTCCGTCCATCCGTCCATCCGTCCATCCATCCCGTCCATCCGTCCATTCCATCCATCCCGTCCATCCCGTCCATCCGTCCATCCGTCCATCCTGACCATCCCGTCCATCTGTCCATCCGTCCATTCTGTCCATCCCGTCCATCCCGTCCATCCCGTCCATCCCGTCCATCCGTCCATCCAGTCCGTCTGTCCGTCCGTCCGTCCGTCCATCCGTCCATCCGTCCATCCTGACCATCCCGTCCATCTGTCCATCCGTCCATTCTGTCCATCCCGTCCATCCCGTCCATCCCGTCCATCCGTCCATCCAGTCCGTCTGTCCGTCCGTCCGTCCGTCCGTCCGCCCGTCCGTCCGTCCGTCCGTCCGTCCATCCATTCATCCATCCATCCATCGCATGCAGCAGACGATTACTGTGGATTGGTCCAATAATGTCGTTTCAGCACGCCAGGAATGAAATTCAGAAATTATCTTTCAAAAAGTCGTATCGTATAATGAAATACATATACTGATACGTCCTGTTTTCGATTAGTGTAACTTTGTTGTCGTGTTTGTGCGCCATAAATGAGTCAGCTGTTAAATGTACATATATAGGCAGTTTTGAGTACTGGATTTAGGTTATCTATGGCCACATTTACGAGCAGTGTCGTGAAAAGTTTTTTTTAAAAAAACGGAATGTATTTCTGGTGAAAAGCCAGAAGGGATTTGAACCCACATCTCTTGGTTGTTCGTTCCGAATATACTAGACCAATTTTATCACGTCGCCCCTAACCAACAACAAAAACAAATTGGCCTTAGGCGGCCCCTAGACCTAAAATAACATTGTACAATACTTTTAATTGTACAATAAGGCGGCCCCTAAACGATCCATTATATTGCACAATATTCCGAATTGTGCAATATTATTGACCGTTTAGGGTTAATATTGAAGCTTGCGCAATGATTGACCGAAAGTTTGAGCAAGTTTAATTTTTATTGCGCCATATTTTTCCATTGCATCGTGTAGGGTCAGTATTGTGCAATATTTTAGTATCCGACTGAACACGAAAACATTGTGCAGTTCGTATTATTGAGCAATATAATTGATCGTTTGGATTCAGAGCGCCTTTCAATCTTATTGTACAATTAAAAGTATTGTACAATATTATTGTAGGTCTAGGGGCCGCCTTACTCCATAACAAACATTTCTTGGCTGAATAATACCAAAACATAAAATTATACACCGTGAAATTATAGTGGTTGTTTTCCCGAAACGAGGTGATTTAGTTTCGATTGTACAATCGATTTATAATTACTATTTTGACTAGAGTCAAAAATCCAATTGTGAAAAACGAAAGTCGAAAATGACCGCAAACCACTTCGATCAACAATACATGTATTGTTGATCGAAGGCAAACCAATAGTAACGCTTCGTTGGTACAAGTAGCGTACGATCGTACGATAGGTTAGGTACCAACGAAGCGTTACTATTGGTTTGCGGTCATATTCGACTTTCGTTTTTCACGATTGGATTTTTGACTCTAGTCAAAATAGTAATTATAAATCGATTGTACAATCGATACTAAATCATCTCGTTTCGGGAAAACAACCACTAAAATTTCACGGTGTATATCAGGGAAAAACCTATTTTTAATACAAGTCAATTAGGGTGCTGCCTTCTTAATTAGTGGCAGCTGTCACATCTATCGACATAGGTCAGGGTCAGTGATACACAAAGCCCAAGTAGCACAGTTAGCATTATAAGAAATCACTTTGGGTATAACTCGGAACTTCATGACTTAATAAACAGTTAATATGGTTCAACTGAGAACTTAGAGCTGCGTATTACGCTTTAGTCTGTATAACAGCATCATAAAAGTAGAAACGGATACTATTGTTACGGGATCAGAGTTAGTGCAGATGTCAAAAATGCCTTCTTACAGTCTCTTTTGCATTGGTTGCTTAAGAGCATTATAGTGGTAGTAAAATATGCTATTGCTGTTTAAAGGCGTAGAATTATACCACTGAAATGCTAGCGTCTTAAAAGTGCCACTGTGAACTACCGTACAGCCAACAGTTTTAGAGTAGTGTACACTTAGAGTAATTTAACACAAAAAGTTCCACATCGGTTCGCCTCGGCTCTGTTATAAGCCTATTTTTCAAAGCAGTTAAAAGGTGTTTTATTAATACACGTGAACACCGAAGGTATTTCAAGATCCTTGTTTAACTCAGAAATGCAGCATTTGGCTGTGAAATATACCAATATATTGTTTTAGTCTGCATAAAAGAACACTTTACATATATTATAACGCACGAAGCTGCAATCAGGTTCACGTTAGTCAATCATTAAATTCTTAAGCGGTAATTTTAACAGTTGGCGTGGATCGTGTATTAAATTATACAAAATGCTAAAAAAATTGAAAAATTAAAACAAGATTGAATTAAAATTAAAACACTAAATAAAAATTAAATAACTTTTAAAAGGTAATGCGTTTAAGTAGTTCAAATAAATGGTTTTAGCGTTTAAGTGAACCATAATAAAATTAATAACAGCTGACAGGCTGAATATTGGTTCACTTGAACTCTTATTTACTGCAATAAGTATAATAAAGGAACTGGGGTGTACTCTTGTACAGCCATGGTAATTAATTCAGGATAAAAAGAGTTCACAAAAGTTTCTTAAGAATGCGCCATTTTATTATAACCTAAATCGTATATATTGATAATTATTCTGTTGTTATTTATATTTTACTGCCCTAAATTACACGTTATTAATATACACTTATTATAGTATAATATAAAACTTCGTATAATTTTATGTAAATCGCTCAAAAATGTATACATATATTTTGGGTGTGTTAATTTTTTCACAACATTTCTAATTAAAACGAGATATTTCCGAAGCGCGTAAAAATTTTGCTAAAAAACCATATAAACATTCACAGTAAACTTGCATTCCCAAATGTTTTCACAGTAGGTTGGCTATACAGGTGTACTTTCGTGAGTTAACACAAATTCTCAATAAAATTGTGACATTTACTTCGCCAATATAGTGCTACTGTAATGCTGTTAAACAGAAATGTGAACTAAACTAGAACTATAGGCTGAATAATTTGTGCCCAAATAAGAGTTATTTCAGTGTTAACAGCGCTGTTAACACCATTGTAACACTGTCTTGTACAGCTTAAAGTTTCCGTGTACACCAAAAGTGATTTCTTATAATGCTACTTGTGCTACTTGGGAGTGGTCTATATCGACTACCAGTGGTCGAATAAAAGCCATACACTGGCGATTTGCCAACGAATTAGGGTATGCGCGCACGAGCAACTTTGTCTCCGCGACTATTTTATCAAGTCTGTGTATTTGTACCCTGGGAGTCACGGAGCTAAGTGTGCGCACTTCCATACTAACCCATAGACTTGATAAAATAGTCGCGGAGACAAAGTTGCTCGTGCGCGCATACTCTTAGAAGCGGAGCGAACGCTCAACGAATTCGCTACGTCTATAGGGCTGGGACGCCATGATGGTACACTCACGTACGTCAGCCAACATCTATTTTACCCACTTCAGTTTTTGTACATCATGGCCCAGCCCTATAGAATAGACGCGGTAAATTCGCTGTGCGCTCGCGACGAAAAAGTTGCGCATTTGTGATACGGCTCTAAGTACGCGAAAAAAAACCACATTGGAAGTCGATTAGGTACTTTGCGATAACTCAATATAAAGTAATTAAGCCAGGCCAGGGGATGGGGTAAGTAAGTAAAATTTAAAAATGTGGTCTACGAGACAAAAGTTTGGTATAATTTCTAATGTAGGTTAATTAATCGACTTCAAAAAAAGGAGGTTTTATTTTTTTAGGGTTCCGTACCTCAAAAGGAAAAAACGGAACCCTTATAGGATCACTTTGTTGTCCGTCCGTTCGTCTGTCAAGACCCTTTTTCTCAAGAATGCGAGGAGGTATCAAGCTGAAATTTATATTAAATACTCAGGTCTACAGTAGACTACAGTACTGTCCCTTGGAGCTGTGTAAAAATCAAACTTCTAAGCCAACGCAATCAAAAGATACAGCCATTTATGCCGCATCGACACTCGCAAGGGAATCAAAACCTACAGGGTACTTCCCGTGATCTCAGAATCTTGAAATTCGGTACGAAGCAAGGTCTTATAGCACAGATAAAGGAAAAATTGCGAAAAGCATAATTTTTTTTGTCTGTCTGTCTATATCAGTAACCAATCTACAATGATCCCACACTGCGCACATTTTGCTTAGGAGCAGGGGTCTGCTAAGACTGGATTTCATAGATACATATAAATTTGTACGGAACCCTCGGTGCGCGAGTCCGACTCGCACTTGGCCGGTTTTTTTATCATTGGAAATGTACTGTGGTTATTGCCTTCCCTGTCATATTATCTAGCAGAGCGACACGTTACAATTTCCTGTCATAAGTGCGGCGTATTCTCTGTTGTTTTGTTTGCACTAAGGACAAGTGGAAAAATAACCCTTTCTTGCTCAGTTACATTTTACGCTGACTGTACCAATAACAGGTACGTTTGACAGGCATTGAATTTTATTGATTAACCTTTAGTACGGTTAGGCGTGGATCCATCCAATATATTTAATTTTATTTTATTTGAGACTAGCTGTAGCCCGTGACTCCATCCGCGATGAATCCGTTTATTGCTATCCCGCAGGAACTATGCAATTTTCCGGGATAAAAACTATCCTATGTTATTCCTAAGGTCTCAAACTATGTCCATACCAAATTTCATGCTAATCCGTTCAGCCGTTATTATGTGACTAGCTTTTGCCCGCGACTCCGTCCGCGTGGAATTAGTAATTTGGGCAGCTTATTTTTTTATCTAATTTGCTTTTTCATCAATTATGGCTCTCCTTAGATCCTTCCGGAAGAAGTGAAACTTCATAATAAACCAACCCACTCCCAATCCGCCCCCAACCAGCTCCTAACCCGCACCCAACCCACCCCCAACTCGCTCTCAACCCGCCCCCAACCCGCTCCCAATTCGCCCCCAACCCGCTCCTAACCCGCCCCCAACCCGCTCCCAACCCGCCCCCAACTCGCTCCTAACCCGCCCCCAACCCACTCCCAACTCTTTCTCAACCCGCCCCCAACCCGCTCCTAACCCGCCCCCAATCCGCTCCCATCCCGCCCCCAACTCACTCTCAACCCGCCCCAACCCGCCCCCAATCCGCTCCCAACCCGCCCCCAACTCGCTCTCAACCCGCCCCCAACCCGCTCCCAACTCGCCCCCCCACCCGCTCCCAACCCGCCCCCCACCCGCTCCCAACCCGCCCCTAACTGGGCTGTCTAACACTGAAAGAATTTTCCAAATCGGAACAGTAGTTCCCGAGATATAGAAGTTTTACTTCAAAAACCCCCGATTTGGAAACATTCTTCCGCTCCGCTCCGCTCCTATTGGTGTTAGCGTGATGATATATAGCCCATAAATGGGCTATCTAACACTGAAAGAATTTTTCAAATCGGAGCAGTACTAGGGGCGTTCAATAAAAAGTGAGAATGAGTATGTTATAAACAACTTTTACTAAATGTAATTTTATTTTTCGACATAGTCACCTTTTAGCATAATACACTTCTTAAATCTTTTTTCTAAACTTAAAATTTCATTTTTAAAAAAGGTCTCATCTTGAGTACTTAAAAAATCTTGTACTGCAGCGGCTACCGCGTCGTCGTCTTCAAATTTCTGGCCTATCGGGTATTGTTTCAATCTCGGAAATAGGTAGAAATCACTGGGAGCGAGATCTAGTAAATACAGAGGATGCTAAAGGATATTGAACCCAGCATCACGAATTGCAGCCATTGCAACGATGGACTTGTGTGCCGGGGCATTGTCCTGGTGGAACAGCACAACTTTCGAGAGTTTACCTCGCCGTTTTTCGCGGATCTCATTGCGCAATGTTGCTATTTGTTTGGCGTATAAAGTGCCCGTAATAGTGGCTCCGTGTTTGAGATACTCAATCATTAATACCCCTTTACCATCCCAAAAAACAGAGCCTTACCTTACCGGCAGATGGGCCCATCTTGAATTTCTTCGGAGTTGGAGATGATGGCCTTTTCCATGTCATAGACTGCAGTTTCGTTTCAGGGTCGTAATGATGGAGCCATGTTTCGTCCATTGTTATAAATCGCGCCAAAAAAGTTCCCGGTCTTGCTGTATCAGGTCCAAAGCTTCTTAACAAATCTCGACTCTAGTTTGTTTTTGCGTGTCAGTAAGCATTCTTGGTACCCAACGCGCAGATACCTTTTTCATACCCAAGCGTTCATGTAAAATATTATGCACGCTCCCCGTTGAAATCTTTACATTTTCAGCAATAAAACGAACCATGACACAACGATCCGCCAAAACTGAGTTTTCAACTTTTTTCACAATTTCTTCAGTTATTGCTGTAGTTACGTCCGGAGCGGGGGTCGTCCATGGTCGATGTTCTTCCATGTCTAAATTCGGCGCACCAACGTGCGACTGTCTAATACGGAGGAGCATTAGACCCTAAAGTGTCCCGCAAATCTAAATTGACTTGTTCCGTAGAAAAATTTTTCAAACACAAGTATTTGATAACGGTGCGCAGTTAAATTTTCTCCATTTTCGCTAACGTACTCAATAGCATTGCAAAGAAATTACCGTATTTTTTTTAAACAAAAGACAGTTAGTTTTTTTTTTCATAGCAATCAGCTAGATAGATTAGCTTTACCGGCCAGTATTTAATTTCCTAATATTGAAAGAGTTTGCATCTCATTCTCACTTTATATTGAACGCCCCTCGTAGTTCCTGAGATTAGCGCGTTCAAACAAACAAACAAACAAACAAACAAACAAACTCTTCAGCTTTATATATTAGTATAGATTGAGTAGCAAACATCCAAAGATCTTCACAAACTTTCACACTTATAATATTAGTACCTGGGCGACCGAGCTCCGCTTGGGCTGAAACTCGGTACCAAGCGTTTTGCCAGAGATAAGACCAAGCTAGATCAATTTTTCAGCCCCAAAAACCCCCACATACTTACCAAATTTCATCGAAATTGTTGGAGCCGTTTCTGTGATTCTGACTATATAAGTATATTAGTATACTAGCTTTTGCCCGCGACTTCGTACGCGAAGACAATAACGTTAGTTGTTTGCATGAAATTTTACACACAGGTAGTTTATTACGTGGATTAACAGATAGGATAATGCCAGGAAAATGCAAAGTTCCCGCGGAATTTGAATAAGTGAATTCTAAAGCCGGTAAGCCGCGGTGGCCTAGTGGTTTGAGCTATGGTCTCTTAAGCAGTGAGTCATGTGTTTGAGTACGGGTTCGGACCTCTTGAGTTATTCCGAATTCGTGTGCTAAATTACGTTTGAATAATGATTAATGAGCTTCACAGTGAAGGAAAACATCGCGATAAAAGCTGCACACACCTGAGAAGAAATCCAATGGTACACACCCGCACTGTACAAATCAAATCAAATTTTACGATCGCACTGGGCCCAAGTCGGAGCTACGGCCCAAGTGTTCTCGTTCTAGGAGGAGGCCTGATTGAAACAACAACATTTTATCCCGGGAAAATGCAAAGTACAGCATACCGCGGGATAGAAATAACCGTCAAAACATTTTGAAAATCAGAGACCATAGCTTTTTATTAGTGAAATAATTTTAAAAATCAGCCCCCACGTTCAATTCACTTATTTCTATCACTTGGGAATTTTGCATTTTTCCGTAGAAAAGTAGCCTATGTCAATCAGGGATATTGTAGCTTTCAAATTGTAATAGTACATTTCGATGCTAGTGCGGAAAGTATGTCATTACTTTACGAGTGCCGAGATATCTTGCCACGACCCGAAGGCGAGTGGCAAGACTCGGGACGAGTGAAGAATGACATTTCCGCGCGCGTGTATCGAACGACGTTTTTTTAATACAGTTGCGAAAAAAAATACAACAGAATAATTTGCGAGTTTTTTGTTAGCTTTCATATTTCATAAGGCAATGGCTTTTGCTATTCAGCCAACTCAATAATTTTTTTTTAATACGTTTTTTTATAAGGAGGAAACGATTTTATAATATATAACACTTTACTATTATTACCTTAGTATCATTATGTTCAATTATTTGTGTATAGAAATATTTAAATTGTATGAACACAAAAACTGCTGTTGCCTTCCTTTAAAACCTCAAAAACCATGCTTGCAGTTGGAAAAACGCCTCCACTTTGACAGGCGGTTCGGCAGCTATTCCCACGCTATTCCGTTCCATTCAGACACCCTTAATAAGAACTGGGGGGTTACTACGAAATTCGAAGTTCGAAGTTCGGATCGTGCGGTCCCTCTCACTCTCGTAATAAATACCATTAGCATGAGGGGAACGGCATGAAACGAAGTTCGAATTTCGCGCTTCGTAGTATAGGGCCTGTTTTTAGGAATTCAATATGTAAAAAATAATGATGAAGAGGCTAGTAATAAAATATAAAATCTCAATATTTTGATATTTTTACATTAATAATAGGTTTTTAGTTTTATTACGTCTTGGTACAAACTGACATTATAATAACTCTTCAGTACAAATTTAAAAAAATAGAAAAGTAAATCGCACTAGTTCGCAAAAACGAACTTTGCGCACGCAATACAGCCAAAAAAGGGCACTTTTTGAGCAACTGTATTGAAAAAATATTTTTTAAAATCAGCCCCAAATTGAATTTACTTATTTCGAACCCGCGGGAAATTTGGATTTTTCCATATAAAAGTAGCCTATGTCAATCAGGGATATTGTAGCTTTCAAATTGTAAAATGTTTTTTAAATGTTTAGATATTTCCCTATCCCGTGGGAATTTCGAAAAATCCTTCCTTAGTGCACCTCTACAATACTTAAGGTTACATGTGTGCCAAATTTTAAGTCTCTAGCCCCAGTAGTTTAGGCTCTGCGTTGTCTGTCAGTCAGTCAGTCAGTCAGTCAGTCAGTCAGTCAATCAGTCATTCAGTCAGTCAGTCAGTCAGTCACGGTACTGTTTTATAGGTACAGATACAAGAATTGCTTGTTTAAAGGTATATAATAGAATAAAATAGACTAGAATGCAGTTTTTTTACGTCCCGCATTGCCTAAAAGGTCCTGTACAAAAAAAAATCGTGTTAAAAATACATTTTTATTACATTTAAATTGATTCTTAATCTAAAATTGTAAAAAAAAGTAACTTAAAAAATAAGTTGAAAAATAATCTCCATAAATGAGATGAACAGTATTTACAAATATCAGCCTTGTTTTAATTTACGGAATAGCTTGCCATTTTAATTTAAATGCAACAACACCAACTTCAAAGCTAATTTTAATCTATCACACATAAGCTTCAACTCTTCGACCCTTTATTTTGTCAAAGAATTGGCGCCATGACACTAAAGTTTTACTTGACCAGATCCAAAAGCTGGATGTAATACCGACAATCATAGTCATGAGATATTTTATCATAAACACTTCAAATTTGGGGCGCTGTGTTTCCAGGCGGGTGAAAGGACATGGAACAGAGTATATTGGGGACAAGCACATATCATAGTGCCAGGTCGTCATCCAGCTGTCAAAGTAAGCTTGCTCATAGAACAAGCATGCAATAACTATCAAAGCTGGCACAGTGTACAGAACTCCAAAAACACCAATACGAATCATTAATTTCTCTAACTTGTCAGTCTTTGTACCATCATGTTTCATAACTGTTCTTATCCGGAATAGAGAGACAAAGCCAGCCAGCAGGAAAACAGTACCAAGGACTAAGTATACACAGAGTGGGGCCAGAACAAATCCTCGGAGAGCTTCTGAATTCCAGATTCCCACATAGCAAACTCCGGAAAGGACATCTCCTGTAATAAAGAAAAAATATTTAGTAAAGTTTCACAATAATCTTTAACAACTGACAATTTGCTCATAATGATCTGTTTCATACTAACCATCCACTTTTCCCATTGCTAATATTGATATAGTTTTGATGGCTGGAACAGCCCAAGCAAGCAAGTGAAAGTACTGAGAATTAGCTTCAATGGCTTCATGGCCCCATTTCAACCCTGCAGCCAAGAACCAGGTCAGTGTCAATATCACCCACCAAATACTTGAAGCCATACTGAAGAAATACACCACCATAAACAGGATAGTGCATGGCTCATGTTTTGTTCCTTGAGTAATTAGCAGGGGGTTTGCTACCCGAGATCCACCATGTGTAGAGGGAAAGGGGCCTTGGCAGCTAACACTATCGCCAGCACTCCAACCCATGATATAGCTGCATGCTACCATTAGGTAGCAGACTGACAGGAAAATAATAGGTCTCTCCGGATATCTAAATCGGTCAGTATCTATTAAGAATGTCAAAACTGTGAACAAACAGCTCAGTGCACACAAAGTAGCCCAAATTCCAATCCATAGCCTTGAAAACCTTTTTGCATCTTGCTTGAAGAACATCCCATCACAGGGAGCTCCACAGTCCAATTCAACCTTGTTCCCAACTATCAAAGAATATTCCAAATCTAAACTCTTTGGGACTTCGAATTGAGCTGGGCATGCAAAACCCAAATCTTTTGCGCCAGGTATCTTTGATGGATCTCTTTCAATAGTTGATTTATAGTCCACTTTAGGCAGTTTAGTTTCAGTAGGCCTTCGAGATTCATGGGTAGCATTGTTATCACCAACACATATTACATTTTCATTTGTTGCTACTGGAAACTTAGAGCAGTCCAAATAATCTGGCCAAGAAAATCCAAAGTTGGCCATTAACTCATCACAATTGTGTTTAGCAGATTCACACAGGTGTCTACAAGGTTTGATCGGTTCATCTAATATCGTGCAGACAGGTGCAAACATCGAACACAGGAAAAACTTCAGATCTGGAGAACAGTTCACTTTAATCAATGGTGTAAATTGGTGTACTTCGGCACCAGCATCTTTTTGTGTTGCATGATTTAATAGGTTCGGAAATATCGTTTGATTATAACGAATCTGCTGGCAGAATGGAATAGTTATTGGCTCACAACGACCATGGTGAGGTAAAGAATCACCTTGCAAAACAGTAACACGTGAAGTCTCAGTAACAACAAACAGACACAGCACAATTGAAAGCACTCTACAAATTCTTCCCATTGTGGATGTTAGTTAGGTAGTAGTTTTCATTTACTTCTTTTAATTCATATTAGTACGATCAATGAGATTGCTTCTTTTGGATCAAGTTGATCAAATTACGCCCATGGATGGATGCTATTGCATTTTTCACAGTAGAATTTTCACACAAAGCAAGAGTATAACTTCAAGCTGCCCAAGCCATTTATGCAGCAGTGTTAGTATATTGTTTTGATTCACGATTTATATAAATTAAACTAATCCAAATAAAACATCAACTAAAAATATACTGTGCGTAGGTCATTTACACTACAACAATAGAGTACAGACAGACAGATAAAATATAAATTAAATAGATAGAGTACTTTAGTTTTTTTTGGGAAAACGGTCGGAATGGGCGCGGCTGCGAGTGAATTTCAAGTTTTATTTTACGTTTGATATATTTAGGAATTTATTTCAGCTCTTAACTTTTTATTTTAATGTTTTTCAATAATTATTATGACCATTTTGATATCGTCCTTAGATTATAGTGGTTTCGAATAGGTGTTAAAGAATTAAAGCCACCACAAACCAAAGCTAAGGGCGCCGACGGAGCATCCCAGAGCGGTCAATAACACTGAATCATATATACGGTGACACACACCAGCAGCGCGGCACAGCGTATATCATCATCATTTCAGCCTAAAGACGTCTACCGCTGAACATAGGCCTTCCCCAAGGCTGGCCGAACAGATCGATCCTACGCCATCCGCATCCAACGCGTTCCCATAACCTTAATCAGGCCATCGCTCCATGTTGTTGGAGGCCTACCTACACTGCATCTTCCGGTCTGTGGACGCCACTCGAGGACCTTTTGGCCCCACCGGCCATCAATCAGCCATGGTTTAGTGACACTTGTTATTGACCTCGCCGTCCTCGCCGAGTACGATCCGTCGTGTCGGCGCTCCGTGCTTCCGGCTTGTGGTGGCCTTTAATAAATAATAATATTTTGCTATAGTAATTCTAGAAATAAAATGTCAACGTCATTATCAACCATGGACGTGCTATAGTTATCGACCATCAACGTCAAATTTTTAAGTTTGTTTTGTTGTTGACTGTTTGTGATTGTGCGATTGAATTCCTTGATTATTTCTACTGCATACAATTATATTATAAAAGATCAAGAATTGTAACATCTTAATGGTTAATCATGGAGACCGGTAGTGAACATTTGGACCTTATGAAATTTATAAATGTCAAAGGCAGCGCTGAAAACATAACTCCTCATAAGATTGCTGTTGTTGCTTTTATACGAGAATATGGTTTACTTAAAATTGAAGGTATATTGAATCCCTAATATTAGTTTTAGTATAGCTTTGCACGAATGGAATTATGTATAATTCTTTACTTTACCTTAATTCTCAGTGTTATAGACACAAAGTAACGCGACAGAAACGACTCCTCTAGTGTATTAAACTGTTTGATTTTAATTTCCCGTGCCGTGTCGGGGCAGATATTTGTATGAAAAATACGAATGTTTGTTCTCGGGTCTTGGGTGTTTAACATGTATTTAAGCATGTATCTATCTATATAAGTATGTTTATCCGTTGCCTAGTACCCATCCCATAACACAAGCTTTGCTTAGCTTACTTTGGGACTAGGTCAATTGGTGTGAATTGTCCCGTGATATTTATTTTTTATTTTTTTAATTTGAACTTCTAGTATTAATATAGTATAATACAGATATAACGATGACCAAGAGGACACGCTTGTCCTGTCGTAATATCACTATAATACATCCCACTATAAAATTGTTTTTTTATGTTATGAGTCTGTGAAGAATACTGTGTCAGATAAAATAAAACTGCATTCCCTCTTAATGTCTTTAATTACATTTTTTGCTTACCTTTTCAGCTAAAGAAATGATTGATTGTACTATGGCTCCTAAATACAGAAAAGACTTCTGTATATTAGCACTTAAACTTATTCAGGTTGGTATTTGGCAATTAGTAATTTTTAATAATGATGTTAACCTTGTGTAAATAGTTATCCAGAATATTATTTTCAGTGTCCTGACATGGAGTTCAAAGAATTGGAAGCATTACTCACTAATGGACGCTATAACTTATTGAGTGTGCACTTACAAAACTTTTGTGTGAGATTGCAAAACATCTATATCAATGGCATCAGTGCTCTTATGGACTGTGTCACATCAACCATAGATAAACTAATGATTGAACAAAATGAAATAAATTCCTGTGTTATAACAAGATGCAGTGTTTTAGGTGAGCTGTAATGTAGCAGCAAAATATCTTATGATGATCAAATCAATATTGCTAAGGCATTTTTAATGACATATCTTTAAAATTGCAGGCTTTTATTTAAGAAGAATTATGCTTCATTTAGATAAGCTCACTTTTGTTCAAGTTGTGTCTTTGTACAAGTCATTTTGCCTTTACTATCAAAGAGGTAGACCAGGATTGATGATGAGGTCATTGAGTAAAGAGGTATGTAGACAATGTCATTTTAGTACAAGTTAGCCATTTGTTACTTTGCTAAATGTATTTTATTTTCTCTTTCACAAAGTACTGCCAATGAATCAACAATTGTTTAAATGGGTCTCATGGCTGAGAATACTTTACATTTTTGATATTGAGCATCAATATAACCTGTTTATATCAAATTCTAAATTAACCGTTACTGGCAAGGCATTGATACTCCCAGATTCTGCCATATTCAAGGATCCTATTTTTTATGCTACAGAAACTCAACAACATGGAACCTCAAGTTGCCACAACATCACAAGAGGAGATAAAGCTTTCTGAGCTGTCATCAAGAATGAATATTATTGATAGAGACAAGTATGCAGGAGTTAATTTTTTTTTTTTATGAAATAACTTTCAAATTGGATAAAATTTCATGTGATCACAAGCTTTTGTTAACACTGAGCTGAACTGTACACTGTTTTGTGTTTAGTCTGTACAAGTCATTTAAAAATATATAATTAAGGGCTTTAGTTAAAACAAAACTTAATTGATTCCTTTGTGTAACAAAAGTTACCCATATAGTTTGTATGACTAACCTTTGTTACTTAAAGAACACAATTGTGATGTTGTTTTCATTAAGCCCTTAATATATGTTCACTTTTTTTGAAAACAACTTGTGTGTGTGTGTGTATATTAGTTTTGTCACTTGTTCTCATTAGTCCGTGGAACATCCCGCATGTACACACATGTGTGTACATAACTTACTGTTTGTGATTTGCCAATTTTGTTACTAGTTTCAATCACTTTTTGACATAGACTTACACAAAATAACCCAAAAAAGTTGTTGGTTGCATGACAAGTTAAACGGGTAAGAAATAAGATAGATTGTTCTATGAATCAATCCAGCACAATAAGTTAAACTTCATGTTGTTCTGTGAATATGTATCTAGTTGGTGTATTTATGTAATGAACTGAAACAATTACTTTGCTCACTGCAACCTTATGTATGATAGTTATGTTTGTGCATGAAATGTGTGTTCATGCAGTTCCTCCACCACCACACAGTAGGTATGAACACGCACAAATCACACAAACCCAACTATCACCACCACCAAACTACGAGTACACTTACGCGTTTCGAACTCAACCAGAGCTCATCCTCAGAGTACCTATTGCAACCATTCACTATGTTACCAGAATACCAGGTAGACTATTTTATTTAACGTTTTATGTTCCAGTAGTTTTGAAGAATGCCAATGGTCGAGAAAACAGGCAGAGTTGTTTACAGCACAGCAAGCTAATCTGTTACAAGTGAATGAAGATAGGGCGTTGCCTCCGCGCCAGTTACAAAAAACAATTAATAGGATTATGAGTGATATACCAGAATACTCTGACATTGTAAATACGTTTATACTTACTTGTAATTATTTATTGTTCAATATTAATGTTATAATGACAAAAAAACTAAGTGACAAAATAAATAAAATAATTACTACATTGTTCCTAACTGTAACCATTATTTAATGCATTATAAACCTTCCAGCATTTTCTTAGTTTCCTGAACTGTATACGCATGAAAGAATTTTGCGGCGCGCAGGATTCGCTCTACAATTGCTTTGATCGCGCAGTATTCAGCGTATCTGGGAACAGCAGCGCTTGCAACGATAGAAACAAAAGCTTCCGCTATGCAGCTCTCAACAGAGCCGCCATGCATACCAAGTTTGGTCACAAGTAAGGCTCATTTTAATGTTGTTGGTAGGTATAATATCGGTATCCTATAGATTATCTCGCCTCACTAGTTTTTCATTTAATACTTATTTCGTCTCATTCTGTATTTGTCTTCGTCTTGTTTGCTATCCGTCACTATCTTTTTTGGTCAAATTCTGCAACTTTTCTATATCTTAATACTTCTTATTCCTTTTTCGTCACGGTCTTCCTTAAAATTACTATTACATATTAATACAAAATAAGTAACAATAGAGCCAATTAAAGGTTTCCACAGATATGCACGAAGATAAGCACAAAGACAGGATACAGTAAAAGAAAGAAAAAAAATATTCGTCGTTCTTCGCTTTCATTTTTGTCTCGTTTACTTATTCGCCAAAATTATTTCGATACGTTCGGTGCTGGTAAATTACTTAATGTTCGTAAGTAAATGAGACAAAAAAACGAAAGGCAAGAACGACGTATAAGTCCCAAGGGAGACCGTGACGAATATTTAAGACTTATTAAGAGAGACAAGTTACAGAATTTGACCAAATATGATAATGACGGATAGCGAACAAGACAAATAAAGAATGAGTGACGCATACAGAATGAGACGAAATAAGAATTTGACGGATAGCTAACAAAACGAATAAAGAATGAGAGACGAATACAGAAACAGACGAAATAAGAATTAAACGAAAAACGAATGAGGCGAGATAAGGGCGAGATAATAGTATACCATAATATCGTGTAGGTACAGTCAAGGAAACTGAGTCACGTACCAGGGTGAACCTTTTTCATTCGTTGCAAATATCATGTTGACATTCTATACATAAAATATGCCACAGAATTCATCATGAAATTGGTTGTGAAAAGGTTCCATCCTGGTACGCGATTCAGTTACCTTCACTGTACTGTACGGTCGCATGCTTTAATTTGGGACCCATTTCAAAAAAATATCCTTTGAATTCCTATACAATATGACAGGGCTGTCAACCTTAAGTGGGTCTCAAATTAAAGCTCGTGACTGTACATGTGATTATTAATAACTTCCATCTTTTCTTGAAGTTGGTTAAGAGGGTGTTGTTAGTGCACAATCCCGTATTTGTTGACCCGAAATGAATGGCAATAATCCAAGACCTGATAATAACCTTTATGGAATAACATGGGAATTTGAATTGTCAGGTCATGCATTATTTTAATTTATTACAGGTCGTACTTTAACTGCACTCTTTTAAAAGTCTACTGTTTAGGCTAAACCAGCAATAGGAAAGCAGGACTGAGCAAGACAACTCAGTTAAAAATGAAATACAACCTTTTACCTTGTTCCTAAAAAAGGTATAGTTTGTAGTCAGAGGCGGCGCTAGGTGTAGGCGACGTGGGCTATCCATAATAGGGGAGACTAGGGATGAACGTAACAATTTTGATTTTTTTCATAATATCTCACAGACCTTTTGGAATTGAGAAATTTAAATTAGTGCATATGAAAGATTGGTCCTTCAACTATATTTTAGCACAAGCTTAGATGCGTGTGGTATCACAGATTTTGACAAAAATGACCAAATAAAAAAAGGGGAATCTGTTACAACCATCCCTACCCCTAGGGTTTTTTTTTAATGAACTAAAACAATTACTTTGCTCACCCGCGACCTTACAATAGTTACGTTTATGCAAGAAATGTGCGTTCATGCAGTTCCTCCACCTCCACACTGTACGAACACACACAACTCACATAAACCCAACCATCACCACCACCAAGCTACACTGACGCGTTTCGAACTCAACCAGAGCTCATCTTCAGAGTTACCACAACCGTATGCTATGCTACCAAATGTTAAACTAACAAACCAAAACAAATGTTTTAACTTGTCACTGTAACTTCTCAAGTACCCACTTTATTTTTCTTATTCTCAAACTACCCCACAAAAATTAACTTTTATTGACATATTTAAAACTACCTTGAATTTTTTGTTTATTTATTTATAAGGCATATTTAATTAATACTAACTGTTCAAATTCGACCCAAGCCGCAGTAAAGGAGAAGATACTAAATTTACCTGTTCATTAATAATAGACCCCATAGTGTGTTGTACCTAATTATTTCCATGCATTCCAGAGCATCCAGACGCAACCCCTTGCCGCAATAATGTAACACTTCATAAGAATCTGAATCTAACAATGAATGATTTGATTCCAACAAATGTTTTGCAAAATTCGATCTATCTGGATGCTCATTCCTATATGCCGAAACATGCTCTTTAAATCTAGTATTAAAACTTCGGCCTGTCTGTCCTACGTATATCCCATTGCAGTCATTACAAGTAAGCTTGTATACCCCCGATCTAGTTCCCTTATCTACCTGTTCTTTGTGGTTACATAGCCTAGAGTACAAAGAGTTGTTAGTCTTAAAGGCAACATTAATATTGTTTGATTTTAAAATGCCATAAATCTTATCAGACAAACCCCCGACGTAAGAGATGCTAGATCTATATTTGTTAGTAGACTGAGAAGGTAACGCAGCGTAAAGCATGCTATTTACTAACCGTGCCTGCTTCTTTTGAACTAAACTATCTACCATTGATTTTGTATAACCATTTGAGATCGCTATCTGATAAATAGTACTCAACTCTAAATCAAAATGTTCCTTAGAAAGAGGCACAGTCAACAATCTATTAACATAACAATGGAAAGCAGCCAGTTTATGCTGCCACGGATGATTAGAAGATGCTGGTATAACAGAATCTGTGTACGTGGGCTTACGGTATATTTTAAATTGATGTTTACCATTTAATTTTGAAATCGTTAAATCCAAAAAGTTCAACGAACAATTTTCCTCCAATTCTTTTTTGAACCTTATCTTTACGTGCTTGTTATTCAAACCATTAATAAACACGTCAAGCTGTCTCATACTCCCTCTCCAGCATAGGATCAAATCATCAACATACCTAAAATAGTACACAATATTACTATTACCCACAATATACTTGGTGGTGGTGATGGTTGGGTTTATGTGAGTTGTGTGTGTTCGTACAGTGTGGAGGTGGAGGAACTGCATGAACGCACATTTCTTGCATAAACGTAACTATTGTAAGGTCGCGGGTGAGCAAAGTAATTGTTTTAGTTCATTAATATGGACCTCCGCAAAGTAACGCCTGATTCAATAATTTTTTTTTTTTTTTATAATGACACCGGAAAAATGCCTTATGCACGCCTGGGAAGGGAGGACCCAGACAAGTGACGGACTCGCACCGCCTAAAAAACCGATGTGTGTCTTTCATTTTTATCCTCTGATATGTGGGTCAGAGTCTTTATTTTTTATTCTTTTTATTTTATTTTATTTTCTTTTAAATTTTATAATTTTCCTTATAATATAGAGTAACATTCCAAACTTATTACTACTTTTACAATGCTTATCCTATGACTACCAAACTACAGATATACAATTTTTGTCAAAGTTCTCTCACAGTTACAGGTACCAGAGAGGGTACTCACTCTTAAAACTATTAACATTTATGCTTCAAAAACACAACTTATTTTTAATCATGAAAAACCCAAAAGATTTACAAATAATACTAATTTTAAAACAAACTATTATATTTAGTCCCTATCCCTCTGCTTATATACTATACTAATTTAATAACTTTATTTTTTTGTTTATGTTTATCATTAAATATTCCCAAAATATTATGTAAACATAATTTTATTTCGTTTTATTTTTATCTATAACACGCTTCGCTATTTTCTCGCAAAAGTTAAGGAATTTTTCCCTCAAACCTTTCATTTTCATAATTTCATGAATATTGTCAATTTTTATTTCCATTTCTAGCTCCATCTCCACGTCCATTCTTTTCTTCCCATATACGGGACATTCCGCCACCAGATGCAGCACACCCTCGCCGACCTCCGGGTCGCAGACACACGATGGGTTCTCTTTGCACTTGAAGCGGTTCAAGTACTCAGAGAACCCACCGTGCCCCGTCATAACCTGCACTAATACGGAGTTAAATTCAATTTTCCGGACCACGCGGTAGGCTTCAATAGCATCCGGCAGGAAGGCCTTTGTCGTGGAGGCCGTCCCCCCCTCGTCATATCTCCGGCTCCACTCGTCAAGCGACTCCATCCGGATCTGTCGCCTAACGAATGAGGCCGGACACATGTCGTAATATGGTTTAACTTTCATTCTTAGCGCGGCGTCCTTAGCCAGTTGGTCTGCCCTATCGTTCCCCTCCAGCCCCACATGAGCCTTAACCCAAAAGAACCGAATCAACTTATTTTGATTTTTGGCTACTCTGAGGTCCTTCCTCATTGATACCGCTAGGGGGTGGAGAGAGACGGCGCTGGCCACTGTGTCCAGTGCGGCTCTTGAGTCGCTATATATAGAACAGATTGACGCCGCGCTCCGCAGGGATTGCGCTACCGCCTCTGATAAGGCCAGCAGCTCAGCCTGATAGACTGTGCAGAAGTTAGCCAGCTTAAGTTTCCGGTTTCTTATCTCTGCGCCACCAGTCCATACAGACAGTGCCGCACCAACTTTTCCTTCAATTTTACTTCCATCAGTAAATATCTTTAGCTCGTCATTACTACTTTGACCAACATCTGCACCGTCCACCAAGCATGAGTACTCCATCCCGGTCTGTTCCACAGGGTGAACGACATCCACGAAAGCAACCTGCCTCTCAAGTTCATAGTCTCCGATTATCCGCCGTGAATACCCCTTTTTTACCTCAAAAAGGGAGGCCGCCTCTCGGATCCTTATATCCAAGGGGAGCAAACCAGCAAGCACAAGGGCCGAATTCAGCGAGACCGTCCGATAGGATTTAAGAATCTTCTGTACGAAACCACGCTGCACCGCGTTTAGCATTTTTTGTATACCTAATTTTTCTGTTGCATGTGCCCATGCTCCAGCGGCGTACATCACCACAGGTTCAACCACTGCCGTATATATCGTCCTGATCACCTCCGGTTCCAGCCCCCAGTGGATCTTTGCCGCTCTGGATAGTTGCTTATACAGATTTGTTGCCTTACGGCAGACATTAGACGCGTGTGTGTTGAAAGTCAACTTATCATCCACCGTAAGGCCCAAGATCTTTATGTCCCTAGATAGTGGTATGTCTACCCCGCCCATGATCAGAAGTGGGATGTCGTATTTTAATTTGTTAGTTAATAACATAGCCTTTGTTTTGTGAGGCGCGAATTTTAATTTGTTCCTGACCCCCCACTTCCGAACATATTCGAGGGCCACGTTCGCCTGTGCTTGGACTTCCAAAGCTGTCTTCCCGGAGATAATCAGGACAACATCGTCAGCAAAAGCTTGGTTGTATATACCCTGGCCGTCCAGTTCCTTAAGCAGCGGGTCCAGCAAGAGATTCCAGAAGGTCGGTCCACCGATCGACCCCTGTACGCACCCCTTAGTTGTTTCCCTGATATGTTCCGCACCAGCATACCTAACTCTGACTCTCCTCCCGGATAAGTAGCTGTCAACAAGGCGCCTCAGATTTACTGGGCATCCCGCCTCAGCGAGTCTGCAGCGCATTGCGGGCCACCACGCACTATCAAAAGCCCCCTCTATGTCAAGCGATACAAGCGTTACTTGACATAGAGGGGTTGACATACTAGGGTTGGTTGTAACAGTGCAAGGGGATGATTGCAACATTGTTAATAAAAACAAAGTTACTTCTATAATCAACTTATTGATTTAAAGACAGCCTGCTAGGTCATATTAGTATCACAATTATCAAAAATCTTAATTATATCTATGAAACATAGCAATCTTCTTCAATAAAAACATCACGACGCATAAACAAGCGCAGCCTCTCGATCGTCACCAGCACATTCATTGGACCTTCACGATGAGGCGGGAATTTCTTTATGATATTTAATTTTTCTTATTAAAACACTAGTTTTCTTACTTCTTTGGTTGCTAAACCATAATTCATTTGGGAACTATGGAGAAAATACTAGACCAGTAGTTTTTCTTTCTCGTTGTTAATTTTTTTTTGATGCCTTTTTGGTATATTGTACATTCAGACAACTTGTTGAACCTTCTTCAAGCATTTTTTTCTCTAGCATATATATGTATAAAGTTACACGGCACCCCTGATATGAATTAGCAGGGTCTCGAAATGGCATTTTTCTATGAAATACTTCTTACGCAGCCAAATCCATTATTTCTGCAGTAATTAAATCTATACTGGTCGTTTTTTATGCATGTTAGTAATTTTAGAATAACAAAACAAATCTGTAGTACTTTGAAATGTAAATAAATACAATAAAAGCAGCTTTAAGATATCACAATCATAATCGGGATGAAAGTAACAAGTTGTCACTTTCATCCCTACTTTCGAAATTTCCCGAATTTGACAAACACTTGCTGATATTTTAAGAAACCCGTTAGAAATATACCGTTTCGAATACCAAGATAGAAAGATGAATAGCTATACTATTTAACTAAAACTTAACACGCAAGATTAAACTGACCATAATAAAAACAAACAGACTTGAATAAAAAGATGTAACCTTACTTTGGAGGTATTTTTGCGGCATCGACTCGCTATGTCCATAACCTGGCGGTACAGCACCGTGAGCGTTACTGAGGCAAGAGGGGAGTTCAAAATGTGGCATATCGGTGATACAAGCCATCAATGCAGCTAACATAGTTCGTTTGAAAACTCATTTGTTACGTTCATCCCGTGTTACTTTCATACCTGGTCTCCCCTACGGCCTCGCGCCGCGAAAAATTTACGTTTTTTGGCTCATCTAAACGACCGTAATATCTAATGTGTGGTGTGGTGTGACCATGATAGGGCCTCGCAAAAATATAATATCTTGCCTATTCCAAATTTAGGTCCTGCGCCGCCACTAGTTGTAATTCATCCATATGGACCTCCGCAAAGTAGCGATTAAAGGCCGGCGCAGACCAGATGCGTGTGCGTGTCGCGCCACGCGCACGCACCAGTTGTAATAAATGAAACTGTAAGGAAGATGGCGCAGCGCACATTGTGAGCCATCTTTCTTACAGTTTCATTCATTACAATTGGTGCGTGACACACACACGCATCTGGTCTGCGCCGGCCTTAAATTAATCAATCACATGTCAGTCGTTAAATTGCAGTTCGCTGGCGATGGAGAGCGTCCGCGAGGCGTTGGCGACGGCGCAGGAGGCGGGCGACGGCGCGTGCCTCGCGCACGCGGCGGCGTGGGGCGCGCTGGCGGGCGGCCGCGCGCGCCGCGCCGCGCTTCTGTACCGGGTGCCGCGCGCGCCGCGCCCCGCCGCCGCCGCCGCGCAGCTCATGGCGCAGCACGCCGCCGTCAACAGCGCCAAGCCGTCCGACGTGTTCCAGGTACCTGGCAGGGTGTTGCCACACCGCTGGCTCGCTTGATGTGGTAAAACCCTCTGGTTACCGCTTCACTTGACATAGCCTGTTCGCTGAGCGCTACTGCGGTATCTCCGCTCGCATTAGAAACGATATATTGCATTTCTGTTGCTCACGTAAATATTTTCACCAATGCATCAAGTGCAACATCAGGCTCACTGCCTATGTATCATATGGAAATCGTATGAAGTTGTACGCACTTCCGACGACGACTTGCAAGAAAACAGTGAAATATTTCCGTTGCCTAATCTGTGATTTGCCGCAGAAATCGTCATTTTGTAACTGTTTGGCACGAATTTTGTTCGCCGTTTGCTCATGTGCTCACTTAATTTGGTCACAGATAGGTAATATAGTACTATACTAGTTTCGTTATATTTATTTATTTATTTAGTTAGGCAATAATCCCATTCACAATTACAATAATACATAATACAATTCAATATAATTCAATACAATACAATACAATAAATTAAATAATATAAATATAAATAATCCAATACAATCATTATGTCACTAAATGTCCGTCCCGTGATGTCAAAAATTAACACTAAGCACTACATTAATAATAATAACAATAATAATAATCATCAACATCATTTAAACATTTATAGGAGCCATAACAAAGTGACACGCAGCGCAAACAGTCTTTACCAGCTCATTGCCGGATCCACTCACTCTCTCCAGAAAAGAAAAGTGACGTTTTCTTAAGACAGCGTAAAAGTTATCCACTCTGTTGAGGGCGAACATCCCAGACGCACTACAACGCCAAGGGAGTCTTAGCATGGCACGAAATGCGTTATTATATTGTACTCGTAACGTGTTAAACGACCGCTTTGTATATTTGTACCATAGCTGACTCGTATAGAGCGCCTGACAGTACGCCCTGAACAGCGTGTTTTTCACTTGAACCGAGCATTGCGCAAAACGTCGCGCCAGCATATTACTCTTCACTGAGATGGAACGGCGCTGCCTCTCCAGGTCCTCGTCGTCCGTCAACCCATCCGTAAGTATGTGGCCTAGGTACTTAAAAGATGACACTACCTTAAGTTCAGACCCCAGTAAAAATACCGGTGCAATTATGTCGGGCCCCTTATCATACTTAAACACCATCAGTTCCGATTTCTTAACGTTGTACTTAAGACCATGAGAGGCAGCATACCGCTCACATATAGTGATCAGTTTCCTCATTGCACTAATGGAGGGGCTCAGAAGCGCCATATCGTCAGCGTAACTAAAGTTGTTAGCGCACGAGCCTGCGATGTGACAGCCGACTGCTGCACTGCTGAGCTGCTCCAGTAGTTCATTTACGTAGAGGTTAAACAAGACCGGCGATGTCAGCCCTCCCTGTCTAACTCCACAGTCCAGCCTATATGCCTCAGAATACGTATCATCCCATCGTACCATGTTGATTTGATTTTCGTACCAGAATCTCAACAGACAGGTTAGGTCACTTGGCACTCCGGCTTTAAACTTCATTGACGTATGAATTGCAGATTATAACTAAAGGCGACTCCATCAATTACCTGCACGCCATGACAGACCTGACGATGGCTGGGCTCGCCAACACGGCCGCGCTTTGGTCGCTCTACGGCAAGACTGAAATGGCGTCCGTGGCCTGCCAGCTGCTTCTAAATCTAAACACAAGTAAAAACTGACGAACAATTTTTTTTATTAAACACAAATAATTAGTGTTTCATTTTATTAGCCAGCAAAAACAGCCTCAATTTATTTCTAAATAGTCTTCACTCGCGCTTTTGCTGGTATTAACATGAATCATTAGATGTGCAGATATTAACCGAAATTTCGGGATCTTGTTAAATTGCTAAAAAATAATCACGGTCTTTACTTACGAAAATGTGCCTAAGTATTCAACGCAGAGAAGTAGTAGAAGTTTTCCCAGAGATCCAGCTATCTACATACCAAATTTCATCTAAATCCAATCCATCCAGCCTATTTGACGCGATAGAGTAACATTGACGTTCGCATTGATAATAGTAGTTGGATAGGATATCGACGGCCTTGGATAAGGCGGTGCTGAGAATGTTTGATAACGTATTATCCTTTTCAACGCTTTATCAAATACAACAGCTCTCACTCATACGCCATGACATCGGAATGTCAAACGCGAAGTTGAACCCTACAAAAATGCATGTAGGTACATATCGATCCCTGTTCGATTCCCGTGTCGGGGCAGATATTTGTATGAAAAATATGAATATTTGTTCTCGAGTCTTGGGTGTTTAATATGTATTTAAGTATGTACCTATCTATCTATATAAGTATGTTTATCCGTTGCTTAGTACCCATAACACAAGCTTTGCTTAGCTTACTTTGGGACTGGGTCAATTGGTGTGAATTGTCCCGTGATATTTATTTATTTATTATTTACTAGCTTTTGCCCGCGACTCCGTCCGCGTGGAATTAGTAATTTGGGCAGCTTATTTTTTTTTATCCAATTTGCTTTTTCATCAATTATGGCTCTCCTTAGTTCCTTGATATAAAAAAATTACCCGCCCCCGCACCCCCCCCGCACACCCGCGTTCACATTCAACACCGTGCACCGTACTCCCAAGTCAAGCGTGCCTATAGAAGTTTTACTTCAAAAACCCCCGATTTTGAAACATTCTTCCGCTCCGCTCCGCTCCTATTGGTGTTAGCGTGATGATTATATAGCCTATAGCCTTCCTCGATAAATGTGCTATCTAACACTGAAAGAATTTTTCAAATCGGAGCAGTAGTTCCTGAGATTAGCGCGTTCAAACAAAAAAACCTGTTCGATAAATTCTTAAAATAGACGTATCTTTCTTATTTGTGAACCGATTCAAATGAAACAAACACTAAATGTTAATCCAAGAAATTACCAACATATCAGTGAAAACCGCATCATTCTAGGTTAAGCCGTTTCTGAGATTAGCGCGCACAAACGCACAGACAATCAGACAATAATTCTAAAAATCATTGTTTTGGGTTCTATTGTGCTAATAAATAGCCCTAGTGACAGTTTTTCTCAAATATCTTCAATGTACAGACACCGACTTGTTACAGATTTATTATATGTATAGATTATCGCTCTGCACGCCGTGCCTGATATATCAGTCATTGGTGTAGAACCTGCGGTTCTGATATATGTGTCATTGGCGTCGAAAAGGTTATTATGTTGAAAATTGTCCAGCGAATGACCTCTATCTTCACCTGATGGTAAGTGCAGATGTGGCCAAAAATGTAGCTCACTGGTTTGGTAACAGCCCTAATAATACTTATACGGAAAAATAAACGACGGAAGCGAATTCGAATATCTTACTTAAACTCCAAACGCACAGACAGCGGAGGCGGTGACGTTTGTAATATTCTAACTTGTATGAACGAGTTCGCGATACGGTACCGCACAACCGTTCATTCAAGTTAGAATACTACAACAACCGTCACCGCCATCGCACCGCCACGCCTTCGTGTCTGTGCTTTTGGAGCTTTAGGTTGTTTCTATGCCGATCGATCGATATAAGTATGGATTGGTCGACGTCGATCGACACGACAGTTTCTGCTACACTAATCGATCGATAGTCGACAGATGCCATTAATCGATGGTAGAATGGGTCGGTCGACGTCGATCGACAGTTTCTACTAAGTACACCCAAACCTACCCCACCAATCGATCGACGTCGAACAGTAAGTAGTATCGATCGGCTGTCGATCAATCATTTATCGACCGGTAGTGATCGGCCCAAACGCCGGCTTACCAGTTTCAAAACAAATTTGC
The DNA here is from genome assembly GCA_947859365.1 of Archips crataeganus. Lineage (NCBI taxonomy): Eukaryota > Metazoa > Arthropoda > Insecta > Lepidoptera > Tortricidae > Archips > Archips crataeganus. Next base: position 11,329,693 of record OX402047.1, read on the forward strand.
TTGCAGCCGTTGAAGTTCATTGGTATGGATTGCTATGGACAGATGCCTAGCCACTTCACGCAAACTGGGCCTTTAAGGTGTCAAGCCGGCGTCTGGGCCGATTGTACCTACCTATCCGTCGACCAGCCAAACCTACCACACCAATCGATCGATATCGATCGATGGCATGGATTGATTGGTGTGGTAACACACTTAGCAATCGTCATTATGTGCAGAATGCAACATCGGCAACGGCAGCGTGTGGCACAATACGATGGCGAGTGCGTCGGCGACGGCGGGCGCGCTGTGCGCCGCCGCGTGGCGCGGGGACGCCGCGCTGGCCGCCGCGCTCGCCGCGCACGCGCACGCGCCCGCGCCCGCGCCCGCCCCCGTGCTCGCCGTCGCCGCCCGCGAGCGCGCACACGCAGCTTTACTCGCAGGTACACATAACATAAGCTTGCCCAAGGTTGCAGTAGTATTCGAACATGGCGGATGTAGACAGTATCTAATTTTGATATTTCTGTTTCTTTGGCTAGTTGAAGTATAATTTTGATATTGTTTTATGCGTCGATTAACCTTAATTAACAGTGATCACAAAATTCTATATTTCTCTCGTGTCTGACATTTTTTAATGCGCAAGTTGTCTCCACGTGGTTTCTGGAATTTTACTATCAAGTTGCAGAAACTACAATCACCGTACAACGTCGCTCCCAAAGAGAGCTTCCTTTGACACTGGCGAAATTGTCCTAAAATAGGACAGAAGCCATATTTTAAATAAATAATAAGGTTGCCCAACGAATGGCACTAGACTAAGTTATTTGGGCACGTCACGTAACTCTCCTGAACGATATCCTGGACAGTGACACCAGTCTGGATTTGTTTTTTACTCAATTGTGACTTTATCACTGAAGTAGCGGGATCGAGTGATGGCACAAAGTAATTGTGTATAAGACATCGTTTTTCTCCTCGCATTCAAAGTCAAAAGTAGTGTTTAACGCGAGACTAAACAACAATAATGACACGCGAACTATAGCCACCCGAGCATAAACATCTTGTCATTGTGGCTTGTTTTAGACCCTTTTTGAACAATCTACTATTAAACCGAATTATTTAAATCACTATTACTCCTTGAAGAACAATCGTCACAGCTATCATCTGCTACGTTAATTATGATTTAATTATGTAAAATCTATGTTTATATTAGTTTCATAGTCTTTCCTTATTCGTCTCACGGTACTGTTTACCACCCGTTCCTAGTGTGTTTTAGTGACATGTGCACAAGCTTCCAGTAGTCATTTTATTATTAACATTTTTAATTGATTTTTGTTAGTTATAACTGAAACGATGAACACTAGAGTGCGATCAAATAAAAGCGATCTCAAGATGCACATGAAATTACGAAATGCATTTCGGGAAATTTTATTACAATCCCAGCGGTACGTCACTATTCCGGCACCAGCACACTGACACAATGAAGTTTTGACATTTGTTCCTTTATACTTACTGTCAGTATTTAGGAAACTTCATGAGCGAGCAAACCTCAAAAGTGCCATCACTCGATGCCGCTACTTTAGGTATAAATGCATGTTTTAGTTTATAAGCTTTTCCCCGTGTTGTCACTTCTATTTAAACTGATTAAACTTTTTTTTTAAGGAAAATGGGAAGAAGCGGAACAAAGTATACAACAGTTAGCTTCATACAATAGATGGCAAAGTCAGCTATTAAAAGCAGAGATGTTTTATTTGAAAGGAGACGCGACGGAGGCGCTGGAATCTCTTCACGATATATTGGATTACTGCAAGACTGAAGACGATAGTCTTCATTTCGTGTCTTTGAGGTTAAAGGCTATGATTCTGATGTCCCAAGTTCAGCACACCTACAGTAGCATGCAGTCAACGAATATAATGCTTTTAAATGAGGCGTTGTCTCTAGCAAAAAAATATCATTTGCATTATTTAGCTGCCACAGCTGAGATGCATATTGCCAACGTTCAACTTAATATGGGATGCGGAAAGAATGCTCTTGTTCTGGTCAGGAAGGTGTTGCCATCAATAATGGCACACGGAAGTGCTTACGACATGGCCAGAGGTCAGTACTGCCATCTTACGGAAATACGTTTATGTAATTTTGAGATATTATCGTGTAAAATATTTTAGTACTACCTTACTACTAGTACTAATTTTACCTGAAATCCGGCAGTTGAATTGAAATTACAGGATTTTACTAAATTCCCCAATAGTATTTTATGCAACTGTATCATAATAAGGGCCATTGAGATACGAGTGCGAGTTTATGACATGAGGCGAAGCCGAATGTCATAATAGATACGCATGAGTATCTCAATGGCCGATTATGAATAGTTGCATACATTACTTTTCTATGAGCTCAAAATAAACATTTATTAAATTTTTATGAATACTTACATAACGGACAATAAATGAACTTTTCGATTTTAAAAGTAGCAAATTATCGCTCACTTTCATTGCCGCCTGTTTTATTTCTGGCAGCGTCAACATTTCTGCATCACTTAATTCACCAAAGTCACACATTCTCACAGATAAAAAGTCATTTAAATAGTGATTAACTCTTTTTATTTACAAGTTAAGTATGAAGTATCTTTTTCTATTTTATTTCTTTCAACTTTCGAACTCCGTGCAAAAGCAAAACAAATTCCCGCTATTTTGAAACTTTTTTTTTCACTAGGTAATCACAACCTTAGAATGGACCCGGGAACTTTAGGTCATACAGCCAAATTGAATGATGTTAAAATATTCATATTTAATAATAACTTTAAAATTCATTTATTGTCCGTAATGTCCGTTATTTAAGTATTCATTATTTAATAATTGTTTATGTAAACATATTTTAATTAATGTATAAAGTCGATTTAACAATAATTAAGTACTTAAATAAAACAGAATGGCTGTCGGCCATTTGACAATAAACCGGTGAACTTTATTTTTTATTTTTTATTTTAATTCCCGCCATTTGCAGTGCGAAAAAAGAACATTGTGAAACGTTTCATAATGAAATGTCAAAGTTGCGATCACACAAACTCGTAGCACACAATGCACCTCATTGGACTACCGATAGCGATAGCGATAGTAGCACATTGTAGTACGCGAGTAGAAAAAGATTATATCTTGATAATTTTCATTTACTTTGCATAAAGAACACGCGTGAATAACTATTATGTTTCTACATTTAGCGGTGAAGGTTTTAAAATTTTATCCTGTGGTAATATCAGGATAAAAAAGCGTGTTAAAAAGTAGCCTACTTATTTGTTATTCCAGACGTCCAGCTATCTACATACCAAAAGTTTGGCATTCGAATTGAAATTCCATGATTTCCAAAAAAATAATTGGTGCTCTTCATTAACGTTAACGGTACATAAATAACATACGTGCCCAATCCTATATATCTATAACATACATGCCAAATCCTATATCTCTAAATCTAGAGGTTGAGGTTTCGGGCTTTTATCCTGATTCCGTGGTATTATCGGGATAAAAAGTAGCCTATTCCAGTATACCAGACTTTCAGCTATCTTCTTAACAAATTTCATTTAAATCTGTGTAGCCGTTTTAGCGTAAGGGAGTGACAAACACGCACATGCTCACAAACTTTCGCATTTATAATATTAGTAAGGTACTAACAGCACTCATATCTAGCAATATTTCCTTTCAGCGTTGCTGTTGTACACAAAGTGTCGAATAGCCACAGCTCCTACATCGGGAGAAGCTCGTCTCCAAGTTATACAATCGTGTTGTGAAACTTTAGAATCAGTCAAAAAGGATTTCTCGAAAATTGGCGCACAAGCTCGGCTCTTACAGACGTGGTATTTGCAGGTAATCGTTAGTCATTACATGCATGCTCAAAGTCCTCAGAGACAGAGTCCCTAAACGATTTTAAAAAATAGCTGTTTGTAAAGTAACTGACATTAAACTTGCATAAATTGTTTGTTGTCCAAGATATATTGATACCTATCGAACATTTGTCAACTCATAAAGGTTCCAATCTAGTCCATCTTTGTGTTTGTAAAAGTAAATTCTATGTTTTCAGGCTCAACTTTACAACGATGTAGGAAACCATGCAGCAAGAAATCAGTGTGCGTGGGTGTACCGACAGCTCGAAACACAGAATCCAGTTGAACCAACCAATACTTTATTTATTATGTATTAAAAGATAAATTCAGTGTTGTCATATTTTTATTACTTACTTGTTTAAAAATATTAGTCGTATTTGTTATATTATTTCTATCTATTTAATACAGCTTATCATTTAAAAGTGCAGTTTGCACTATCTCAGACATAGTTACTTTTATATCTCTACAGAGAACTTCAGCAACTAAAACCTTACTCTCAGGTTGAGTATCAGATGGAACGTAAGCACCTTCGCCTAATATGTGAGTATCATTCCAGCAATGGCCCAGAGACGCCTGAGATTCACATATTCTCCCCAGTTGCAATAATAAAGATGTGATGTCTTCCAACAGAGATGGGAATGCAGTACATATTCTTGCAAGTGATTTCAGAACTGGTTGAAACAGCTCTAATCGTAAATCGCTTGGCAGAACTGATAGGAGTGTCGATAACGTGTTGATGCACAATCTTGCAATGGACATTGCTTTTGGAAGAGCATACTGTATTGATAAGTGGGAAACGAGATCTACGGCAAAGATTTGTTTTTCAAGTGATGCTTGACTCAACAATTCTGGAATGAAATCCAAACAAATGTGCATTGATGGTATCCCTTGTACTGTGACTGGAAGCAGTTCTCTCGGATATCCTTGAAAATGCACGAGTTTAGCCAGAGATGGTTCCGAAATGAACACTTGATGTAGAAAAGAGCAAATTATGCTTCTAACCTCACGTAAAGACCACAACAATTCTGGTGTTGATTGATCTTCCGATGTTTCAAGGCATGCTTCTAGCAATATCTGGAGTGCTGCACTTTCTTGAGCAGCTACTAAAGCATTTTTTAGTTCTTCTCTTTCAGTTTCAGAAGTAAGTTGACCACTTTTTTCCACTAGAGGTCTGTCTAATAAGTGTCTACTAAGTTGGCTCCTTGAGGCAGCTAAACTGGCTTCTAAGATTCTGAGTACGATTTTTAGAATGGGTCCACATCTAAAAACTCTGATGTCGCATCGTAATACCTGTAACGGATCAACTAACACGTTCTCTTGCGTTATAGTAACGTTTTTGGTTCCACTAATATCCAGTAGGGCATTGATAGTCATTATCCAGAGACATCGTGGCAGGACAGTATTCAACCGGAGCCAAACCTCGCGGTACAATTCCTGTATGTGTCGCGGTACTTTATCACCTAAAACGCTCTTAAAATATCGGACGAACATTTCGGCAAAAGGCCATATGTCGATAGGGTTTTTGTTTAGCATTGCCTTCAATATTTTTCCTGTTTTGTATGGATTTTCTTCTATACTTTGGAAAGCCTCATTTATAGACGTTTCAGTTAGGGAAACTTCAGTCTGATGACGACAATAATCGCCAAAGACTTGATCGTCCATCCAATCATCGACAAGTGACAACTGTGGGAAGTGAGTTGCTAGCAACCTCAGGAGAGGACTAAAGAGACCTCCGTAGCTCATTTGATCTTTCTGCGCCTGGTGTAGCAAATATTTTATTGGCAGTTCTGACAGAAAAGCAGCAGAATAACTCTTCACTTGTCTTCCGTTTGCTTGGAGAGTTGCTCCATTAGCCAGTCTCACATCTTCATAGAGTAGGAGGTAGTAAATCAATAGCAACTGAGAAGCTAATGTTGGTTTTTCTAAATTGAACTCTGTTGAGGATTCTCCACTGTCGACTTCCATAGCATGAAAAACTTTCTTTTGTACATCAAAGTTTGCACCGAATATGGAATTCCTGAATACCCTTCTTATTTCCTCCTCGGTTATAGGTTTATTTACGTATTCATTGGTGCCTTTATTGTTTATGACAAGTATGGAGTTCACATAAACCTCCACGAGAGCCGGCATAACAGGATGCAAAGGCGCTGTGCAATTGCAAATCTGCCTGTATATCCAATTTTTAATGGGCACTTTATGCTTCGAGAATGCTCTCGACTTTAATAACTGATGAATACAATGCACAGGTAGGTACCCCGCTATGTTGCTGCTGAGGTTGACGGTGACCGGTACTTTAACAGCGTGCGCCGTTACAACCTGAAATCAATATTGTACAAAGTTATCGATTAATGAAAGTGAATCTTTATCCCGCTCGAGTGGGGCGTGACAACCCTATACTAATTAACCAGTCGCGTAAAGCGTGTGCAGAAAAACCAGTACTTCGGTGTTAGGAGGACATACAAAGCTATCAAAAATGTAATTCAAAATCAAATCCCGCTCTCTTCTTTAATGTGTGAGGTAAGACGTACGACAATAAAATAAAATAACTCTTAAAATACGAATTCTATGACGAAGTTACAGGGAGTCCAAATGCCGTGGGTCAAATGTGACAAGTGTCACAGTTAAGTCACATTTGTGAGATCCCGCCACCGTCCCGTCTACCGCCACAAATTTCGTCACATCTAGAATTGATTAATCATCACAGCGAGACGCGGCGCGACGAGTGTGGCGGCATTTATGTATTTTCCAAAGGGCTGACAGACGGCCGGCGCGTGACACTAGTAGAGCGAGCGTGAATTCGCTAACAAAACATTTTAAACCTTATCCGATAGAGGTACAGTTGGAAATATTTTATTTCTTCCGTTAATACATGTACTAGATTTTGAAATGTGACGTCACGAAACTTATGGCCTGACTGCGACTGACGACCACCGCTTAACGTGTGACGTAGGTACTTTATGGATGGATCAACCTCTGTTGAAATTGAAATTGCAAACAATGTAAACAAACCTTGTAAAAAATGTCTTTAATTTCCATTTACCCTCATCAAATACTGCTAAATTCGCGTGTTAAATCATTACTTACCACATACCACAACACTATCCTAAACCATTAAAACAATAAACAAGTGCTAGAATATGGATATTTCATGAAATGGTTTATTTACATTGTTCGCAATTTCAATTGACAGCGATTTTAAGAATTAGTGTGTTACCTGTTCAGTGAAGATCTCCTGTGTGAAGGCCTGCTTAATGCGCGCGAGGCCGTTGGGGCGCACGGGCACGCGCATGCCGAGCGTGGCGCACACGAGCTCGCCCACCGCCGCCAGCTGCCCCGAGTGGAAGTGGATCGCGATCAGCAGCAGCATCTCACCGAACGACGCCGTCACTCCAGAGTTGCTGGGGAATAACACATTCATCATCATCGTGCCGCAGTTTCAGCCATTAGAGAGGGAGAAGATGTTAAAGTGAAATAACTACCAAAACCCTTTATCCATTCATAAATAAATAAATATATCACGGGACAATTCACACCAATTGACCCAGTCCCAAAGTAAGCTAAGCAAAGCTTGTGTTATGGGTACTAGGCAACGGATAAACATACTTATATAATACAAATACAAATAACAAATACAAATAATTTATTTCCAAAAAATAACAATAATACACGGTTACATTTTTACTGAACCCCACACTAGGCATGGCCTGTCCCATGGGGTAAATGATATGGTTTACAAAATAATAGATTACATTAGTGGCTATTTGCAATAAGGAACAGAAAGAATAAAAGAATAAAATAAAACAAAACGGACATAAACCAACATAACTGAAATAAATTCTTAAAGCCTATTAAGGCGAAAAACATAAAGAAATAAAAAACAAAATTATAATTATATTCTTAATTGTGAGTCAACAAGTTGTCTATGTGAGGGCGAATATTGTGTGTGTCTGTGTGTGTGTGTGTGTGTGTGTGCGTGCGTGTGTGTGTGTGTTTTTAATATGTTATCTTAATGATGTTTTCCGTGTCTAAATAGGATAAGTTCATCATGTTAATTATTAAAAGCTTTTTTGCTTCGAAGACTGAGTATTCTTTAAAATTATATAGTCTTATAAGTCTGTTGTAGATTAGGGGGTGCAAAAAGACTGAGAATCGATGTGCAAACTGGGTTTTGACAGCTGTTATAGGAATTTTAAATATTCTTTTTTTGAGTAAGCTATTGTAGTTTGGTGAGTTGAGAATCTCTTTGTGTACCGACAAAGCAACCCTTAAAAGGTAGAGTTTCCGAACACTGAGTACTTGAGCGTCCCTGTATAAGTACTTCGTAGGATACCTCATTGGTCTCTTCAGATCTTTAGCACCGCTCTTTGCGCCCTTTCTAACTTTAGAAGGATAGACGAGGTTGTACCTCCCCAAGCAAGAATACAGTAACGAACTATTGATTATATAGATAGATACATACTTAAATACATATTAAACACCTAAGACCTGAGAACAAATATTCGTATTTTTCATACAAATATCTGCCCCAACACGGGAATCGAACCCGGGACCTCAAGCTTCGTAGTCAGGTTCTCTAACCACTAGGCCATCTGGCCGTCTAAATACCCGACAGTAGAACCATATCATAAATAGGTAGTTAAATCATCATCATTCCAGCCTATATACGTCTTGCTGCAGGCAACAGGTCTCCTTTTAGTTCCATAGTTCCCACGCGGGCCCAGTGTGGATTGGGAACTCCAAGTAATTTTAAACTGTTGGTTTTCCAAATAAAAAATAATGAATAAAAATATGAAGATACAGAAGAAGGGCAGACCTTGCACGTACATGGTAAACTATAATTCGTTATGAATGTACTAATTAAGTAGTGAACTGAATGAGAAATATTTACCTTTCGAAATATGCTTCTTCCTTCACTAACCATTGTACCCATTCAATTGCTTTCTGTTCATGATCTGGTGCAGCTAAAAATGAGCAACAAGTTATCAACTTTGTATCATAATTTTATACTGTCATGTAAGTGAACAATTAATGATTCAATTAAAATCACATACCCATCAAAGACGGACAGGCTAAGATCATACAAAGGCTTAATGAAACAAATCTGACTCCTGCTGGGGTGGGTGGAGGCTTCTGAGTGACGAGCCTCAAAAGACCCGCAACTTCATCGTCTTGAAATTTGATGCCTGCAATGCCTCTGAGGGCACAGTATAAACGCAGCAATGCCGACGCGTCGACACCAGCAGATGCTTCTTTTAACCTGTTTAGCAGCTCTTGACGTAATTTTGTTAGTGCGGCATGCCCATCGCCTTTGCCCCTTTTATGAGAGTTACGAAGGAATGTTGCAAACCAGGCTCGCGTGGTTTGGTCTGATCCAAGTAGCAGTCCTGACATAAATGACACCTGGAAAGAAAAAATTATGAGCCAGTGAGAAAATTATAGTCATTATTCCAATGTGAAAATGAGGAACTTGTTATTTGGATGCATTCTGCATCCTCTGGTCTGATCACCTCATACAAAACATAACAAAAATGAAAAAGCTGACCAGACCGGAGGAGGCAGAATGTAACCTGTGTGACAAGGCTGTAAAGTTTATGGCCCAAATGAACAAGTGATTTATGCAAACATACTCATGTAATAAAAAAACAATTGTTACCAAGTCATCTTCATGGTGTGTCAGTGTGAGGGTTATGACCAGAGCAGGGAGACGTGACGCTGCTGCTGCTTTGGCTCTCGCAGATGCCGCCATGTAGGGGCAGGCTACACAAAGAGTACTGAGAGTTTTTGCTCTAATGCCACCTTCCTCACCTCTCTCTGTATTTCCAACTAGAGACTCTACAACTGTAAATAAAATCCAACTCCTATATATTTTACTGATATAAATAGAAGGAAACAGTGAAAGAGGAACACTTAAGAAAAAGCTAATCAAGCAAGTTGAAGGTCTGGCCATCAAAAACAAGATAAAAAAACATTACAAGTACCTTCAAAATGTCAAAACCATACCAAAGGTAAAAAAAAAAAACTAGTGTAAACATTCAGAACTATACCTTCTTGAAGAGTATCAGGCATATTGGCAACCACCCAAGATATTATAGTTGGGCCTTTATTGACATGCAAAAGAACTTCCACAACATCACAAATGTTGAGCAAGTTTGGTAGCTCAGCAAGGCTAATACAAATTACATCTGTAATCTCTTCCAAATAAACATCATTGTCAAAAAGCTCTGATGGTTTAATAGAACATTCCATATTTGTGTTCTTGTGTTGGCTGTATTCCGCTATTTGAGCCTGCATTTGCAATATTTCAGAGAGAACCAGACGGACCCGTCTAGCTGAATCAGATTGTTCAAAGTCACTTGCTATTCCATTAACAATATTTTGTATAAGAAAAGATTCTGTATACTGTGATCCATTTTTCTGTCTGAAATTAAAAAGTTTTTAGTATATATGATTATATTGATATGTGCTCTTTAGAATGTCACTGATAGCTAATTACTGTTGGGATGAAATTTATCTATCTGTTCTGTACTTATTTATTGAGGTTAACAATGTCAGTTTCTTTTTCTGTTGTTTATAATACTTATGCATATGGGGGTAATCTCTGGAACTATAGAATACCTAATAAGCTATACCTATTATTTCATAATAAGCTACTTTATCCCATCTTAACACATTCAGTGCCGGGAACGCCACAGGGGAGTTCTCCGTACTCCCCTGTGGCGTTCCCGGCACTGAATGTGTTAACTTATCCCTTTGAGTGGGAACTACTGGGTTCCGGGTTATATAATTTGCATAGAAGGAATGGTTTTTATTGCTATTTAATCATAACATAGGGGACGGATGTTGAATCCCATAAAAATTTATTTACTTAAACAATCTTTTTTTGTTAATTGAATTGTTTCTAACATTAGCCATATTTAGGTGGCCACTTTGTCCAGAGGCCTACCAATAGAATTCGAATTTTGTAAAGATGGGGCTTCCAACTGCCAGGATACAAGGCTACTTTTTACCCTAGGTAGCTAAAAAGTTCCCGGTAGATGCAGACTCAGTTTGGAATAATGAGAAAAATAATATTCTAGTTAGTAAAATTTATAAAGCATAAGTGTAGGTGCTTACCGCATTTGCTGTTCTTTCTTAACATCTACTTCCAAGGTATGAAACTCTATAGACAACAAAGATACAATGAAATTCACCAGATCTATACCAGACAGCAATGTGAGTATGTCTTTTTTGGCCTCTGCACAATACTGAGTGTTATCCAAAGGTGTTATCAACGCCATGCGCACTAGGCATGGTATTATTGGTCTTATTTCATCTGGGGTACACTTTGTGAGGGTTTCTATGTCTAAATCTTTCAAGGCCTTGAACACATGAGGCTGTACTGGTTTCATAAAAACTATATCCATGTTGATAACTGAAATAATTTAAGTTGGTTTAGTTACCATTCATAAAGTACATCAAAAATTATATTTGTGATAGATATCTAAAGGAAAAATTTAATATATGAAAATCTTGTGTCACGGTGTTTGTTCTCAAACTCCTCCGAAACGGCTTGACTGATTCTTATGAAATTTTTTCTCTATATTTGGTTAGGTTTGGTAGGCTATTTTTTATACCCGTATTCTTCGCAGACGGAGTCGCGGGCAACAGAAAGTAAAATTATCTTCAATGTAAACAGAAAGCAATTTAAAGGATTTAACGCCGATTACTCTAGAAAAACAAGAAAAGTCACAAAAATAATCTGAAAATTGTTTACCTCTAGTCAACACTGATGAATTATTTTATTTCTGAGATGTAGAAAACAAGTGCACAGTACGCAATCCCTTGTATTACCATAGCTAGATGTCCACCAGCTAAATTATTTGGACCCACTCGGGTTTGAATAACAGTTTGTAAATGAACATTCGATCGAACATAACATTGATGAATTGACGACAGCCGATGTATGAGTATGAATCAAGTAATAGTCTTTAGTTAGTATGAATGAACGAACATCGATGGCTGGCATGGCTTTCACGGCATAGGCATGACGTGACGGCATGACAGTTAGCTAGTTCAGCCTGATTTGACATTGACAGGAGGTGGCCGTATTTTCCAAATTGTAGTTCAATAACTAATGAATTTGTAACATCATTACGCTTTAATATTTATTTAGAAGTCTGAATTATAAATGACACACCTCTTTCGTTTCATTGCTAAAACAATGTAGTTTGAATTTGGACACAATTTCTTAAAGGCCACCACAGACCGCAGTGCGGGGCGTGCCCGCGACGCCAACGTAGCGTGCCCAGCGAGCTGTATAATACTGAAACACAGATTACTTACGGCCCGTTATTTGATCAATATATTTGATTCAGTGTTATAGATAGAGCGCGCTGGGCACGCTCCGTCGGTGCCCCGCGCTCCCGGTTTATTGTGGCCTTGTATCATGATATACGCAGTCATATACCCGCCGGCTATGTGTGTCAGCATATATATGAATGATTCATTGTTCTACCAGGCCTCTTGCATGCCATGTACTTACGCGCGATATTTACCTACCGCGGGGACGATCTGCAAAGATCGAAATTTCAGTAGGTTGTCACAAGCGCGCGCCGACGCACGTTCATTCGTGTTCCACGGAAAAAATATGCCGCCTGGACTTTTATAAGTGAATGGTGAAACAGGGGGCAAATTTTAATATGACTATCGTGTCGTGCTGTCCCTCTTACTCTTCTATAAAAAGCTATAAGCGTGAGCGGGATGGCACGATGCGAAGTTCGAAAATTGACCTTCGTATCTAGTATAACGCTAGGGTACTGTGAGCATGACAATTTATTCTGCGCATTACAATAAAATATCCTTTTTGTTAGGATTCCAGAGCTAAAATGGCAAAAAGGGAACCCTTTTAGTTTCGCCATGACCGTTTGTCCCTTTCTCCGTCCGTGGCTTAGCTTAGGGAATATTAGTGCTAGAAAGTTTGCATGGATATATATATATATATAGCAATTGGGGATGTCTATTTTTTTGCAATGTATAGTAAATCGAAAACCATTTCGAGATAAATGGTTTTTAACTCGTTTTCTGAAGTTATTTAATTTTAATATTATATAATGAATTTATTACATAACAAATAAGCAATGACCTTCATTTGACTTTGGTGTAAATTGCGTGACCGGTCCAAGTCGTACTTTATTCTATGTGGTTAGAATTCTTTACAAATTTACGCGTGGATTATAACTACGGAGTTTGATTTGGACCCACTGCCTGACATCTAGCACTTTGACAGCGCCAGTAAAGTGACACTAGTTACAGTGTACCACCACGCAAAAAATAATTAAAGGGGTTGCCTTATCGTACGCATTTAGATAGATTTAGAAATTTGGCAGTGTGGGAGCCCTCAATTACAATCTGACGTCATCAACCAAAATAGTTTCAATAATTAATTTTGAAAAAAGTAGTGAACTAAGTGACAAAATATAGAAATTAGTTTCTTATAATTGACTTTTCTATACAAAAAAAATATAAAAACCACTGGTAATTTTTTTTAGACATTCCCAATTATCCCGACAAAATGGTAAAACAACATGTAGAAAAAAAAATTATCCAAACTGCCAGCCCTTGTCACTGTCGGCACGCACACATTCTTAAGGAGACGGAGTAGTATAATCTGTGGCTATAATCGCGGTAAGTACCAAGATTTTGTACGGGATGCAGAATCTGTTACGAAGTAACTATTAAGTAATCTGTGGTTCTACTGCGCGCTGAGCCTAGACCAGGGGGGGCACACTTACATATATCACACTTTTCATGCGACTACAGCGATCTCTGGTTGTTTGGTGGAGAACTAAATTAGCGGCCATCTTGGTTGACTTGACAAACTTGTCAGTTGTCATTCATCGGCCATGGCCATGGCGTACCAAATTGTACGGTCAAGGACTTTAATTGATAGGCCACTTGCCAATGTTCGTATTTTAGCCGTATAGTGCAAATCGGATTTAGCCGCTTATACTTCGTATATGCTGATTTGAATTAGACGGCTAAAATACGAATAGTGGCAATTAGCCTATCAATTAAAATTACGCGTAATTATAGCTGTACATCACTACCAACATATACATATAGATAGGTATACATCTATAGATACATCACATTAGTTCTTCACCAGGGCGTAGGGCAGCAGCACCTTCCATACATGCATATTTGACCATAGAGTTGCCACTCTTGTTCATATAATATTACAATACTCTTTGGCCTAGACACGCTCCGTCGCAGCCACCACAAACCACAGCGCGCGGGGCGTGCGCGCGACGCCGACGGAACGTGCTCAGTGTACTTTATAACACTGCGGTCTGTGGTGGCCTTTACTCTCCGAATTTCAAAAATACTTTTCTGCACTCGTGCGGAAAAAATATCTTCTGTACTACATAAAGGGCACTTTGGGTAAAACACATTTTCAGAAAAAAGTGTAAGTATCCTTTACTTAAAAAAAAAGGTACCCCATTGTTACCTTGTGGCCTAGGTACCTAGTCGGGTTGATAGGTACAAAACATGCTATTAAAGTAGTAGCATGCGGTTGAAGTAGAAAAACTCATTAACTAACTACTGTCGTAATATAGAATCATATTATGTCCGTCACATTATGTAGGGGATATTCGACTCTAGCTCATTACCAAAATTAACCAAATTAACTTACGGTAATTAAACTAATTAAAGTAATGAAATGAAGTACATTATAGAATATGATGAAGTGCAACATCATACCTACATTATGTACTTAGGTATATCTACTTGCATAAACACTAAGACACATGGCTACTATAGAAACCACGGAACTGATTTAAAGAAAATAGTCCCCGTGTGAACACCAGTCTGTAAAAACATATAAAAGAGTTAAAACGTACCTACACTTTTACGTTCAAGTATGCGTACTTAAACATTTTTAGTACCTAAATATTTGTCTATTTCGTTTGTAGCCAAAATCGTTCAAACCACCACAATGACATTAAGCAAGAGGATAATAAAATTGGTATATTCAGTTTAAAATCTAATTATATTATTACTAACTGTTGCCTGCGACTCCGTCTGCGAAGAATAGAGGTATAAAAAATAGCCTTCGACCTATTCTCAGACCTAACTACCAAATATGGACAAAATTTTTTGTAAAAATAGGTCAAGCCGTTTCGGAGGAGTTCGATAACAAACACTGTGTCACGAGATTTTTATATATTAGAAGAAGAAAGAAGATTATTTGTTTAAAAAATGGGGTATTGCGGAAATTGTGATTGAATAAGACTACCTTCCTAACACCTCACGAGTAAGTACCTTATTTGGTAAGATATATTGAAACAAAAAATGTGTGCGTATTAATTGCAGGGCGTCCACGGACCGGTAGACGGAGTGTAGGTAGGCCTCTAACAAGATGGAGCGACGACCTGGTTAAGGTTGCGGGATTGCGTTGGATGCGGGTGGCACGGGACCGATCTGTTTGGCGAGCCTTAGGGGAGGCCTATTGTTTAGCAGTGCACGTCTTTCGGCTGAAATCATGATGATGATGATTAATTGCAGGAGAGCCAAAAGGTAACGGCATCGGTTCTGGAAGGAAATACAAACGATAGCAATTCATATTGTAATTATCTCAGAATCGAAAATTAAAAGAGTAAATTGTACTGTGTGCGGTGCGGTTGGTGTAGGTACGACCCCGTAACGTGTATGTCGACTGTATCAACGATGATAATGAATAAAGGACGACCTGACAATTCAAGCCCTTATGGCAATTACATAAGGGTTTGAATTATTAGGCAGTCCATTATTGTTATTCATTGCGGGTCGACAATTACAGGTCGTACTGGAACCGAACCCATCCTGTACCTCTACCATGAGATTCACTAGTTTACAGTGACCACGGAACAGAAAAAACTAGTGGAAGTGCCATGAGTCCCGTTTTGTATCGAAACCAGGTGTGGCAAAACTCACACATACACACTCTTGCAATACATTGAAATCTTAGCAATCATTGGTCGTAGCTTCTATTCAAAAAAGTCACAACTTCTGAATCCGGTAACACAATTTAAACTTTACTACCACGGTATATCGTTGAGAGTACACTACACGGAGACGTAAGTAAAATTGCATACAAAGTGCTGCCGTCTTTCATCGAGTAGCTGAATTAAAATGACAGGTGTCAAAAAAAATTTTCGCTACTCGCCGCTACTCGCCGTCAGAGGTCGTTAAAATATTCCATTGAATAATGAACTCTATGAGATAGGGTTTGGGTTCATCACGACTGAAAAGTAATATTCGTAAATCATCGTAAATACTAGTGGTGGGCAGAGTACATTTTATGAGAATATCGATGTAATTCATAGGTCAATAATCTCTACCTAATATTTATAAATCTCGTGTCACAGTGTTTGTTACCGAACTCCTCCGAAATGACTTGACCGATCTTTATGAAACTTTTTTCTCTGTATTCGGTAGGTCTGAGAATAGGTCGTAGGCTATTTTTAGGGTTCCGTACCCAAAGGATAAAAACGGGAACCCTATTACTGAGGCTCCGCTGTCCGTCCGTCTGTCTGTCTGTCTGTCTGTCTGTCTGTCTGTCTGTCACCAGGCTGTATCTCGGGAACCGTGATAGCTAGAGAGTTGAAATTTTCACAGATGATGTATTTCGGTTGCCGCTATAACAACAAATACTAAAAAATGGAATAAAATAAATATTTAAGGGGCTCCCATACAACAAACGTGATTTTTTTGCTCGTTATTGCTCGATATTGATAACGTCAACAGGTAGACGCTTGAAATATTCACAGAATATTTAGTTATATATTGACTTTAAAAATAAATCATTAAATTTAAATAAAAAAATATTTAAGGGGGGCACCCATACAACAAACGTGATTTTTATAGATAATTGTACGGAACCCTTCTGGCGCGAGTCCGACTCGCACTTGGCCGGTTTTTTTTCTAAGACACAAGAAAACACCGTGTAGATTAGTTTTAATTTTTATGCCCGACAACTAGGAAACGGAATGAAAATTCAACTTTAAAGGCCACCACAAACCGGGAATAAAATATACGGTGACACACACTGGCAGCGCGGAACACTGCATTTGATTCACTCAAATACTGTAATATTATATGAACAAGAGTGGCAACTCTATGGCCAAATATGCATGTATGGAAGGTGCTGCTGCCCTACGCCCTGGTGAAGAACTAATGTGACGTATCTATAGATGTATACCTATCTATATGTATATGTTGGTAGTGATGTACAGCTATAATTACGCGTAATTTTAATTGATAGGCTAATTGCCACTATTCGTATTTTAGCCGTCTAATTCAAATCAGCATATACGAAGTATAAGCGGCTAAACCCGATTTGCACTATACGGCTAAAATACGAACATTGGCAAGTGGCCTATCAATTAAAGTCCTTGACCGTACAATTTGGTACGCCATGGCCATGGCCGATGAATGACAACTGACAAGTTTGACAAGTCAACCAAGATGGCCGCTAATTTAGTTCTCCACCAAACAACCAGAGATCGCTGTAGTCGCATGAAAAGTGTGATATATGTAAGTGTGCCCCCCCTGGATTCACTGTTATTAACCGCGCTGTTGCGTCAGCGCCCTGCGCTCCCGGTTTGTTGTGGCCTTAACACGGAATACTCAGAAATAAACATCGATAATTTTATCGACAACACCTCCGCTCTTTGCGACTAGCGGAATGTTCCGATCTCACAAAGTTCTGTGACACAGACAAAAATCGACGTTATCGTTTTAGAATAAAGTCTATTTTTATAATACGCATTTCTAAAAAATGTCTTAAGGAAAGAAAAAATATAAATTAATCTAAATTAAAATGAAATACTACTTTCCGATGATACGAAATACCACAATGGGTGACGTTTTTGGTGCGGCTATCATTTTTACACTCTAAAACTGAACAATAAGGCATATTTCCTCAACTTTTCTCTATAATTGTCGTTTTGATTGCACAATCGCCCGACACAAGCCTCTGCGCGCAACTGAGCCGGTTGCGCGCAAGTTATGCGGAACTCCGCATAATTGTGCCACACTCGACATGACTGCATAACACTTCTATAATTTTTTCTGTTCTGTGACAGTGACCGTACTCGCTAGCGACGGCGTAAATGATTTGTATGGAGAATTGTGTACAGCGCCTCTAGCGGTCACTTACGGAAGTACAATTCTCCATACAAATCATTTACGCCGTCGCTAGCGAGTACGGTCACTGTAAACTAGTGTAACTCATGGTAGAGGTACTGTTGTCAGGATCAGGACTTTACTAAGGACCTAAGGACAGTAAAAAATGTCCTGTGTAGGCCAAGGCGTGCCGCATGTGTTAATTAAACCAACGAATTATGCACCTCGTCATGACATGTCATGACACTCTAGGGCTTAATTTTGTTCTTTTTTTTCCGTTTAATATGCATTTCATTAACAAAAGATTTGGTGGAAAGACTTCTTGTGATGTGATGAATTATAAATTATAATACTATGAAAATAAAAAAAACACAAAGTCGAATTGAGAACCTCCTCCTTTTTTAAAGTCGGTTGTAAAATAACTCATTACCAGCTACTGTAAAGCTGAAGCTGAGCCCGGAAGTATGTTAGCCCGCAATTAAATGTTACGCGCGCAGTCTACTAGTCTGTTACTCGTTCAAAGTTATTGACGCTTAAGTAAGTATATTGTAGAGTATGTTAAGTACGTTGTCCATTGATTACCTACCTACCTACTTCTGTGGATGGAGATTTTAACATTTCAATTAAATAGGTACACTAGACAGTTAATAAGTACCTACCTAAGTAGTTATGTCACCAGCGACGGGTGTTTGGTAGACTTGTTGATGGTTTACTGTTAACATTTAAACTGATCTCTTATTATTATTACCCATGTACACCCAGAAATAGTTTCTATACTTTAAGGTGTAAAGCACAATGGTTTAATTTTTCTGACGGACTGTTGGCTTTTACAGCATACCGGAGAGAGGGGGAGCTGCCAGACGGGCCGCTCATCAAAGGGACTAAAATTGGTATCACAATAAACTAGTATACTCATACTTTTTTGTTCATTATATTATTTCTATACAGCCAATGTCAATAAGTGTAGGGGTGGTACAGTCAAGGTTAAAGACACGTTTAGGCTTATATTTTAGACCTCGACTGTATTAAGGATGTCAGTCACGTAACATTTTTGGTAATTTCGACATCAAATTTCTTTTTAGGGTTTCGTACGTCAAAAGGAAAAACGGAACCCTTATAGGATCACTTTGTTGTCCGTCTGTCTGTCTGTTTGTCTGTCAAGACCCTTTTTCTCAGGAACTTTTTATCCAGCTGAAATTCATATAAAATACTCAAGTCTACTGTCCTTTGGAGCTGTGAAAAAAATCAAACTTCTTAGCCAACGCAATCAAAAGACACAGCCGTTTATGCCGCAAATTTTCGACACTCGCAAGGGAATCAAAACTTACAGCGTACTTCCCGTGAACTCAGAATCTTGATATTTGGTACGAAACAACGTCTTATAGCACAAATAAAGGAAAAATTGCGAAAAGTATATATTTTTAGTTACATCATATAATCCCGACTAACCAATCATAAATGATCCAACAAAGCGTACATTTTACTTAGAAGCAGGGCTCTGCTAACACTGGATTATTATAGTTCAGCTGTTTATCTAAAAATTTGTACGGAACCCTCAGTACGCGCACTTTTCCTGTTTTTTTAGTTTTCACCAATTTCATAACCCATAGCTACACACACTTTCATAAAGTAGGTAAGTAAGTGTATGCTTCTGCTTATACAGGGTTATTTGTAATTCACTAGCATCCTTTTAACCCTAAACTCCTACCACTTAAACAAATGTTTTTTGTCTTACGGCTTTTGTCATAACTTAATATTTTTGGTGTAATAACGTTTTGAAAATTTGAGATTACCTCTTATTTTTACGATACTCTGTGTATTTGTATGGGAAAAAAAGTGCTTAATTTTAAAAAGTCGTTAAACAAAAAAACATTTGTTTGAGTGATAGGAATTCAGGGTTAAGAGGATGTCAGTGAATTACAAATAACCCTGTAAGTATATTCTTTCTTTGGACAGTTCTACCAGGCGCTTAGCGCTGTTAATTAACAGGTGAATCAATATCTGGTTCATAAATTATTAGGTGTTACTTCGATTCGTTAGTACTTAATCGATTGCTAGTGCTTAGTGTGATAGTGTGTGCTGAATGTTAGTGCTTAGTGGAAATTTGGTATATCTAGCAAAAACACGAAAGCTGTAAAACGGAATTCAAACTAAAATAAGTATATTACTTACCTAAACTTCAACTATCTACATGAAAATTGAGTAATGAAACATTATTTAAAATAGCTTAAATTTGCTTGGTTAGCTACACTGATTGCTGGCAGAGTTACCGCTTCACATAATTATAAGCACTAGAGATAGTGAAAACAACAAATTAATAAGACAAGCAAACTAAGTGAACGAATTCCCAGGTAATGAACATAAGTAGTATGTTGAAAAACTGAGAAACACAGTGATGAAACATTTTTGTTGTAAGGTTGTATCCAAAAAATACGACACCATTTTCCCTATGGCTGCGCTACCTGCTCGCTATTCCCCAGGGAGTCGTAATCCCCCGTATGAGAAACTAATAAGATTTAGTTTGGAGCAAAGTGCTCTTGAATCACTGCCCCAAGCCAAGATATACAAGCGTAATCGAGATCAAAATTTTGCTCTTCTTTTTACTTTTCAGCATCAACGCAAGGTCTTTCGCTGCTTCTTCGGTGTTGAGAACAGAGACTGACCGACTATTCGACTTTATTAATTCTTCATAAGCACTACGTGAAAATATTGAATTTATTTCCGTAAAGCTATTATGAAGGTTAACGTCTTTTCTAGGGCTTTTGAATTGGAATTAAGTAAAACTGTTATATATCTTGAGTAGGTAAAATGAGGTATTTCTTAGTTTCTAACATAAATAATCAAATAGTTTGAAAATAATTTGTTATTTATAGGTAATTCTTACAATCGGTAATATTTGGCTGTGATAATACTTTTTCTTTCAAAGATGTGTTATTTAACAAATTGTTTGGCATACAAGCGTAAATACTTAACTAAAAATAAAATAATACGCAACTCCACTATCTTTGAGTGAGACAAGTCGCAATCAGTAGCAAATCTAATTGATGAATACGTGTTAAATATTAGTGTTGATATAGTTAAAGTTGGAGATGTGGGCAGGTGGTGGTAGTCGAGTCAGGGTGCAGGGCGGCCGGGCGGCAGGGCGGCCGGGCGGCGGGCGGCGGTGGGCGGCGGCCGGCGCGGCAGTCGCGCGACGCACGTGCGCGCACCGCCTTCGCGCGCTCTCGTCCGCGCCACCGACCCGACTCGCTCAATATTCCGGGACAATATAATCCACATTAAGTATTAATCTAATACAATAACCCCGATAATATCCTTCTTTCCCACTATTAGTCTTCGTCATAAATCCAAGGCAATCTGTCAACTATTCCATTTAAACGATTTTTGGGTCAATAGTACAAATTCTACAAGATTGCTTACATCATCTGAATAATATCGGCGGGAAATCCATGTATCGTTGGATTTTAAGTTACCAAAAATTAAATTGTATTTCAGATTTATGTATGAAAACGCTGAAAGAGCTACTGTTTCAGTGACACATTTATGTTACAAGTTCAGTGCAAGTAATTAATAGGTATTGTGTTGTAAGTAATAGCTTTAAATTGGAATAATCTGAACACCAAGACACAGATAGTTATAAGGTTACTACATACATTACACTGCAAACCGGAATACTAGATTTGAGACGATCTTCTTTGCTGGTAATCTAACTCGTGCGGTACGGACGTGTAGAGAATGATTTATCTTTCATTTTTGGCACAAGCACAAACGGCCAGAAAGTCATCATGACCAAAAGTAAGAAAACGGCGTTTGCTTACAATTCGTCAAATTTCTGAGATAAACTAGAAGTTTATGGAAAATACTTAAGATAGGCTCAAAGACTAGAACAAAGTGCCATTATAATTAAGCATAATACCTACCTACGTATATTTTTAAAAGCTATCTATTATTTAATTTCACCTTTTATTAAGTTTGGGAGAAATCTTACTAAGTCACAATATCCATGACTCGAAAAAAGTTACATTCTATATTGGCGGGTAGCCATATTTTATTCAATTTATGTGTTTAGAGACAAAATATTTTTATTTTTGGATTTTTTTTCCTCGTAATGTGATGAAAATCATTGTGTGTATCACGGGCAGTAAGGGGCGTCGGGCGGGCTTCTAGTAGACTCTCGTTGGTAATCCCCTACTTACGGCCCTTGATGCACACTGCACTATTTCATCTCTCATACTCGGAAAGTAGGGCAAATCATATCCGACATACGGGAGCAAAACTATACTTTCTTCCCAAGGGTAGAAATAATTAAAAAAAATAAAGGCATTGGCTGTCAATGGAACACTTACGCATTCAGCCAAGCATTACGGCATATACATGGTATAATTAGTTATTGAGTTTTTTTTCTTAATTAGTCATATGACAAATTTTATAATGCCAGCAAAATATTATTAAATTAAATTATTAATTTACATTAGTTTCTTATTTAGTGCCTTAAACCAGAAAAGTTAAAAAATCTTAAGAAATAAACATAGTAAACGACAATGTTATATGTCCACACAGCCTATCTCTTTACAGCTTAACTCTTTGGCTCAAATTGGTTACTTACTTATTTTACAAATAAATTTACTAAAATACCTACTTTATCAACTGTTTTCATTATATTGAACATTTTAAATTTTGTTAAATTAATTATTGCTTAACAATAAGCTCTATTGAAATATTGTACAACGATCACATTGACCAGTTTAGACATTTTTATTTATTTATACCTATATTTTCTTACTTTCCTTGCACAGAAATAATAATAAAGAGGATAGAAGTGCCTTAGACGCGTGACCTTGGCGCCGCGCTTGTGACTCGTAGGTCACAAGCGCGCGACTTGTGGCTCAGTGCTATTTGAAACGTGGGTATGACAACAAGTGCTTTAAAATGGTGTTTTGCAGCATTAGCAATTGCGGAAACTCGTCCGCACTGTGTAATTACACTAATATGGGGATTACATTTCATTGGTATGTATTAATTTAATGTAATAATGAGGTTTATATCAAAATACAACTTGAGAAAATATTTCATTATGAAATATTGGTTTACACGTTATTAACACGGAACTTCATATACCATTGCTACTCATGCCCATAAAAACGCAGATCGTTTTGAATTATACGCAGCAATGTAAAGTAATTTTTGATAACCCTTCCGTCTTACACAAAAGTTCGTGGTACGGACAAAAAAACAGGTTACGACTAGTACAGACATAATGCCGACGCGGCCAATAAATGGCGCCGTTGTGTAAATGTGGGTATGACTTACGTTGAGTGTTATTCAACGCTATCTCTAAGGTGTAAGGTTCATAATTGTTTGTAAGCAAAAATTTTAGTAATTGTGTGCGTAATTGCGTAGTACGGTTCCGGTCTTTTGCATGTGTGCATTAACACAGTAAGTAGAGGGGATGAAGTAGCGACACGAGTTCCGGAAGAAAATAGGAACTAAGGCATTTCTATCCTCTTTATTATTATTTCTGTGTTTCCTTGTAATCTAAATGAAAAACAGAGTGTTTAACGCGGAAAACACACAAATTTCACCAGAGCTCGGCGGGGATGAGCTGTTTTCAGAGTTTGCATAACATGGACATGCCTTGTCATTCAATGGTATATGTGGTGTAATTTAATAACTAAAGAATTTTTTTTATTTAGGCTGCCTTTCCGCTACGATCTTAAAACAATAGTAAGTTTTTTTAGCAAACGTCTTTAAATAATATGTATATCCATATGACACTATTAAAGTTAATAAAGTGATATGATATGATATCAAACCTCTTTAGATAGACAATAAATCTGTTTTTGGATGCCATATTCAACTGAGTGAAATATCATGACAACGTCATTTCATTATTCTATTATTCTGTTGTGTTATTTTGTAAGCAGCCCCTCAATTTATTTCGGATAAATTCAGATTATTCCGATTTTAAGTATGCTGAAAATTAAAGCAATAACAGTCCTAAAGTGGAATCTATATTAATATCTACACTTGACATAAGTGACGTCAAAATGGCTCACCCCTGCCGAGCTCTGAATATCACCCTCGAAATATTGGCACCATCGCTGTGCTCGGGTGCCAAGTAACCTCGTGTGATATAGGTTATTTTCCACCCTTGTTGAACAATCTACTATTTCAAGTTGGTTTATAAATAATGGCAACCTCCTCCTTTTTTGAACACGTCTAATAATAGTAATTTTTGTACATACTAAGACATACTTTACAACTTTAGTACATTTGAATGATCCTAATTAATTCTGAGCAGCATATATATGAATGTTATGGACCAAATGATAAATCGGGCATTTTTCATCATGACCGGGCACTATGAAAGATGAGGCCAGTTTGTGAGACACGATAAATACCTAACCTTAAATATTGTAGAGTTATCCTCCCTTAATATTCATGCGAGTTTCATATGCGCTATGGTGGGCAACCGCGAGCCAGATTTTAAATGAGCGAATATCTCTCTAGAGACTGTGTTTAGGGCCATGAATTTTTAAGACTGGCTGTTTACAACCACTGCCTACGCCATGTACTATATTTGTAAATAGGTAGAGAGAACACACCGATGTACCCTTCTAGGCAAATTACATTTGGCGATTGTTTTTGGCGATTAAACGTGGTGTCTTATTCAATCTCGAGCTCGACATTGGCGGAATCATCAATACTATCGATGGAGCTATGTAGGTAGATATGTAGTATTTTCAAAAAATAATTAAAATTTAACAAGGATGTTATGTACCTGCACTATGGATAGGTATCTTATCTCAGTAATCAACAACCTCATTAATAAATACATTCCATTATTTTAATCCGAATCTAATGCAACTTCGGAATGGTTTGATATATACATAACTATGCAGATGATGTAAATAAATAAATAAATAAATATCACGGGACTATTCACACCAATTGACCTAGTCCCAAACTAAGCAAAGCTTGTACTGTGGGTACTAGACAACGGATAAACATACTTATATGTATAGATCAAAACATACTTAAATACATATTAAACATCCAAGACTCGAGCACAAACATTCGTATTTTTCACACAAATATCTGCCCTGACCGGGAATCGAACCCGGGACCTCAAGCTTCGTAGTCAGGTTCTCTAACAACTAGGCTATCCGGCCGTCAAATGTATTATTAATTATGCACAATTGTACATACATTTACAAGAACCTAAGTAATTTTATCGGCTATGAAAGTTGATATTTCAGAGTTAATTAAAAATTAAATAGGTAGTCTATTTAACTAGCTTCTGCTCGATGATTTCTTCCGCACAGAAATAAAAAACCGGCCAAGAGCGTGTCGGACACGCCCAAGATAGGGTTCCGTAGCGGGTACGAAAAAATCTTTGCATACTTTATTAAATGTGGTTGTTTTGGTCCCAACGTCGGCGGTACAGCGCCATCTATCGGCGAATTGGGTAACTAAGAACTAGTATGTATGTTGATTGTTTTTCAGACGTAACATATATTTTTATTTGAAAGAAGACACTGTTAGCGTGATCTTATACGTACTTAAAGAAAAAAAATGCTTGCAATGGCGGTTAAATTACAATCTTAGTTAAGAAATATTTTTTTACAAAACCTTAAAAACTGCTCAACTGATTATGTTGAAAATAATTTTCCTAGAAAGTTTTTATTAAGTTTAACTTACGTGATTTTTTTCATATTTTTTAGACGTGCGGTTCAAAAGTTAGAGGGGGGGGGGACACACTATTTTGAACTTTCGGAGTGAATATCTCCTAAAACATTCACGTTATCAAAAAATGGTCTTAAAAACCCCTATTTATTTTCAAATACCTATCCAATGATACCACACACTATAGGGTTAGTCGAGAAAAAAAAATCACCCCCACTTTACGTCTATGGGAGGTACCCTAAAAAAAATTGTTTTAGTTTTTGTTATGTAATCACTTTGTCGGCGTGACTGATATATATATTCATGCCAAATTACAGCTTTCTAGTACTAACAGTCTCTGAGCTTAGCCGCGGACGGACAGACAGACAGACAGACAGACAGACAGACGGACAGACATGGCGAAACTATAAGGGTTCCTAGTTGATTACGGAACCCTAAAAATCGTGCGTGCAGTTCCTCCGTGCGGAAGAAGTGAAACTTCGTAATGTGGAAATGAAAAAGGCACTTATATGAACCTTATTGCAATAACTTAAAGAACTAAATTTACTTATGCATCTATGTGTTTAAATTACTCACTAGATGGCGCTTTTATCAAGTATTTATCAAGTCTCATACATTTGCACAGACAGTATGAGTTCTGCATCGCACTATCGAAGTTTTTAACATCCGTTAGTATATACAGGGTTATTTGTAATTCATTGACATCCTCTTAACCCTGAATTCCTATCACTCAAACAAATGTTTTTTGTTTTACGACTTTTTAAAATGAAGCACTTTTTTCCCCATACAAATACACAGAGTATCGTAAAAATAAGAGGTAATCTCAAATTTTCAAAAAGTTATTACACCTAAAATATTAAGTTATGACAAAAGCCGTAAAACAAAAAACATTTGTGTAAGTGGTAGGAGTTTAGGGTTAAAAGGATGCTAGTGAATTACAAATAACCCTGTATACAATGCGAGATTACTTGCTTCGGCAGTACATATACTAATGCTTTCATACCCTCTCCATGGTATCGTTAAACGTTTAACGCAACCTTGTTGGAAGTCGCATTAGAAGTTTCACTTCAAAAGTTGTGGTGAATTCCATAACTTACCTACCTAAGAAAATAAATTCCCCGCTTTAGTTACATCCGTAAGCTCTCTATAATAATAATAATAATAATCATTTAATTTCGAGCAACTACATGACTGATACATAATTATGTTAGTAAGTGGCTTATTTCCTAGATGTGAGTTTTGAATAATCTATTTACATGTAGCGCACAAGCATGGTTAACGCAGGCGTAGTCAAATCTATGATGTATGATGTAGACGACAGTCATTTACAAGTTTTCTGTATAAGTTATATACTTAGTAGCCTAAATACTAAGTTTCATATTTCCTGACTTTAAAGTCATAAAAATATTAAAACTTTCGCCCTTTGTTTTAACCTCTTAATGGTGTTTATTTTAACCGACATCAAAAAAGGTGGAGGTAGTTCTTCGGATCTATTTCTAAATTGAATATTGGTTTGTACTTCACAACGTTAGTACCAAGTTTTGTATTCTTTGCTTCAAATATAAAGTTCTGTGCAATTTTTAACCCCTTTTTTACCCCCTTAGAGGATAAATGTCCAAAATTGGCTTTGGTCGGCATTTTTAGTTGAAACCTCACTTGTCAATAACTTCACCCCATGCCCTGGGGTGAAGTTAGGAGGTTGGTTATTCAAAATTGCTGAGACATGTAATTTGTATAAACCTTAAAGTAAAATCTAAGTTTTACGTTTTTTTTTATTTCAAAGACACCAAAGGTTTCATATGTAGAATTTCACCTCTCATTTCTACCCTATAAGAGTTATATTTAATTTTTTCTTTTATGTAGCTTGGTAGTCCTTTAAATTTTTTTGCGGTAAGTAAATCATCCAACTCAATACACTGTTATAAGTGTTTGTACTTACAAAATATAGTCCTAACGATGCATACTTTACAACCTAAAACCTATTGTACTGTTTTTGTTGTAAAATAATGAAATAACTCATTGGAAGTCGTTATTGTACTAAAACAAACGGTGGCAATGAGTAAAAATCAGTGAAACAAATAACTTGTCGTTTAAGAGATGTTAGTTTCACGGTCACGGTAGTTACGTACGTCGTAACGATTGTCAATATTGAAATTAGTAGGTATATGTACTGGCAGCGTCTTCGGACAAAACCACCGGCCACTAGACAGTCGAGTTAATGGACGGCCATCGGAACAATGTTTCAGCGTGTAATTTATTCATTACACAGGCGTCCTCGATCAGCCGGCGGTAACGGAAAGTCTCCGCCTGATGATCTCTGACGCACCTAACCTAGCCATATTACAGTTTATTCACAGTATGCTCGCACGTTAAACTGTATCAGTACGTTTTCCTTGTAGGGTATAAATATTTAAGCCAACAAATAAATTATTAGCCATTCCGCTCGAATGCCTTATTTGTCAGAACAGTTGACAGTTGTATAATATCCTCCTAAAATTATCTAAAATCAACAAATTAAACGTATCTTAAGTCATTCTTTACATTCGATGATTCCAGTTTCATAGCATTCAATTAAAGAAAAAGAGAAAAATAAATACTGTGAAAAGTGAATTTCGGTGTCGAAGAGTGATCATGTCGTGCCTCTCAAGTACCTTAACTTTAACGCAGTGAAGACGATGGAGAAGTCAATGCAGGCGCGGGCGTTGAACAAATTCTCGTGCTGGGTATGTCTGGTCCCACCATGGGGGTTCGCGGACCTGAAGGAGGAGGAGCTGTACACGACGTACACGCAGCGGCAGCGGCAGCGCGCCGTGCCGCGCCTGCTGTCGGCCGGCGCGCTGCTGCAGGCTTACTCGGCGCTGGTGCCCGGCGAGCGCGACCTCGGCTTCGCCTACACCTTCCTCACTCTCGCACTCCTCTTCAACCTCACGCTCGCCGTCGTCTACGCATGCATCAGGCCGGCGCGACTCGCGCTCAACCACGTGGCGTGGATCGTCCTCTGGGCGCAGCTCCTCGTGAGCGCGTCGCGGCGACTCGGTGACTCCTATAATGAATTACTCGGCTGGGCGGTCGTGCTACAATATTTTACGCTAGCCGCGTTACCATTTCATTATCTGCTATTGATACTGTATAGCACGATCTCATTCACTGCTTATTTATTGATACAATACTACAACGCTGTGATCTCTGAGAGTCGGCTTCCTGATGACTTCAGCTTTCAGGTAAGTTAACACTAGATACGGTACTTGATTGATTTTTTATTAATTGTTTGGGGTAATATTGTACAAAATAGTAAAATTTATTGCAGCAAATAGCGAACGGATTGCTGTTGTTCGGGGCCACATTGCTGGGAGGAACCGCATACGGCGTGGGCGAATGGCAACAACGATGCTCTTTCAAAGTCACAAAAAGAAGTTTACGTGATAAACTTACAATTGAACAGCAGAGCAAGGAACAGGTAATATTTATTTAAATATGTGTTTTCCACACTTCGATATGAAGCGGATAGAAATCGAACAAAACAATCAATTTGCAGGAGCGGTTATTACTGTCGGTGCTTCCGGAACACGTCGCTGTTCAGATGCGAAAAGATCTCGGCCTTATTGACACACAATTCAAAAAGATTTATATGTCCCGCCATGAAAATGTGAGGTAGGAATACGACAAATATATTTTAGAGTTCATATGACGTGCAGTTAATCTTAATATTTGTTTCATTTTTTACATGACATGGTTAGTATCCTGTATGCAGACATCGTGGGTTTCACGGCTATTTCATCCACATATTCGGCGCAAGACCTCGTCGCTATTCTAAACGAATTGTTTGCTCGTTTCGATCGTCTAGCGGAGGTAAAAATATGTAAATATTTAGAAATACACGCGTTTAACTATTCCGCTAGTGTAACCGTACATTCATTGGAGAACATTTTCAGAAATATCAACAGCTTCGGATTAAAATTCTTGGTGATTGCTACTACTGCATCAGCGGAGCGCCAGTGGAGCGACCTGATCACGCTGTTCTTTGTGTACATATGGGATTATCAATGGTCAAAGCTATAAAGTGAGTATTTTTGTAAAGTAATAAGTGTTTGAACAATTACTACTTAACAGTTGGGCAACTGTTAGTTATTTTCAAGTCTTTTATTATGTATGATGTTCATTAGATATGTGCAGCAGACAACGAATTCGCCAGTGGACATGCGCGTGGGCATCCACACGGGTGCGGTGCTGGCCGGCGTGCTGGGACAGCGGCAATGGCAGTTCGACGTATACTCGCGGGACGTCGAGCTCGCCAACAAGATGGAAAGCAGTGGCATGGCTGGGTAAGAGACACCGAAAAACGTGAGTTAACGCGAAAACTCCTACAGTTTTCCGCCCTATAAATAGTCCTTAAATTCTGCAGTTAACGTTTAGTGTGGAATAGTAAATTATTGTCGTGGCCTGGAAGTAAGCAATTGCTGGCTGAGTATGAGTATTAAACGGACGTGCTTGCGAGCCCGTTTAACTAACCAGCAATAATATACGAAGCCAGCAATTGCTATTCCAGCCGAGACTAATATAAAGCTTTTCTCAAAAATCGTGAAGGAAAAAAGGAAAAAAAAAGGAAAAAAAGAAAAAAAAGTTTACTAATGTTTCGCAAATTACGTTTCCCAAACTGATTCACTTGGAAAATGTTTAATTTCCCAAATGTTTATTTTTTCTGAAACTGTAAACTTTTCAGAATTGTTATAAAACAACCCTAACCTAACCTAACCTACAAAATAGTCCTGAAATATATCCTGAATAGTTAACAGTATCAGAAAAAATAAACATTTGGGAAATGAAACATTTGCCAAATGAATCAGTTTGGGAAACGTAATTTGCCAAACGAAAGTACACCATGTACATTGTTTTCAAAGTGCCTTATTTTCAAAGGTCGTAAACCGCCTGTTATTTCACAGAACACATATATAGATTTTAAAAAAGATCATTCACAATCTACGTACTTATGTTATTTGGGCTTCTATAACTATTAACATTATAAGAAATTCTCTTTCACAAAGTAATACGACACACCTGGCGACTGAACTTGACTTGACTGGCGACTTGGTTTGAAATGACGGACGTTTTTGCGACCCTTGATTATTTTACTAAATAAACATGTTAGTAGAGGACCCCAAACTAGACACGACCTTCAACCATCTGTTTAATGGATGAAAATAATTTTATATCAAATTTAATATAGATTGAAAATATATCTTGAGAGGGTTGGATGAAAATTCCTGGCTAGACTGAAAAGGTAAAATGTGTTATGTACTTTATTAGTGATTGCTTATAGGCGTGTACACATATCGGAAGTAACGCTGAGTTTCCTCCACGATGAGTTCGAGGTAGAGCCGGCACACGGCGAGCGGCGAGAGGAGATGCTGCGGCAGGCAGGCATTAAGACTTTCTTCATCGCTAAAGTCCTTAAACCGGTGAGTACAGCAGCGTGTACATAAAATAACTGCCATTTTCTTAGCTAAGACTCCGTACACAATGCATCGAAACTAATTCCAAACGCTGCACGTGTCTGTCGAATTTGTTTGTCTAAACTTTAACAGAAGGGCTTTACCTATCCACAGAATTGTAATTGTAATAAATAGCATGTTAATCTAATCACAGAATAATAGGTTTTATACAACGGTTTTATGGATGTTCCAACAGGTGGCACATAGGTATAGTTAGAAAAGGGTTAACTCCTATGTTATGTTATGTTATGATAATAGAAATGTTAAAGACTAGTGTTGTTTTAACTCTGCCGTGAGAGCCGCAAGGGGTTTGGAGTTTTGGGATGTTCGTATAGGTACTAAGTTAAGTATTAACACAATTGGGATGTCTATTTTTTGCAATGTATAGTAAATCGAAAACCATTTCGAGATAAATGGTTTTTAACTCGTTTTCTGTAGTTATTTAATTTTAATATTATATAATGAATTTATTACATAACAAATAAGCAATGACCTTCATTTGACTTTGGTGTAAATTGCGTGACCGGTCCAAGTTGTACTTTATTCTATGTGGTTAGAATTCTTCACAAATTTACGCGTGGATTATAACTACGGAGTTTGATTTGGACCCACTGCCTGACATCTAGCACTTTGACAGCGCCAGTAAAGTGACACTAGTTACAGTGTACCACCACGCAAAATATAATTAAAGGGGTTGCCTTATCGTACGCATTTAGATAGATTTAGAAATTTGGCAGTGTGGGAGTCATCAACCAAAATAGTTTAAATAATTAATTTTGAAAAAAGTAGTGAACTAAGTGACAAAATATTGAAATTAGTTTCTTATAATTGACTTTTCTATACAAAAAAAATATAAAAACCACTGGTAATTTTTTTTAGACATTCCCAATTGTATCTGGTCAAATTAGCTTTTAAATCATTTAAATGTATTTATGTTGGCTAAATATAAATTATCAGTTAAGTATTATTTCGTTACTCAGTTAACATTTTACGAGCTTTTCTTTAACTTGCCGTATTAGTTTGGTGTTGTATCTTAGAATTGCGTGTTAGTATCTTGAAAGTCGAATTTGACCCAATTTTAGTGGTCGAATTGACTTTAAATTTGCTCGTAACTTGGATGACAATGTAAGTAGGTACAGTCAGCAAACCGACTTCAATAAAAGGAGGAGGTCAACTGTACGTATTTTTTTTACTTTTTTCTAAAAATGATTTTCTTAACAAAAAGTAATTTCCTGGTTGTTTTGATTGAGGGTAGAGTCTATAGTATTTTATTGCCCAGCAGAGCATTGGCCGCCATTTAGTAAAACAAAAATTTTATGTACAGTCGTCCAAGTAAATTAAGTGTTTTTTTATTTCTAATGACAGTTCCTTTGTAGGAATCAAAAACAAAACATAAGGCTGGTATCACTGACTTATAAGTATGTATGTGACAATAGTCTTTAATGTTTTATACGGGTAAGCTTCATCATTTGTGATTTGTAATCTACCTAAGTACTTACCTACTTACAAATAATTAGTTTCGTGTGGCTCCAAACACTACGAAAATTCCATACAATCCTCCACTCTCTTTTAACCCCGTTAATTTTTCAAAAAATATTTTCTTAGCAGTCAGAAAAAACTTTTTTATAAGTTTAATTAAAATTTATGATTTTTATTAAGCTTAATTTAGGTTAAAGCTTTTATTACTATTGAAAGCTAATCTTGGCTAAGGTTTATATTTTAGGTATAACTGGTGATTAAAAAAAACCGGCCAAGTGCGAGCCAAACTCGCGCACAACCCTTTAGGTACTTATGTCAAAATATACGACGTATACAGCCGTAACTATAATAATTCAGTGTTAGCAGAACCCTGCTTCTAAGTAAAATGTACGCAGTGTGAGATCATTTTATATTGGTTATTCAGGACCCCCCTTAATCTATATATATAAAAAACCGGCCAAGAGCGTGTCGGACACGCCCAAGATAGGGTTCCGTAGCCATTACGAAAAATCAAGTAATATTTTTCTAAGGATTTCGTATGTGTACAGAATCATCCAAGTTTAGGTATGTTTTATACCTTAGGCTACTATTTACTCTTAAACTACAAATAATTTCCAAGCAATCTTAGCCGCTATAATTTTCCTAGTAAATTTGATCTATTTACTACCATTCTGGATTTTTACAAATTTTTCCACCCCCAACAGTTTAGATTTTAGAGGGGGGGACGGGACGGTCGATTTTAATGAAAATTTTCAATTTAAAGTTGAATATTTCGCAAACAGATCACTGAATAGAAAAATCATGTTAGCAACCCCTCAAGGGTTTTAAAAGACCTATCCAACGATACCCCACACTATAGGGTTAGTCGAGAAAAAAAATCACCCCCCTTTTCGTCTATGGGAGGTACCCTAAAAAAAAATATTTTTTTTTATTTTTTATTTTACCACTTTGTTGGCGTGACTGATATGTATATTCATGCCAAATTACAGCTTTCTAGTACTAACGATCTCTGAGCTTAGCCGCGGACGGACAGACAGACAGACAGACAGACATGGCGAAACTATAAGGGTTCCTAGTTGACTACGGAACCCTAAAAATGAATTATCGAAATGTTTGTACGAGCATAACTTCCAACTGACTGCACCAAATTGTATAATTCTTTTTACACGCTTTATATTAGCTTCACCTGTATGTTTTTGTATGTATGTTTGTATGTTTGTATGTTTGTAACCGACTCCTTAGGGCGCGATTTTGACCCACTTCGCGGTTTCCGATTGAGCTGAAATTTTGCACATATGTGTAAATTGGATTACAATGCAATATTATTGTAACATGGAGCTGATCTGATGATGGAGCTGGATGGTGGCCATAGGAACTATGTAATAAAACAACACAATCCCGTCGAGTTTGGGCTCGTTTGATTCGTCTTGACGAGCACTTTGATCCCAGATGGTAACCAGGGTCTGATGATGGAGCTGGAAGATGGCCAAAGGCACTCCACAATTAAACGACACAACCCCATCGAGTTTGGGCTCGTTTGATTCGTCTTGACGAGCACTTTGATCCCATATGGTAACCAGGGTCTGACGATGGAGCTGGAAGATGGCCAAAGGCACTCCACAATAAAACGACACAACCCCATCGAGTTTGGGCTCGTTTGATTCGTCTTGACGAGCACTTTGATCCCATATGGTAACCAGGGTCTGATCATGGAGCTGGAAGATGACCAAAGGCACTCCACAATAAAACGAAACAACCCCATCGAGTTTGGGCTTGTTTGATTCGTTTTGACGAGTACTTTGGCCCTAGATGGTAACAAACCTGATGATGGTGCTGGAAGGGGGGTAGGTGGCGGGGTGGGGGGGAATGGGGTATGGGGTAAGGGGGCCGGGGGTTTAGAGGGTTGGGGGTAAGGGTGTGGCGGTTGGGGTTAGGGGTTGGGGAGGGGATTTACGGGAAATAGGGTGGGGGTGTTGGGGGGTTCGGGGGTAAGTGATTATGGGGGGTTGTGGGAAATGGGGAGGGGGTAAGAGGTCTAGATGGGAACAAGGGTTTGATGATGGAGCTGGAAGGGGGGGGGGGGTAGGTGGCGGGGTGGGGGGAGGGGTTGGGGGCAGGTGGGGGTGGGGGGGGGGGGTTGGAGGGTCCGGTGTTAGGGGGATTGGGTTTAGGTGGTTGGGGGTTTTTAAAATGAGGAGGGGGGTAAGGGGGTTTAGGGGATTGGGGTAAAGGTGTGGGAGTTGGGGTTTAGGGTTTGGGGAAATGGGGTGGGGGATGATGGGGGGTTGGGTTTAGGGGGTTGGGGGGTTGTAGGTGAGGGGGGTAAAGTTAGAAAGAAAGAGGTTTACGTTTAGTAGTGTAGAGCAGTGCGCGCGCACCAAAGACCAAGTATAAGATGGACTGATTCTATTTAAGACGAGCAAAAAACCGTTTTGTCTCTTTTTAGCACATGGAAACTCTCACTGTAAAAAATGCAACTAAAAAATAGAAAATAAATAATAGTTAAAAAAAACTAAAAAACACGCTTTAAAAAATAAAAAAAATAATTTTAATACATTTCAATTCACTATTATTATAGTGCAGTAAAAAATCTTAATAAGCAATTATTATATTGTTATATCCAGATCAAAATTTGTAAACAATTCTAAATATTGATAAAATAAATAATAATAGTTTAAAATATTTTATTGTAAAAAAAGCGTGGGGTGCATGGTGTCAATTGTCAAGGGTTATCATTTTGATAACATCTTAAAAAGCACCCCACGCTTTTTTTTACAATAAAATATTTTAAACTATTATTATTTATTTTATCAATATTTAGAATTGTTTACAAATTTTGATCTGGATATAACAATATTATAATTGCTTATTAAGATTTTTTACTGCACTTTAATAATAGTGAATTGAAATTTATTAAAATTTATTTTTTATTTTTAAAAGCGTGTTTTTTAGTTTTTTTTATTTTGTTGCGTTTGTTATTGTCAGGAGAAGGTTCTTATGAAATAAATTATAGTGCAGTAAAAAATCTTAATAAGCAATTATTATATTGTTATATCCAGATCAAAATTTCACTTACCCCCGAACCCCCCAACACCCCCACCCTATTTCCCGTAAATCCCCTCGCCAACCCCTAACCCCAACCGCCACACCCTTACCCCCAACCCTCTAAACCCCCGGCCCCCTTACCCCATACCCCATTCCCCCCCACCCCGCCACCTACCCCCCTTCCAGCACCATCATCAGACCCTTGTTACCATCTAGGGCCAAAGTACTCGTCAAAACGAATCAAACAAGCCCAAACTCGATGGGGTTGTTTCGTTTTATTGTGGAGTGCCTTTGGTCATCTTCCAGCTCCATGATCAGACCCTGGTTACCATATGGGATCAAAGTGCTCGTCAAGACAAATCAAACGAGCCCAAACTCGATGGGGTTGTGTCGTTTTATTGTGGAGTGCCTTTGGCCATCTTCCAGCTCCATCATCAGACCCTGG
The DNA here is from genome assembly GCA_947859365.1 of Archips crataeganus. Classification (NCBI taxonomy): domain Eukaryota; kingdom Metazoa; phylum Arthropoda; class Insecta; order Lepidoptera; family Tortricidae; genus Archips; species Archips crataeganus. The sequence goes on from OX402047.1 coordinate 11,365,826, forward strand.
TTACCATATGGGATCAAAGTGCTCGTCAAGACGAATCAAACGAGCCCAAACTCGATGGGGTTGTGTCGTTTTATTGTGGAGTGCCTTTGGCCATCTTCCAGCTCCATCATCAGACCCTGGTTACCATCTAGGATCAAAGTGCTCGTCAAGACGAATCAAACGAGCCCAAACTCGACGGGATTGTGTTGTTTTATTACATAGTTCCTATGGCCACCATCCAGCTCCATCATCAGATCAGCTCCATGTTACAATAATATTGCATTGTCATCCAATTTACACATATGTGCAAAATTTCAGCTCAATCGGAAACCGGGAAGTGGGTCAAAATCGCGCCCTAAGGAGTCGGTTACAAACATACAAACATACATACAAACATACAGGTGAAGCTAATATAAAGCGTGTAAAAAATAGAACGGAGGCGAAGCCGCGGGCATCAGCTAGTAATTAATATAATTATATTTTTATTATATGTTGTTGTACCGCCCACAGTAATACACAATCGGTGAAAATTTCAAGTGTCTCGTCAACGCCATTGTAAACATCGAGTTAAGAACGCTGAAAAAACAAGCTAAGACGAACGGTCGATGAACTATTTAGTAGATATACTAGGGGCGTTCTATAAAAAGTGAGAATGAGTATGTTATAAACAACTTTTACTAAATGTCATTTTATTTTTCGACATAGTCACCTTTTAGCATAATACACTTAGTATATCTTTTTTCTAAACTTAAAATTCCATTTTTAAAAAAGGTCTCATCTTGAGTACTTAAAAAATCTTGTACTGCAGCGACTACCGCGTCGTCGTCTTCAAATTTCTGGCCTCTCAGGTATTGTTTCAATCTCGGAAATAGGTAGAAATCACTGGGAGCGAGATCTGGTGAATACGGAGGATGCTTAAGGATATCGAACCCAGCATCACGAATTGCAGCCATTGCAACGGCGGACTTGTGTGCCGGGGCATTGTTCTGGTGGAACAGCACTACTTTCGAGAGTTTACCTCGCCGTGTTTCGCGGATCTCATTGCGCAATGTTGCTATTTGTTTGGCGTATAAAGTGCCCGTAATAGTGGCTCCATGCTCGAGATACTCAATCATTAATACCCCTTTACCATCCCAAAAAACTGAGCCCATGACCTTACCGGCAGATGGGTTCACCTTGAATTTCTTCGGAGTTGGAGATGATGGCCTTTTCCATGTCATAGACTGCAGTTTCGTTTCAGGGTCGTAATGATGGAGCCATGTTTCGTCCATTGTTGTAAATCGCGCCAAAAAAAGTTCCCGGCCTTGCTGCATCAGGTTCAAAGCTTCTTGACAAATCTCTAGTCTAGTTTGTTTTTGCGTGTCAGTAAGCATTCTTGGTACCCAACGCGCAGATACCTTTTTCATACCCAAGCGTTCATGTAAAATATTATGCACGCTCCCCGTTGAAATCTTTACATTTTCAGCAATAAAACGAACTGTGACACGACGATCCGCCAAAACTGAGTTTTCGACTTTTTTCACAATTTCTTCAGTTACTGCTGTAGTAGGGCGTCCGGAACGGGGGTCGTCCATTGTCGATGTTCTTCCACGTCTAAATTCGGCGCACCAACGTGCGACTGTCGAATACGGAGGAGAATTAGACCCTAAAGTGTCCCGCAAATCCAAATTGACTTGGTCCGTAGAAAATTTTTTCAAATACAAGTATTTGATAACAGCGCGCAGTTCAATTTTCTCCATTTTCGCTAACGTACTCAATAGCATTGCAAAGAAATTACCGTATATTTTTTTAAACAAAAGACAGTTAGTTTTTTTTTTCATAGCAATCAGCTAGATAGATTAGCTTTACCGGCCAGTATTTAATTTCGTAATATTAAATGAGTTTGCATCTCATTCTCACTTTATATTGAACGCCCCTCGTATTAATGTATGTTACGACTCATTGCTTGTATTGTATGAAATATCTCTCAAATATAATAGATTACACGAACATTACATTTGCCAGAGTTGTTTTTTTTTTCGGTTAAACCATCAAATTACCTCTAATTATATATGGCTAAATATTGTAATGAGAGCCATAGGAAACGCGAGCAGGAAAATAAATTCGAAATAAAAAGTAAACTATAGTTAAAACGCTTACCGTTAGCTTTAGATTAATATGTATGCTTAGAATATATCCATTGAAATGCAACAATTGCAACTTTCCGTTGCATTGGGTGTGGTGTGGATCCAATTATGTATGCTCCGGACTTGAAAATTGTATAACTTTTTGTTTTGTCATCTAGTTTGGAGGAGAGGACAAAAGTGCGGCCGAGGGCGAGGGCGTGGAGGGTGGCGACTCCGCCGACACGCTCTCCGACCTCAAAGACGACGACGAGGACTCGGTGAGTGCACTATCCCGCCCCCCGCCTCCCCGCGACCTCTCCACGAGCCTAAATAAATAGGACACTGGGGCACTAGGCTCACGGTCTGCACTATCCCAGTTAGCTCTAGTCTAGATAAGACCGATCGCTTTGAAACTCGTTCACTCCTAACAATACGTTCATTGAGTTCATTAGATGTGTTTTCGAAAGCACCTTTTCAAGACATGCTATATCATGAGCGCTCATATGGATTTGTTGCTTGTCAATTACATAGGATCGCTTCGTCCATTATTCGTAGGTTCTATCACCGCAAGAAGAGAGCAAAGGCAATGGAGACCTCAAAATACTCGCAATGTTGCAAGAAGAACTCGTGAATAGAGACGACGACAAGTAAGTCCATATAATACTTATTTTATTCAGTACATACCGAATTTTTTGGTTGGAATATTTCATAACTTCCTCGCTAAACCTAACCTAACCTTGTTAACCTTTCAACCTTGTAATTATGTACACGAGTACGTAAAATAAATTGTATGTAGGGCATGTGTTAGCTTCGGTGTTCGTAGAAAGGCCGGCTTTTCATCTGCTTTCCAATTATTGCAGCTTACTAACCTACATTATTAAATTAGGACTGCAGATATCACATTTATATAGAGCAAACTATCTGTTGCCCGGGACTCCGTCCGCGAAGAATAGGGACATAAAAAATAGCCTGCGACCTTTTCTCCGGCCTATCGAATACGGAGAAAAGTTTCATAAAAATTGGTCAAGCCGTTTCGGAGAAGTTCGATAACAAATACCGTGACACGAGATTTTTATACAGGGTGTTTGGTAGCTACGTGCAAAGCTTTAAGGGGGTGATAGCCGAGGTATTTTTGAACATTTTTAGCCATATATGTCTTAGGCGAAATTTGATATTTTTTTTAAATTGAAGACTTAGAAATTTTAGGAAAATACCCAGAATTTGATAGTCACGAGTCAATATTGCCCCAATGAGCGTTAATTTGGAAACCAAATCTTTTATTTCGGATAGTTTAATGTGTATTGGACCAAATGAAATATTTTTTAAGTGTCTTTCTTGCCACAAAAACAAAATGAAGGCATTCGAAATTACTAAAAATGTCTTAGGTTGGAACAGAGTCATTTTTCTGTGCCATAACAAAAAAATAAAAAAAAATCCTTGAAATGTTCAAACATTTTTAAAAACATGCCTGTTTATTGTTCTTTCTTTTAAGGTATCACTCATTGACATTGCTTGCTAAATCTGAGATAAAAAGTAAAAACTAAACTCAGGGAGCACTCGCTAAGAATGCAAATCTTGAAATTTTACTAGTAAATAACATGTGAAAAAGACAAGTCTACGTCATTTTTCTGTGCCATATTTAAAATTTCTAAATTAACGCTCATTGGGGCAATATTGACTCGTGACTATCATATTCTGGGTATTTTCCAAAAATTTCTAAGTCTTCAAATTAAAAAAAAAAACAATTTTCGGCTAAGACATTTATGGCTAAAAATGTTCAAAAATACCTCGGCTATCACCCCCTTAAAGCTTTGCACGTAGCTACCAAACACCCTGTATATTAGATTAATAAGTGTTTAACTTTACTGTAAAAGAACTCACACATTAACAATAGATGTGCACTTGGTGTTTTGATTTATCTACCGTTTCTTGTTTATTATCAGTTATTTACGTTGTTCCTAATTTTAGGGAGCTCGCGGACGCGACGACAATATGCCTGACCTTTAAGGCCCCGGAGGTGGAGTCAGGGTACGCGAGGCGCGCCGACCCGTGCCCGATGGCGGCGGCAGCGCCCCCGGTGATGCTGCTGCCGACCGTTGCCGCGCTCGCCAGCTTCGCAGTGCCACCCTCCTGGTCCCTCCATGCCGTATACCTCGCTTTCATACTCGAGACCGGCCTATTCAACGTGATCTACTACTCTTACTTCCGATTCGCCCAATACAAGGTTTCCAATTAATTACTATCGACCATAGCGTAAGAAATAATAATATTAGTGTTTCAGTTTTCATTGACGGTAATAACAGTTTTTTGTGTTAGCTAGAGACAAGTTTTTAAATTGTGAATGGTATCAGTCTACCAAATGTAACGGACTGCTCCGTTATAATCACAAAGCACTCTACAATTTTAAATACTTGATGATAAATATTTACACAGTGACAATTCAAGTGGAGATTCTATTCATATTTTTAGCACTTTGATCGTCAGTGCATTTGAAAATGTCGATGGTATTTTAAGATGGCTCATGAAAAAGTAATGTAAAGACATCCGTTACTGGGTACTTGATTTAAACTGACTGTACCTTCTGCACTGTGGCATGTTACTGAACTTGCTGTATGACAACTAAACGTAAGTGGAACGCGAGGGTGTCAGCCGTATTGTGTAACGATAACGAGTCACTCGCTCAACCATGTTCTTCGGTGAAGGGTGAAATACTCAAGAATGGTAATTATAGTTCCATATACAGGAAGTGACGTGAAATAGGAAATGAAATAAGATCAGGAAGTAGGCTCATAGCCTGATCAGCATGTACCTGATGTCAACAAGTAGCTTCCGATATATGATTTGGTAAATTGTACAAGATTTTTTTTATCCATAGCGTTGTTCATTAGATTTGTAATGGGTAGGTGCGCCTACAATGCGGTCATACCTAAAGACCAAACTATACAAACCGCGAAAAGCCGGATTCAAACTGTACTGTAGTTTTCTAAAATGATTTATACTGTTTCAGGAAAAATCTGTAAGCCCTTACTGGAAGTTGATATGCGGTACATTCAACATAGCTATGTTTGTAGCCGCAAATATAGCACCCTTGGTAAGAAATAAATTAGAATCGTATTATAATTACTTACTACTATACTTATTAAAATATACTTTTACTTTAAAATACCTTCATGTGGTTATAAATCATGTAACCATCACATGTATTATTTAAAAGACATTCAATCGATTTATAATCATTGGGAACACCTAATTATCTACTTTTGGCTTTGTAAGCTGTGTAGATAGACCTCGCGAGATTACCGAAAAGTCTGTAAGATATTTTTACGTTTTCGAAAATAAATAGTCAGATTTGACCTTTATTGAATTGCGCGATTTTTCTAGTATCACCTTATTTAGCGTATTTTTAACCTCAGTAACGATCACCAATGGCAATCAAAAGTAGACTAAACTATTGTCACAGTTAGTTAATTTATCTCAAACATCTAAAGTTTGTTTGTTTAATAGTAAGGTCATTCACCCTTTATTCCTGAGGTCATTGAACCTTTAAGCTACATGATGAATTAAATGAACCCTAGTAGAATCATGCAGTTTTTAGGGTTCCGTAGTCAACTAGGAACCCTTATAGTTTCGCCATGTCTGTCCGTCTGTCTGTCTGTCTGTCTGTCCGCGGCTAAGCTCAGAGATCGTCAGTACTAGAAAGCTGTAATTTGGCATGAATATACATATCAGTCACGCCAACAAAGTGGTAAAATAAAAAATAAAAAAATAATTTTTTTCAGGGTACCTCCCATAGACGTAAAGGGGGGTGATTTTTTTTTCTCGAGTAATCCTTTAGTGTGGGGTATCGTTGGATAGGTCTTTTAAAACCATTGCGGGGTTGCTAACATGATTTTTCTATTCAGTGATCTGTTTGCGAAATATTCAACTTTAAAGTGAAAATTTTCATTAAAATCGAGCGTCCCCCCCCCCTCTAAAATCTAAACTGTTAGGTGGAAAAATTTGAAAAAATTCAGAATGGTAGTAAATATATCAAATTTACTAGGAAAATTATAGCGGCTAAGATTGCTTGGAAATTATTTGTAGATTAAAAGTAAATAGTAGCCTAAGGTATAAAACATACCTAAACTTGGATGATTCCGTACCCATACGAAATCCTTAGAAAAATATTACTTGATTTTTTTGTAATAGCTACGGAACCCTACCTTGTGCGTGTCCGACACGCTCTTGGCCGGTTTTTTATATTCAAAGTTTAACCAGCTTAACTTGAAAACGTATTAAAATGCCTTGTGGAGTTACTGGACAATGCAAGCGCTTATAAAGGGCAAACCTACCATAAGTATCCCTGAAGCGTGTCTGCGGCGATTTAACGGGTTCAACGAGTCTTCCTTGACATATGTATTTTGCCTAATCTAACTTATGGCGCCTAGCCCTGGTATTTAAGCGAGACGCAGTAGTATAAATTCAAAATTTGCCCCTGAGTCATCCATGACTCCAGCGCAGCATTCTAGATGTTCGAACCTACACTCCAGAACTCAAATACTTAGTCGATGTGGGGACGAAGGACAAACTCAAGTAGGACGGGGGGTGGGGCATATCTGCCAAATGCAGCCGGATCGCTGGGAAAAAAACCTCAAAAGGCCCCGGAGCAGAGACTGGTCAAAAATGGAGATGGCAGCACGCTTTGAAATGTTTCGGCACAAATTGGCAACATTTCGCGAATACTAAAAACGGGTGGAAAGAAAAAGGGGAGGGCCTTGGCTCAGCAGTGGGACACCTAATAGGCTAAATAAAAAAGTCTTGAAAATGGAATGATAACTGATTATACAAAAATATGATTATTAACATGGTTTATTAGAAAAAAAACAGTAGGGGTAAACAATGTACCGACTACGCTTTCGGGAAAGTTCCTCGATACCCTCAACCCTGTATTCTGTATACTTAAATTATGTCTATTATTTCAATAATTGTCAAGAAGATCGAATAATAGAGAATGCCTTGTTGTCATGAACTGGATAGTCTAATGTGTAGATATCTAATAATTTGTAGATCATCTGCGGGAACTATGAAGCTGCGTTGGACGACGGGCTGCCTGCGCGGGGGCCGGCGCGCGGCGCCGCGCGGCGCTGCATACATCCTTCATACTACTATCACGTAAAGCCATTTCTACTTTCACATTCTATTGTGAATTGCACTGCGGACAGATTGAACAATGAGAAGACGCCGCCGTTGTGGTTATTGAGAATTTGCGGAATTACGTGTGAAACTTGCATAACACAGATGACAAAGCTACTTGTTGTAAAATGTCAAGTTTCAAAATTAAACTTCTTAGCGTTACATATTGAAATGTCAGATATTTTACCTACTTAAAACTTTTTTTGGTATAAAGACACGGTTTGAAGCCTTTGAGCTCATATGGGATTAGCAGTCTAATATTTTTCCCATAGTAGGTAATTTCAATTATTCACTATGAAAACTGTTATTTTTTTGTCAGTTCCTTAATGATTTAAAAAAAAATAATAATACTTAAAACTAGACATTGCTTATATTTTATAGTTACTATTAAACAAGCCTTGGCTAGAATGTCTCGAAAACGGCGGCACTTTTACTAAACATGCTTACTTAAATTCACTTTTTTCGAATATCCTCAATTCCTCAACCTAATGCCGTCTATCCGTAGGTCAAAGATTATCCACTATTTACCTAACTCTCTGTATATCTGTTTACCTATAACTATTTAGCTGTGTCCGCCACTACGTCTACGTAGAATTTCTTATAGATCTTTCTCAGCCTGTCACAAAATACAACGGCATTCTGTTTGTCAGTAGTTTCATTTATCGTCGTATTAATCGGGAATAAAACAATTAAAAAAATCCTTCTAGGATCACTTTCATTTCCAGTCCTTTTGACAAAACTTTTCTAAGGAACGCATGGAGATATCAAGTTGAAGTTATTATGAAATGCTTTAAGACTACTTATGTCTCTTGCAACTGTAAAAAATAAAGTTTTTTGGATAACGCGATGAAAGTACCTATAAGGTATATTTTCATACACAAACCGTGACTATGAGAACCTATAAAGTTAACTTTCCGTTCACATAAATATGTAGAATTATAAAATTTGGCTAGAAGACTTCACTGCACAATACAGGAAAAAAAATCGAAAATTATCGATCTGTGAAAAACTATCCTTCATACATAAAAGGACGTAAGGCTGCGATACAGACTTTTGTGTTAACAGGCAGTGAAGCTCTCATTATACTTATTGTTAGCATACATTTCAACTTCAAATCGGCAACGAAACTCTTCTTTATGCGTGGTCCGATGTGTCAAAATAGAAGCTTCCGTCTGTCACATCTAGGTAATTTAATTTGTTCAGAATCTATTGGACAGATTGAACTTTTACACATATGAATTTACGTGCCCCAGAGGTGAACAACTTTTGTAAAACAAATACATTTTAGACATAGTTTTGGGGGGACATATAAAAATTAAGGCCTCATAATGAAAATAAAGGAAAAAGTCCAAAAATCACATTGCTTATTTTCGTACATTCCGAATAGATATAATTAATTATTCGTGGTGGCTTAGTGGTTTGACCTATGGCCTCTCAAGCAGAGATTCGTGGGTTAAATAAAACCCGGGCTTGCACTCTGAATTTTTCGGAATTTATGTGCGAAATTACATTAGTAAATTTACCATGAGCTTTACGGTGAAGGAAGATATCGTTAGGAAATCTGTGAACACCTGCGAAATTCAATGGTGTGTGTGAAGTTCTTAATACATCCTGACCTCATTTATGTCAAAAATAAATTTAGTTTAATTTAAACAGAATTATAATTTGTCTAAATTGATTTTTAACATATTATTTTAGGTCAAAATAAAAAATGGTCAATTGAAGTGGACGATTTTCTATTTTTTTTTTTTTTCATAGATTATCCAGGTGGTCATAAAAAATAACTAACACCAAAGCCTTTGAACCTAACCATTCCAAGTCGCTTCCGCTCCGATCCGTCATGCCCGCTCACTTCGCGCGCTCACTGACTGCTTATCATTATATCTTAGTTTTGGACAATATACTGAATAAAATTATGCTAAACAGAATTGGGATGCACCAAAAAAAATAACCTATAGTTTTTATATTTTATTTGGAAAGAATAGGATATTTTAAGATACCATTTTCATCGATTTTGAATTTGGTTGAGTATTTAATTTTTTATAATTTTTTTAAGAAATACGTTTGATGACGTCACAGTGAGAGAGCCACGTTCCATTACCTAGAAAAATTCAAGTCGTACATAACATAATCTGTGGCACTGCTGAGGCGCTACTACGAAATTCGAAAATCGAAGTTCGTATCGTATTATCCCTCTCACTCTCGTGTCAAATCATATTAGCGTGAGCGGGACTGCACAAAACGAAGTTCGAATTATGCACTTCGTGGTAGGGCCTCTGATTTGTCTTGTCACTGTCAATAATAAGTACAAGTACGGCTTAGGGTCCTAAATGAACCATGACAAAATATAGTTTTATTTATTTCTCTTCTTTTAGCTTCAATTATTCCTGTTTTATATTATATTAAAATCTGATATTTAAATTTTTTATATTTACTTATAACGTAGTAATTTAATAATTAAATTTGTAAAAATACATTGGAAATACTCGTATACATTTCGGACTTTACGATAAATGACAACTGTTTAAAGCCAGGTGCGCATCATGTGATTAAAGTTCTGTCTTTGTCACTCTTTGCTGTTATAAGCAGGACAGCAACATTTCAAACTGTCAATTTGCTTTAGAGTGTAGACCTGCTTTATACCTTCCTTTGTGACGATTCACTGCAGGGGTCAAATGAAGGTCATCACTTAAATTTTCTTTATTTAATTCATTTTATCATATTTTTGGAATCTGATTTCTGAGAACGCTTCACAAAGCCTATTTCTCCAAACGGTTTTCGATTTATTATACGTTGTCAAAAATTGGGACATCCCAATTATGCGTAAAAATAATCGGTCTTAATAACAGTATGCGAACATAATTGCGGACTAAATAATTTACGGGATATTACAAGTTATGCGAAATAAGGTTTCTGCCACATTACCATTCGGCGAAAACCGATTATGGCAATTCTGTTATGCTAAAACAATTTTACATTACGTTACGTTACGTTATTCTTCATCAGGTGGGTGCGGGCGCACTGTGCGGCGCGCTGTGGGTGTCCCCACTGGGCGGCAGCGCGCGCGCCACGTTCCTTCTGGCGTTGGCGGCGGCGCACGCGGCTCCCGCGGCGCTGACGCCGGCGCTGCTGGCGCCGCGACCCAGTCTCGACCGTGATCCCTACTCCAGCTTCAACGCCTCGTTGCATTACAACGAACCCACCTATAACATCTTGTTAGTATAATATTTTTGACGACCGGTTGGCCCCATCTGTACGCTAATTTTACGCATCACTGGCAACACACACTGGTCAAAGATTGTAGCGGCTGTATTGTCTAACGCGCAGGGCTAGCTATCGCATTCACTGTTTCTTTTTGTAAAACGGTATACGATGGCGACAGAAAGAGACGATGAATGCGATCGCGAGCGGCCGTGCACTAGACAATGCAATGCCAGTGTGTGTTGCCAATGATGACTCATAGCACTGAGACGTGGCCGCTAACAATGGGCCTTAAGTAGCTGTGGGCAGGAAGGAGCAAGGGCAGGGCTTTCATAGAACTGATGGTTGAAGGCTGAATGGCGTCCACGGACCAGAAGATGCTCCAAGAAGATGGAGAGATGATCTAGTTGCTGGAACGCGCTGGATTGCGGATGGCACAGGGCCGGTCTGTTTGGCGAATCCTGGGGAGGCCTATGTTCAGCAGTGGATGTCTTTCGGCTGAAATGATAAATGATGATGACCAGATAGCTAGTGGTTAGAGAATCTGCCTATAAAGCTTGAGGTCCTGGACAGATATTACGTATGAAAAATACGAATGTTTGTTCTCATGTTTTAGACGTTTAAGAGGGTACGATGCGGACCATTTCTCAATACAAACGTAGTCCCCTGTTTCCTCCCCGGGTAATGGCTTTAGAGCCAAATTTTTTTTACCTACTGTGTACTCTGTATCTACCACAGCTATGCCCATATGTTTCGTTTTTTTCCATATTTCAATTAACATAAGAAATATGAGCATTCAAAAACTGAAAAAATTGCCCAATTTCAACGTCATTTTCACACACTCATCAGAAAATAATCCCTCCTATAACAAAAAAAGGAAAACATAGGGGCACAGCTAAATCTGTCCTCTAATTATTTATGCAAAAAATAAATTTATTGGTCCAGTTTTCGAGAAGAAAACAGGGGACTACCTACGAAATGCTGTTTTGATCAATTTTACGCGCCTATTAACGGTCTGAGCTGCAGTTGTCCCGCTCTCGCTGTACAGACACGGAGGGGTTCGGGCGAGACAGCGACATTTCATTATAATTTATTGAATCAGGCGTTACTTTGCGGAGGTCCATATTAATGAACTAAAACAATTACTTTGCTCACCCGCGACCTTACAATAGTTACGTTTATGCAGTTAACGTTTAGTTTAACGTTTGGTAGCATAGCATACGGTTGTGGTAACTCTGAAGATGAGCTCTGGTTGAGTTCGAAACGCGTCAGTGTAGCTTGGTGGTGGTGATGGTTGGGTTTATGTGATTTGTGTGTGTTCGTACAGTGTGGAGGTGGAGGAACTGCATGAACGCACATTTCTTGCATAAACGTAACTATTGTAAGGTCGCGGGTGAGCAAAGTAATTGTTTTAGTTCATTAGTTCGACATTTCATTAAAATACCTATTTCTCAAAATTCTCTCAGCCATCGTACCCTCATATCCATTGCCTATTTAGTACCCATATCATAAGGTTTGCTTACTTTAGGACTAGGTCAATTGGTGTACCTACCTAAATTGCGTCCTTTTATATTTATATATTTGTTTATCGTATTTAATATGTACCTGCCTACTTACATAAATGACCTGTCATTAAAATTGCGGCTCGTTCGGGTCTTGAAACACTTGACCGCCATCCCTAATCTCCACGACTTATAAATAATACTATTTAATATATAAATTATACTATTTAATAGGTTAAAACTTAGGTATGCAAACTGTAAAAAATAAAAAATAAGAAACCAAAAAATACAGATTCCCGAGTCCATAATAACCAGCAACGGTCTAATATTACATCATTTTCTTTTCGTACAACTGTTAAAGATAAATGTTTGGCGCACTAAATGACTACTATACAGTGCACGTTTTACGAATGTTCTTCTGAATAACAGATTTAGATTTTCCCTCTTACCAGAGCACGTAATATATACAAACAAATGGCCATCAATTATCGCTTTAACTACATTAGGTGCTTGATTTATGATTCAGTAAGGCGTTGATGGCAAAAGCATTCTTCAACGCGTGCCATGCGGCGGATACTTGGCGGCATACTCCGCATACCCACTAGCCTTATGAGGCTGTGCTGATTGCTTTTGCTATTACTTACTGCGTTAAGCAAAAGGAACGCATTATTAAAACTCAATAGTCATAACATGAAGTTATTTTATGTCTTGTATCTATCAATCCACAATCAAATGTACAACTGGAGCGAGTTTGGAGTAACAGGGTATTGGCATATGTGTACTACTATTGGTTTCTGTTTTTGTTTTCTTGCGTTTTTCTGCTACGGATTAGGCTAATACGTCATTTCTGTACTAAAAATACGTGAAAAAATCTTAGGTACAGTCGTGATTAGGTGCGCTATGCTTTTCCTTTGTTAAATCGGTCCACTTAAAGATACCCGGCATATTTATGCCGTGTTGTTATAATTTATGAAATTACAACTTATTATTATTAAGTGATGATCTATCCATTGTTATAAGATTTATTCCACTATTTGCAACAGCCATTCTTATTTTCACTCGAAATAACGTGTCATTTATGAAAATCGGTTCAGCCGTTGAGTAGTTACGAGAGGACATAGGATAGACATAGGTACATACTTACAGACTTAAATACATACGGGTCAAACACATAACCCTCCTACTTCGCAGTCGGGTAAAAATAAACAAATGGCTTGTGTACAATTTTACATGCGGCTATTATGAATTAAGCAAATGCATTGTTTTGGTTTTGACTCTCAAATTTTTTTATTTCCCTTTTTCTATTCGTATTTATGTTGGACCAAATTTTATAATTTGTAAAATTACCACTTATTATTTTCAAGTGATGATCTTACTGTTACAAGGTTTGTCCCACTACCAATTTCCAACAATGATTTTTAGAATAGAAGAAAAAAAGGATGTGTAATTTGTAGTACATGCGATACTTTTGTGAATCAAGCAAACGCATTATCTTAGCTCTCAAATTTTTATTTAGGTACCTACGTTTATATACCTACTTATATGCAATACTAGCAAATTCTCTTGTTAAATAGATAGGCATTAATCGAAAATGATTTTTCTTATATGGATCCGAACCATCGGCCATGTACTTACATTTTGCGAAATTTGAAGAAATCCGTACTTTTTTATACAATATAGGTAGGCTTGCGTTTGTCCATCATACTGATCATGCCTGATGGAAGGCGAAGTTGAGGTCTACAATGGAACACGCTTGCCTAGTAAATGTATAGCAATTACATATGTATGTTAATCTAATATCTATTTTTATTTCTAATGTTTATTTATTTTTACAAAACATAATATCTTTAAATACATTAACACTATAATTATAAATAAATTAAAACTAACTACCTTTTTATTTATAATTATAGTATTAATTTATTTAAAGATATTGTATTTTGCACATATAGGGTATCTAATATCTATTACGTAGGTATATTTTATGTTGTACGAGATTTTAAATACAGTTTTATTGATATAATATGAACACAATAAAGAAATGTAATAGTCTTATGTCTGTTTTCCAGAGCCCAAATCCATGGCGGCCGGCATATTATCATGCTGTTCTTCATAGTGATCGCGTTACTCATCTTGAATAGATATGTAAGTGAAGTTCCGATATTGATGTAGTAGTATCGTCTCTATCTGCATCCTGGCCTAGGGTTGCCGACTGCGATTAAAGAACGATTTTTATTAATGAATAAAATTTGACTAACTTCGAGCTGATATTGCGAAATCTATTTAAACTGCATCTGTGCGACGCAGTAGGTACCTACATTATAAAGTTAAGAAGGTAGGTACCTAATTAATTAACAAAATCTTTTTTGTTCTACATACATATGTATGAATATGTATGTTCCAGTTAAAAATTAACGCGAGTCTTAAGTTCTTAATTACTTATATGTAATAGTGAAATGAAGACCTACGAGAACCAAATATTTTAATCCGTGCATGTTGAGACGAGAAATACGGTTGGTGTAATTAGCTTTTTGAAATACAGACTTTCTGTTAAGTTCAAGTGAAGCTGTCATTTAGCTACTTAGCCAACCATTTTTTGATTTCATTTTCCTCTGATGGCCTGAGCCATATTGAAAAAAAACTAAGTAAGTACTTAACATAATTAAGAAATAAAATGGTTATTGAAATGACTTCAATGAAGTAATGGACATGTCATGAGACTTCGATAATTTTAGTTTCGCCATGTCTGTCCGTCTGTCTGTCTGTCCGCGGCTAAGCTCAGAGATCGTTAGTACTAGAAAGCTGTAATTTGGCATGAATATACACATCAGTCACGCCAACAAAGTGGTAAAATAAAAAATAAAAAAAAAAATTTTTTTAGGGTACCTCCCATAGACGTAAAGGGGGGGTGATTTTTTTTTCTCGACTAATCCTATAGTGTGGGGTATCGTTGGATAGGTCTTTTAAAACCATTGCGGGGTTGCTAACATGATTTTTCTATTCAGCGATCTTTTTGCGAAATATTCAACTTTAAAGTGAAAATTTTCATTAAAATCGAGCGTCCCCCCCTCTAAAATCTAAACTGTTAGGTGGAAAAATTAGAAAAAAATCTTAATGGTAGTAAATATATCAAATTTACTA
This sequence comes from Archips crataeganus, assembly GCA_947859365.1. Classification (NCBI taxonomy): domain Eukaryota; kingdom Metazoa; phylum Arthropoda; class Insecta; order Lepidoptera; family Tortricidae; genus Archips; species Archips crataeganus. The sequence goes on from OX402047.1 coordinate 11,380,926, forward strand.
GGAAACTTATAGCGGCTAAGATTGCTTGGAAATTATTTGTAGTTTAAGAGTAAATAGTAGCCTAAGGTATAAAACATACCTAAACTTGGATGATTCCGTACACATACGAAATCCTTAGAAAAATATTACTTGATTTTTTTTGTAATGGCTACGGAACCCTACCTTGTGCGTGTCCGACACGCTCTTGGCCGGTTTTTTAATTATATGATAAATTCAATAGAAACGTGTTATTTCAGCCACTTTTTCTCACTGAAAATATATAAATAAATATAATATATAAGTAAAAAAATCGATGTTCTGGTTATCATCACTAGTTAAGTTTTCGGAATTATTTAAAATTATAACTGTGTTTACTATTATCGGCTTTTGCTTATTTGTTATTACATAAACATATCACAGGATGGTAAAAGGTGTGCAGCAGAGTTAAAAAAGGCACAGTTTCATAAATTCTATAAAAATGATACGGTAAACTTTAGGAAATTTAGGAAATTTTGGGGTTACTTTGATAGATTTAAAATGGTTATAAAAACGCAAATATTCATAGCTCGATTGAGCAAATGACGTAAAATTTAGGTAATTTATCAAGGTAGTATTTCACTGCCACAGAGGGTCTAAAAAAATAAGGACACGGTATAAAAATGTTTTTAAAGTAACCCCGTTTTACGTAATCGATAAATACTAAAGCACCCCATGGTACCTATTGTAAATTTTAACCTACTCAACTTAGCCGTCAACGGGTTTATTCGATGGGTTTACGTAGATTTACATGTATACTGTATGTTCAGAAACCGATCGTTGTGGAACTCTTTGGGGAGACCTTGGTCCATCAGTGGACGTTTTTTGGCTGATATGATAATGTTAAGCCACAAAAGTGGAACTGGCCCAAGAGGATGTTTAATAGCTACTCATAGATTTGGAACATGTTAAATGCTAATATATTATACATTATCTATACTAATATTATAAATGCGAAAGTGTGTCTGTTTGTCTGTCTGCAACCTCTTTTTGCTTAAACCAGTGAACCGATATAGAGGAAATTTGGTATAGAGATAGATTAGTATAGCGAAACGACATAGGATAGTTTTTAACCTGGAAAATTGCATAGTTCCTGCGGGATAGTGATAAAAAATTCTTCGCAGATGGAATCACGGGCAACAGAGCTAGTAATTTATAAAATCACGTTTTAACGAATATGGATAGTCCTAGCGATCACATTCTTTACGATGACTCAATTGACGACCAGTTAAACATAAACATCATCTGAGGCTGATTTTAAAAACCGCAATTTCAAAACGATAATAAAACAATAAGGTCAAAATGTTAACGCCAACCCTGGCGTGGTCTATTTATAGGTATTTGTTTGCTTCAGACGGAGTCGCTGGAGCGCGCGCGTCACTCGCGCGGCGAGCGCATGCGCGCACAGGCCGACCAAGCTGCGGACCTGCGCCGACGCAACCAGGTACATTGCTAAATCATAATAAATGTTAGGTACTCTGTGTCACCGACTTAACTTTATATGCTTTATAATCAGTGATCGGAACTCTGGGAGCTAAACTTTAACAAAACTTATAAAGCTGACATTAAGGAGAATTTACAACCAAGAAAAATAAGAATATTATTGGCAGATTAGTGTTCAACTTAACTCTAAGTATATCGAAATCTCAGATTTTCAGTAGTTTATTAATATTTTCATGTCTGTAAGCACTGTTTCATGCCCGCTTGGCAAGTTCTGTTAAAGTGTAGCTCCCAGAGTTCCGATCACTGTTTATAATGTAATTGAGTTAATAAGTATTCGAGACTTGACCGCTCGGGTAAACCTCCTTACCAATCTTATCCAATGATTATTACCACAACCGAAGAACAAAATTTGATCAAACTAGATTCAGCATCGGTACCTACTGTCTTACGTTTTCAAAAAAGTTATCCCTACGCATCATCCTTTTTAATAAAATTAGCTGAGATGGTAATGTGCAAAAAGTCTGAAAACACTGAATATTCACCCAATTACTTCTAACTACTCACATAAATTCATATCGAATACCCTTGAAATAGGTACTCATAAATTATCGCTCCTAATTTTTAAAGTCATTAAAAATGGTTTAGAATAAAATTTTATAGAACCCAATAGGTTAGGTTGGTTTACTACCATTCCTAAATTCACATTTTATTTAAAATTAAAATTATGACAAATCTTCCTCGACTTTACGGTGCACGTTTTGCGTAGGTATGAGAGGTATCACTCGCTCAGGCTGCGCATTCATGAGAGATGTAAAGGGAGTGGAGCGTTGTATGAGGGAAAAATCCATAACTTTAAGGAAGCGCTGCGCAAGACTTCGAAAATTACTCCTTTTGGTAAATTTTTCCTCACACACCGCTAAACTTCCTCGCGTGTCTCTGGTGAAGCGCTGGTACCATGACATGAGTTTTCAAAACAACCAAGAGATTCGAATTTGGAGCGCACATGCCAACGCGCGCTTCTGGTGTGTATTGCTACGGATGCCAGCTCACGACATGGTGTATCCCTTTCCAAAGCGCGTTTTTTCAAACGCCCCATGTGTACAAGCTATAATGCGTAGCCTAAAATCTAATTGGTGCCTGGACCTGGAGCTGGACCTACCACTAGAAGTACGCGATTCTATGAACAACTATGCAGGACGTCTTGGTTCTGAAACACGTTATCATAGCTCGCTACAAAACTGTCTCACATGTCTTATATTTCTGTACTGACCTCATACTACGAAGTTCAAATTCGAACTTCGTATTGTGCCATCCTGTTCACGCTAATAGTATTTAATAGGAGGGTGAGCTAGATGGTACGACATTTTTTTCTAATTTCGGAGCCCCGCTGAATCGTGTGGGTCCGCAGGCTTTGGTGCACAACGTGCTACCTCCCCACGTGGCGCGACACTTCATGGGCGCGCGCCATCATCACCGAGACCTTTACAGCCAGAGTTACGCAGAAGTCGGCGTGCTTTTCGCCTCCATGCCCAACTTCTCTGGTAGGTAACCTATCTACCTATTGTGAAGAAAATATACACAAGTATATGATTTTTAAATTTATTTGGCAGCAATTTAAATTTATAGCGGGTTCTAGTAATTTGACCAAATTTGATAAAATAAATTAATTTTATAAAAACTATAATATAGGTACTCGTAGATCATTAAAGTTATCTTCAATTTTGTGTTGTTCTAAATAAGGTTCTTAGGTTGAACAAATCATAGACCATACAGGGTTATTTGTAATTCACTGACATCCTCTTATCCCTGAATTCCTATCACTTAAACAAATGTTTTTTGATTTATGACTTTTTAAAATGGAGCACTTTTTTCCATACAAATAAATAATCTATACATATAAAATCCTTTGTCCTGACTGACGGATCAACGCACAGCCTAAACCGCTGATCGTAGAGACCTGAAACTTGGAGGATGTGTTCTTTGTATGACGTAGGCATCCGATAAGAAAGGATTTTTCGTAGTTCTACTCCTAAGGGGGTAAAAAAGGGGGGCAAAGTTTGTATGGGACAACGTGATTCCTTGGTCCAATCTGCTTCAAATTTTGCATAAACATTCTATAACAGAATTGATGGAAGACGTGTTTCGTATTTTATTAAAATTCATCCCTTGACGGGGTTAAAAAGGAGTAGAAAGTTATTTTGTGGGTGATTTGCTTCGAAGTTGATATCAATACTCCTTAGTGCTTATGATTTAAATTACTTTTTATTTTGACACAATGTAAACGAAACGAAACTTCAAATTTTGCAAACCATTTGTCTACGTTTGTCAACCACTTCCTGATCTGATCTCTGATAATAACTAATTATATGTAGAAGTATTTGCATTTCACCAAGGTTTTGCTTTTACAAGCGCAGCGTGGGACGTCCACCAACCAGATGGACGGACGTTTTGGTGAAGGCCGCAGGTTCAGGGTAGATGCAAATCGCTTCCAACCGTAATGATTAGGCGTCAATGAGGGAGGCCTATGTCCAGCAGTGCAGTGGACGTCCTACGGCTGAAATGATGAAGATGAAGCTTTTATGTGAGTTCAACCTTTTTCGAATAAAATCGGATTGAGTATTCAAACATCATTGTTGAACTCGCCTAAAAGCTTGGTGCAATGCAAATACATATAAAATGCTTTGTCCTGAAGTCCTAAATGATTGACTGGCGGATGAACACACAGCCTAAACCGCTGTATGTAGAGACCTGAAACTTGGACGATGTGTTCTTTGTATGAAATAGGCATCCGATAAGAAAGAATTTTCCGGAATTCCCACGAGATAAGGAATATACGGGATGTATATATTTCATCAATCAAGAGTGACCCTATCCCCATAACGAAGATTACTAAACTGTTCAAATTGGGCATGCAAGCAGACTATTAGAATAAGTATAAAGCTAATTTCAATAATTTTAAAAATTCCCACGGGATAAGGATAAATCAAGATTTATATACTCAAATCAACTGGATCTCCGTAACTACAATTACTAAACTTTTCAAATTCAGTATAAACGTAAATGGTCACATATAACAGCAAAAAAACGTATTGCTGGATTTTTGGAAATTCCTGTGGGATAGATAATCTCTGAAACTTCCAAGCCGATTAAAAAAAAATCTTTTACCAGTAAAAAGTTACACTATCCTTTATTGACATAACTATTTAACTTCGGGGCGGAGTTTAAAAAAAAATACCAATAGAAAGCGACATCATCCTTTATTTGTATAGGCTAGGCTACCTACTATTTATTCGGTAAAATGCAAAATTCCCGTGGGATAGAAAGAAGTGAATATCACTTGAGGGCTGATTTGAAAATTTCTTTCACCAATAGGAAGCTACACCAACCATTATTTACAAAGACTATTTTTCTCCGTGAAAAAGCAAAATTCCCACGGGAAAAAAATAAGTGAATTCAACTACGGGGCTGATTTTAAAACTTCTTTTACCGGTAGAAAGCTACACACCTCTAAGGACATAGGCTACTTTTTCTCGGGGAAAACGCAAAATTCCCGCGGGATAAAAATAAGCGAAAATTTGCTTAGAATAAGGACAAATTTGTTGAAATTCCCACGGGATAGAGAATAAACGAGATTTATAATATTCACGAACTGATCTGATGATGATGAAATGATAATAATATTAATAATGATGGATGTTGCCGTTGCCGGATTTTTGTTTTATACAATGAAAGAGATGAAGAAGCTTTACCACAAATTGGAAAACTACGCGGACGAAGTCGCGGGCAAAAGCTAGTAATAAATAAATACTTCTAACACAACTTTGTACTCTATGAAATTCGAGGGCGGGGCCACGCGCTGCGGTCGTGGCGGCAATGAATGAATGACTTACACGGCACAGAGTATCGTAAAATTAAGAGTTAGTCTCAAATTTTCAAAACGTTATTAAGTACACCAAAAATATTAAGTTATGTATGACAAAAGCCGTAAAACAAAAAACATTTGTTTAATTAGTAGGAGTTTAGGGTTAAAAGGATGCTAGTGAATTACAAATAACCCTGTATAATTTATCAAATGAATAAAAAAATATTAAAATGTTCCATTAACAATACTGAATGACATTAAACTTTATGCACTGATTTAAAAAATAAAATATTAGTACATCTATGTACAGTATTACTCCCTTCAATTTAATTTAGAAAATGTGAATGATTTACCGTGTATTTAGTCTGGTCTGTAGACAAAATCACAAAAACGGGATCTTAGGCCGCTGTACACCAGATGCGTGGCGTGACACGGATGCGTACCCTGACGCATGCACGCGCCTGTATGCCCTGTCACATCGGCAAGAGCGGTGCAGCACACGCCCTCGCACGCTCGCATCACGTCACGTAGTGACTTCTGCACGCGCGTGCGAGCCATTTTCTCATAACTACTTTAACAATTATAATTTTTAATTTTTGTACTAAATTACCCATATAAATAAAAACAAATTTGTACTTGCCGTCTATTTCTTGCGTTACCCCGATTCTCTCCCAGATATTTTGTTTTTATAGCCTTTATGTTTCGTATTGTAAATACACTCATGTTTTCCAACGATATTTATCCATATTTTTTTCCTTCAAAACCGTCTCCATTGCAATAAAATCACTATTATGTTTGTAAACAAATACAAAGCGCCATGCGTGCGCATGTGCAGCAACGACTGATGCGTGTGCGTGCGTGCCCGTTGTGCCGTCTAACAGGGAACCGCCAAATAATACAACGTCATCACTGCACGCACGTGTCGACGTTGTAGTTCCGCTGCACACACGCACGGACTCGGTTTGTCAGTTAGATGCGGCTCAGCCTGTGCGGGCCACGCATCTGATGTGCCATCTTTCTTACAGATTCATTCATTACAACTAGTTGTGTCACGTCACGTATACTCACCAGTTGTAATAAATGAAACTGTAAAAAAAATGCCGCACTAGATGCATGCACATGGTGTGCCATCTTTTTTACAGTTTCATTCATTACAACTGGTGCGTGACACGCACACGCATGTGGTCTGCGTCGGCCTTTATAATTCCGTCATGTACCTTTTGGCTGCCTGTCCGCGGATTAGCTTAGATACTCCTAGTAGATCTATACTAGAACGCTATAATTTGGAATGGGTGCATACAGAATGAAATTTATCAAATAAAAAAAATATATATCTCTAATATATAAAAATATAGTGTCACGGTGTTTGTTACCGAACTCCTCCGAAACGGTTCTACCGATTTGTATGAAACTTTTTTCTCTGTATTCAGTAGGTCTGCGAATAGGTCGTAGGCTATTTTTTATCCCCCCATTCTTCGCAGACGGAGTCGCGGGCAACAGCTAGTTATATATATATATAATTTACTTTCTCGTACCCCATGGTGTCAGATAGTTGTTGTTGTTGGATAGGTCTAAAAATGTTATAGGTTTGCTAAAACCATTATTCGTTTAAAAGATTACTTTGTGTAATATTAGGCTTCAAAGTATAAATTTTTGTCAGTGACAAGTGCCCCCTCCTCCCTACCATCTTAGGTAGTGTAGGTTATTTCTTGAAATTTTTTTAATAACATTTTAAGCACAATGTGTCTAATTAACGTACCAAATTGGTTTTCACTTTATTTCAGAATTCTACTCAGAAGAGACTGTAAACAATCAAGGCTTGGAATGTTTGCGATTTCTCAATGAAGTGATATCCGACTTTGATTTGGTAATTGTTATTTTATTGATACCTACGTTAATTAATCAATTTTAAGGGTACATTAACCTACTGACCTGACCGTGACCGTGAATTCATTAGAATATGCGAAACAGGCTTTCCGGATATCCATATTCTTATGAAATGACAACTTTACATTCATATACTAACACTGACATGTTAACGAGACAATAAATTATTTTGCTACCTAAGTAAATGTTTCTTGGTATTAGAATTTAACTAGATATAATAGAAAATTTGATGTTATAAAATTATGAATTTTATGACAAATTATTTGTTTATTTTTCAGTTGCTAGAGGATGCAAAATTCAGCAAGGACATCATCAAAATTAAAACTATTAGCTCGACATATATGGCTGCATCAGGCCTAAATCCTACACGACAGATGCAGGTACGTGTATAATAAAAATGTGAGGGTGAGGGTTTTGTTGGGCGGACAAAAGAGTTTGTATACAAAATAAGAATATTTACTATTTCGAGTTAATTCCGTAGTTTTACAGTTTTAATAAAAATAACACATTATAATAAAAAACATATATAAAAACAAGCTTTTGTTATAAAAAAAAAAAACAAAAAAAAGGAAAAAAATATGTAACATTTGTCAATGTATCTAGTAAGAATATTTTAGGCTCAGGATAACTTTTGTGGTAACTCATCATTATAAGAAAGCGTACGTAGGTAGGTAACTTCCAGAGACGTATACATATAAATATATATATGTACTTTAAAAATATAAAATACATATAATTTTAAAAGCTTGAGGCACTGCTATTGCATACAACTAAACCTGAATCACATATAGTGTATGTACGCAGGTGCTTCTAGCTTTTAAAATAATAAACACGTATTTTATATTTTGAAAGTACGTTATATTTATATAAGTCTCTATCTAGAACTTATTTATCTAAGTACTTACGCTTTCTTATAATGACTAGCTTTTGCCCGCGGCTTCGCTCGCGTGTACCATGAGTATTCCAAAGAACCAAGATATCAAGCAAGCAAGCATACAAGCAAGCAATAAAGCATGCAAGCAAGCATGCAAGCAAGATGCAAGCAAGCATGCATGCACGCAAGCAAGCAAGCGTGCAAGCAAGCACGACTAAACTTCAGGTAGATACGGTCCTTTACAGTATTTCTTTGTATACAATGTTTTTCACTAATTCGGAAGCGGGCACTAAAAATCTGAATAACCAGAAAGAATACAACTAAAGGTCTATACGTGCATATGATATTTAAAAAAACTTCCTATAACTCCTAACCGTTAAGGAGTAAAACATTCCATCATCAGCTCACCTGGATAACCTAAAAAATACAACTATCGGTCTATACGTACCTACCTATAATATTTGAAAAAATATCCTCAACTCCTAACCGTTAAGGAGTTTTACCTTCCATCACCAGCTCATCAACATGAGATGATGTCTACCAGACGCAAACACTTAAATAGCTTGAGAAAATATATGAAAAACGTAATGCGTACCTACAAAATTTGAAGGTTGCCCTCAATTTCCCTGAGATCCCGTCATCAGATCCTGATTTGGTGACAATGGACCATCTCAGGAGTATATTATATTCTTTCGAATAGAAAAGAATTTTTAAAATCGGTCCACAATTGACCGAAAAATCGGTGAACATACCTACATAAAAAAATACATACAGTGGAATGCATAACCTGCTCCTTTTTTGAAGTCGGTTAAAGAGCCCTTTGTGGCCTACTTACAGTATAAACTTTTGAATTTTGAAATTTTACCTTTCTACAAAAAAACGCAAAATCCCGTTTTTACTCGTTCCCGTAAGAATTTTAGTCTAGTAATTATAGTTCATAGGATTCCGATTAACTGAATATATAATAATAATATATTTATTTATTATTTATTATTTATTATTATAAATCACGTTTTTTCTCATTCCCGTGGGAAAGTCCTCTCTCAATGCTCCTCTACACTCTCCAAGCAACCTACATGCCGAATTTCAGCTTAAAAAACAAAAAATCCTGTTTTTTCCTTATCCCGTGGCAATTTCGAAAAATCCTGAAATTAATGTTTTATCTAATGTAATAGTACCTACTTGTGTATCAAATTTGAAGAGTCTAGTTATTATAGTTACTGTTTTCCCGTTCCCGTGGGAATTCCCAAAAATTCTTCCTTAGTGGATGCTTACATTGTATAAGGTATCTATGTGCAAAATTTCAAGTTTCTAGGACATTTCAACCCCATCGCACCCCATCCAGGGAGATGGTATTTTATGTATGCCACATCGGATTTTAAAACCGTTGTAGTTTTCATAACCAGCGACCCGATAAACCATAGAAACAACACCCATGTTGATTTTCAGACTTTGTTACTCCTTTCCCCTCTTTTAGGGGTTGAATTCTCAAAAAACCTGAAACACGTGTTTACTCATTTATCATTAGGAGTACTTCTGCGAAGTTTCGAATAAAATAGTCAAACTAATCTTGTTTCCCCATACAAACTTTGAACCCCCATTTCACCCCTTCAGGGAGTGAGTTTTAAAAATCCTTTCTTAGTGCACCCCTAGACCTTATAAGGAACCTACATGCCAAATTTGGAATCTCTAGGCCCAGCGGTTTGGGCTGTGCGTTGATATGTCAGTCAGTCAGTCAGTTTCTTCTTTTATATATTAAGATGAGTAACTATAAAAAAGGGTTATGCTGAACCTAAAATATTATTAATAATAATAATAATAAATTTTACACAATTACATTTTCATTTAATTACATTTTTATTTGTTATCTTTTTTTATTATTATTTCGAAACTGATATCTAGTATGGTCTCGGAACTGGAGCTGAGGTGAAAGGATTGTCCTTTCTATAGCACGTTGAGCAACTTTAAATTTTTGGACCAGCCCTAACAAGAAAGTTTCGGTACCGTATGTCATGACGGGTAGGACGCACTGACTGAAGACTTTCGTCAGTTTCGTCTTTAAGCTTCCCATACGCTGCCCAGCCCGTAGCTGTATTCTGCTGGCCTCTTTCTCGAAGTTGTTTTTACCTAACTGCATAGTTTGCCCGAGGTACTTAAACATACTCCTTAACAATCTCGAGAATACTGCCTTGAACTGCAATTGGTTCCGGACTTCATGTTTATTGAACATAACCTTGGTTTTATCCAGGTTCATCCGAAGACCAACGCGCTGAGAAGAATCAGCTAGGCCATTCAGCATATGTTGCAAATCTTGTAGCGTTTCCGCCACGATGACGATATAATCTGCAAATCGTAAGTGTGAGAGGTACTCGCCATTTATATTAATGCCGCGCCCCTTCCAGTCCTGCGTCTTGAACATATTTTCCAATGCGTTTGTGGTCAATTTGGGGGATATAGCATCCCCTTGTCTCACACCACCATGCAAGGGGATAAGTTCAGACTGCCGTTTCTGGACTTGGACGGCCATAGTAGCGGCGTTGTAAAGACCTCTCAATACTTGAATGTATCGCCAATCGACTTAGCATCGCTGCAAAGATTCCAGAACAGACCAGGTTTCGATCGAGTCAAAGGGTTTTCATAGTCCACAAACGCTAAGCACAGGGGCCGATTATACTCTTCGGTCTTCTGTATAATCTGCCGCACTGTGTGGATGTGGTCTATGGTGCCGTATTCTAATCGAAACCCGGCCTATTTGAGGGGCTGGAACTGGTCGAGTCTTCGCGCAAGATGGTTCGTGATGACTCTCGAAAACAGCTTATAGACGTGGCTTAAGAGTGAAATGGGTCAGTAGTTCTTCAAGAGGGTTTTATCACCGTTTTCGAAGAACAACACGACAACACTCTTACTCCACGCCTCTGGAGTTCTGCCATCAAAAATAACAGTGTTGAAAATGTTCTGGAGCTCCTTCCTTATTGGATTACCACCAGATTTTAGGAGCTCAGTCGTAATACCGTCTTCTCCAGGGGTTTTTTCCATTTTTAAGCTGTTTGAAAGCCATCGCAATTTCATCCAGGCTGACTTCTGGCAAATCTTCCGTAAAGTGGCGTGTTAGTGGCGTGTGAGCTCTGGACTCCTCATTTTCAGGATCAGGTTGAGATGCATGCGTAGCTGTTTTCAATTTCCTGTAGAAGTTTTCAATTTCCGAAAAAATCTCTGGCCTAGAAGAAACGACTACTCCATCCGCAGTGGTCAGCTTCGTCGGATGACTTCTCCCAAGAGATTGGACAAACACTTTGGATCCCCGATTTTACTCGATCGCTCGTTCTGTTGAACGAGTGTTGGAGCATCGTACAAGTTTGCCAATTCTTGTTTAGAGCATGTCGTTCTGACGAAGTGACTGGTGGGTGTTCACGTCGTTCTTCTATGAGCCCGAGTGTTTATTCGGAAAACTTCGTCTTCTTGCCTTTACGTCGCAATTCGCATTCGAAAACACGGATGAAGTAGAAAAAATATTGTATGCAACGATGTATAATTTGGTCTAAATAAACAGCTCGTGCCTCACGTCACTCGGCTTTTAAGACCTCAATTCTAGTGTAGAATAAACACTCCGATAACTTACTTCTGATCTTTATAATGTTGATCTTGTAACTTTTAAAATTTTAATTGTTTTTTTTAATAATAATTCCTTCAATTGATGATAAGCATAGAACACTTAAAAATATATACAATTCTACATCAAAAACACGTTTAAGTATCAATAAATGTAAAACCGGTAATTTACCGGTTAACCGGTACTGCTTTAATCTGGTCGGTAATTTACCGGTAATGATATTTGGCCGGTAATTGCATTCCCTATTTTCTATAGCGATGCCTACATAATAAAACACGAACGATGATATTACTGACCGTTAGGATAAGATACAACTATAAAACCAACAAAGTAACGAGCTAAAAGCTCGAGGCGTCTATTTGGTTAAAAAAACCATATGTTTAGTTTTATTTTTTATTAGAAGTTACTTGCTCAAAAGTGACTTATTGCAGAGATTGCGTTCAAAAAGGCTTAAATTTCATTGATGAATAGTTGAGTAGGTACCAGTTGAGGTTAGTAGGGGTGGCAAAAATTGAATAGCCAATTGGCGGCAAATGTGTAAATCCGTTACTGAAGAGACTCAAAAAAGAGGTCAATCGAAGGATATACGCACAAATTAACATTACTTTTTCCTCGTTTTACTACAAGCTTTTATTTATCTGGCCAGTATAGATTAAATCTTGGAAGTTAAATTTAAACCACTTCCAGTGGGCGGATTGAATACTGAAATTTGGCAAGTAAAAGTTGGATGACAATGAAAATACAGTCAGAAAAAAAAGCTTGTTTGAAAAATAAAATAAGGAAATATTATTAGTTATGTATATGTCGCCAAATGGCCAAATCACGCAGGATTTTAAAATGGGGAATTCTTTTTACCATCTAAAAAAAATCAGTCATTTTAGCAAAAATCTAAACCTGTGAAATGACAAAGTCGGATAAAAATTCAATTCGTTTTTTCATTTCATCAGATTTATTTAGCGGTTTGATAAAATCCCTGTTACACGTCAGTGAGTTGACAAAACAATAATACCTACAAGAAATACAGCCTTAAATTGTTGACAGCCGTCAGACGGCACGCTGGTCCGCTGGGCGCACCTGGCTTGTCTGGTGGAGTTCGCGTTGGAACTGCAACGCGTGCTGGCCGCCATCAATGAGCAGGCAAGTCTTTTTTTGTAGCTTCAAAACTTTGTAGTTTAATCTATTTGAGTCGTCTCGTCACCATATACAGTATGTATCTATGCCTATACAGGGGATTACGGAGACTACAAGTACTAGGGGCGTTCAATAAAAAGTGAGAATGAGTATGTTATAAACAACTTTTACTAAATGTAATTTTATTTTTCGACATAGTCACCTTTTAGCATAATACACTTAATATATCTTTTTTCTAAACTTAAAATTTCATTTTTAAAAAAGGTCTCATCTTGAGTACTTAAAAAAATCTAGTACTGCAGCGACTACCGCGTCGTCGTCTTCAAATTTCTGGCCTCCCGAGTATTGTTTCAATCTCGGAAATAGGTAGAAATCACTGGGAGCGAGATCTGGTGAATACAGAGGTTGCTTAAGGATATTGAACCCAGCATCACGAATTGCAGCCATTGCAACGATGGACTTGTGTGCCGGGGCATTGTCCTGGTGGAACAGCACAACTTTCGAGAGTTTACCTCGCCGTTTTTCGCGGATCTCATTGCGCAATGGTTCTATTTGTTTGGCGTATAAAGTGCCCGTAATAGTGGCTCCATGTTTGAGATACTCAATCATTAATACCCCTTTGCCATCCCAAAAAAAAGAGCCCATGACCTTACCGGCAGATGGGCTCACCTTGAATTTCTTCGGAGTTGGAGATGATGGCCTTTTCCATGTCATAGACTGCAGTTTCGTTTCAGGGTCGTAATGATGGAGCCATGTTTCGTCCATTGTTATAAATCGCGCCAAAAAAAGTTCCCGGTCTTGCTGTATCAGGTCCAAAGCTTCTTGACAAATCTCGACTCTAGTTTGTTTTTGCGTGTCAGTAAGCATTCTTGGTACCCAACGCGCAGATACCTTTTTCATACCCAAGCGTTCATGTAAAATATTATGCACGCTCCCCGTTGAAATCTTTACATTTTCAGCAATAAAACGAACCGTGACACGACGATCCGCCAAAACTGAGTTTTCAACTTTTTTCACAATTTCTTCAGTTATTGCAGTAGTAGGGCGTCCGGAGCGGGGGTCGTCCATTGTCGATGTTCTTCCACGTCTAAATTCGGCGCACCAACGTGCGACTGTCGAATACGGAGGAGCATTAGACCCTAAAGTGTCCCGCAAATCTAAATTGACTTGGTCCGTAGAAAAATTTTTCATACACAAGTATTTGATAACGGCGCGCAGTTAAATTTTCTCCATTTTCGCTAACGTACTCAATAGCATTGCAAAGAAATTACCGTATTTTTTTTTAAACAAAAGACAGTTAGTTTTTTTTTCATAGCAATCAGCTAGATAGATTAGCTTTACCGACCAGTATTTAATTTCCTAATATTGAAAGAGTTTGCATCTCATTCTCAGTTTATATTGAACTCGTAGATTGATAGCAACCCTACAGGACTCAATTAATGTACTATGTACTATGTGTTAACACTGTACTTTTAAGTACCGTAGGTAAAACATTTACATTTTTGTTTTTTAATAAACATTACCAGAGTGTTACTTGGTGTTATTAACCCACAATAACTAAAAATAACGAATAGGTATTAATTTTATTGAGTCAGCATTGAGTACGTATACTGATATACCTATAGATAAATATAAATTTCTGGCTTGGCAGTTCCTCTTAAAGAGAAATTGTGTGTTCTCTATTTCGTCTGTATATATATTGTAGTTTTTATGTAATCTGTTGTCTTGATATGTTCACTGTATTCATTTAGGGTTGGTCCTGATCACGTCTCCAGAAATACCCTGTGTAGGTACGTCCCACTACTGAGCACTGCTTGGGCTGTTTTCAACTCCGGTCAAGTGTTTTCCTTACGGATGTTTTCTTTCACCATAAAACTCATATTTTTCAAACAAATAAATTCAGAAAAAAATCAGATGTGTGAACCCGGCTTCGAACTTACAATTTTGTTCAGAAGTCATAGGTCAAACAACCAGACTACCACCGTCGCGATGAAACTGCGATCATGGTAGTTGTCATTGAATTCTATAGTTTTCAGATGATTTCAATTTAATTACTTGGCAGTATTATAGTGTCAGAAGTTTTAATTGTAGAACATAATCTGACGAGACATAGCCAAATATGTCTAATGTTACCTACATGATAATATGAAGTTATGTATAGCAGACATGTAAAAGATTAGGTATAGGAAAATTCAAAAACTTTATGCATTGTAATTTTCAGTCCTTCAACCATTTCGTGCTACGAATGGGCGTGAACCACGGTCCGATCACGGCTGGCGTGATTGGTGCGCGCAAACCCCATTATGACATTTGGGGCAATACCGTCAACGTCGCTTCCCGCATGGAGAGCACCGGTAAAGCTGGATGTGTACAGGTAGATTTATTGAACAACAACTAATATTTGTTATAAAAAATCTTAAGTAAGCTTTTATACGGATGATACTTGTGTTTACTGTACTTGCACTGTCATCTAATCTAATATCAGTAATATCAATCGAATTTCATGTCAATCTAACAATTATTGGAAGTGGGTGAAATTTGACTTGTTATACTCACGGGGAACCTTGATCCCTATGACACTGACAGTGATAGTTCATTAACTCCACTTTTATATAAACTTGTAATGGAGTCCTGTTGGGTATGTATTACAATACCGAGGTACGAAAGACCGAATGTATTAAAACATCGAATGGGTCAAAAGACCGACACGATTTTTTTCTGAAACCGTAAAATTCTCAGAATTTATTAAAACGGCATCATACAGAACCCATTAGGTTAGGTTAGGTTAGTTTTATAACAATCTTAAAAAGTTAACGGTTTCAGAAAAAAATCGTGTCGGTCTTTAGACCCATTCGATGTTTAATACATTCGGTCTTTCGTACTTCGGTATTGTAATACATACCCCTTGTGAAACCCGTTTTCAGCAATAAACTATTTTATTTTACTTTACTTCTAGAAGTCTAGCACGTCATAATTTGTAGAATTATAATATTTCAAAAGAATATTATTAAATTATAACAATAAAAATAGGCGGTCTTATCGATCAAAAGCGATCTCTTTCAGACAACCAATGCTGGATACATGTAAAAATATAAACAGGTTTATAGGTTTTTTAGTAGGTGGCGGAAACAACAGACAGGAGTAATGAAGAGATATTAACCAATAAATATTAAAAAAATACAAATATATAATATTTACATAAATAAATAAACACATACATACTATACTTATACACTACATATACTACATTTATACAGAATATCAATGAGAATATGTCAAAAGGCCACACGTGAGAAAAGGAACTCAGATTTAAAGAAATAATGTAAACATATGAACAGGGAATAAGGACCGACGATTGAGGATTAAGTTAGTGACAAATAGTGAGCTTTGACGAGGTTTTTAAAAATGGGAAGGGATTTAGCTTCCCTTAACGCCAAAGGAAGAGAATTCCAAAGATTCGCATGTAGCTAGAGGTAATCTGTGAAGCTACAGAACCTATACTGTAAATACTTTCACAGAATGAAAGTGTAGCTTCTCATCATCGCAGAATAATAAAGGTTACTTTTTATCCTAGGAAAGTGCGAAGCTCCTACGGGACGCAGACAAAGTTGCGGGCAACAGCTAGGAACTACATACAAGTAAAGTTAAATAAGAGCCTGTATGTAATAAATAAATTTCTCAAGTGGAGACCACGGACTGGCAAGCGCAGCGTGGGACGTCCACCAATGAGATGGACGGACGATTTGGTGAAGGCCGCAGTTTCAGGGTGGATGCAAGTTGCTTCCAACCGTAGTGATTGGGCGTCAATGAGGGAGGTCTGTGTCCAGCAGTGGATGTCCTACGGCTGAAATGATGATGATGATGTAAAAATTGTAATAAAAAAAGCTATCATTACATTCTCACATTCATCCGTATTAATTATTGTTTGATTAGTAAATAATTAATTTTAATAAAAAAACCATTACACGCATACAAATTATTAATAGCTTAGTAACGTAGCTTAGGTACAACTTATACCTATCATGCAAATATCATGGTAAAAAGATTTGTTACTCCTAGACAAGAACACCGCATTTCGAAAACAGTTGGATAGTACTTAAAACATGCCGCTGGCAAAATAGAATTAGGGCTTTTTTAATAAGAACCACGTTAATATCCCACGTTATTTCTTATTTCCGCTAACAAAATAATATGAAACTGTTTTGTTTTGAGAAATCACATACAATACGATTAAAATTTCAAATGCTTGAATATATCGGGCGTTTAACTGAAAAACGGATACAAACTCACCTTGCGTGTAACATTTACAATGCAAGTTCAATGAGCCTAATAGAGCTATTATATTAATCATGCCTTTCCTAAACGCATTGAGTCATTGAAGTGACGATATAATACAATGTCAATTAATTTAAATATATTTAGCAATAGTAGTTATTGCGACATGAATAAATGAATCATTACTATCATTACTAATGATACAGGGAAAATACTGAACTTTGTGTTTGTTTTGGATGCCATGGACTTATTACAAGGTCAAGTTTATCATATTTGACCTTTGTTAATACATGATAGGGGTGGATGATAAATGAATAAACACTGCTAATAATACGATGTCCTTGTTGAGAATTAATTTACTAAACTAAGCAACATATACATATATCTACTATTAAGTAAACCAAGAGTTTTCGAAAGTTGATTGACTAAGACATCAATAAAGATACAATAAATAATAATGCAAATATTGCAACAAAAAAAGAATATCGCATTTTATTATTACGAACTAAATAAGTTATCCTTCTACATACATAAACGAACCAAACCAAAAATACTAGTTGTTTAATTTCAATTGTAAGATTCGTAGCACCTTTATTTTGATCTACTTGTGCCTGTAAAATGTACCTTAACCTCTGAATCCTTACACATTTTTACGCAGGTCACTGAAGAGACGTGTCATATCCTGGAGACTTTCGGTTACTACTTTGAACAGCGTGGCCTCGTGGCCGTCAAGGGCAAGGGTCAGCTGATGACATACTACCTGCAGGGCAAGCGAGACGGCTCCGCCAGACAGACGGACACTGACGTAAGCACAACTCTAGCCAGTAGGTACCTCTACGAGGGGCGTTCAATATAAAGTGAGAATGAGATGCAAAATCTTTTAATATTATGAAATTAAATACTGGCCCGTAAAGCTCATCTATCTAGCTGATTGCTATGAAAAAAAAACTAACTGTCTTTTGTTTAAAAAAATATACGGTAATTTCTTTGCAATGCTATTGAGTACGTTAGCGAAAATGGAGAAAATTGAACTGCGCGCCGTTATCAAATACTTGTATTTGAAAAATTTTTCTACGGACCAAGTCAATTTGGATTTGCGGGACACTTTAGGGTCTAATGCTAATCCGTATTCGACAGTCGCACGTTGGTGCGCCGTATTTAGACGTGGACGAACATCGACAATGGACGACCCCCGCTCCGGACGCCCTACTACAGCAGTAACTGAAGAAATTGTGAAAAAAGTCGAAAACTCAGTTTTGGCGGATCATCGTGTCACGGTTCGTTTTATTGCTGAAAATGTAAAGATTTCAACGGGGAGCGTGCATAATATTTTACATGAACGCTTGGGTATGATAAAGGTATCTGCGCGTTGGGTACCAAGAATGCTTACTGACACGCAAAAACAAACTAGACTAGAGATTTGTCAAGAAGCTTTGAACCTGATGCAGCAAGACCGGGAACTTTTTTTGGCGCGATTTATAACAATGGACGACACATGGCTTCATCATTACGACCCAGAAACGAAACTGCAGTCTATGACATGGAAAAGGCCATCATCTCCAACTCCGAAGAAATTCAAGGTGAGCCCATCTGCCGGTAAGGTCATGGGCTCTGTTTTTTGGGATGGTAAAGGGGTATTAATGATTGAGTATCTCGAGCATGGAGCCACTATTACGGGCACTTTATATGCCAAACAAATAGCAACATTGCGCAATGAGATCCGCGAAAAACGGCGAGGTAAACTCTCGAAAGTTGTGCTGTTCCACCAGGACAATGCCCCGGCACACAAGTCCGCCGTTGGAATGGCTGCAATTCGTGATGCTGGGTTCGATATCCTTAAGCATCCTCCGTATTCACCAGATCTGGCTCCCAGTGATTTCTACCTATTTCCGAGATTGAAACAATACCTGAGAGGCCAGAAATTTGAAGACGACGACGCGGTAGTCGCTGCAGTACAAGATTTTTTAAGTACTCAAGATGAGACCTTTTTTAAAAATGGAATTTTAAGTTTAGAAAAAAGATATACTAAGTGTATTATGCTAAAAGGTGACTATGTCGAAAAACAAAACGACATTTAGTAAAAGTTGTTTATAACATACTCATTCTCACTTTTTATTGAACGCCCCTAGTATTATATATGTTGCGTCTATACTTGACGTCGCCATGCGTAAATAGTCAAATAATTGCCTTCTCTCAAGTATGAACGTAAAAGAGCAAGAATTTGTTTATTTCAAAATGGTAATGAATGATCTAACATATTTCAGTATTTCAGCTCCTTCTTAACGCGAAGTTTAAAAAATTAAAACCTGACATTGATCTTTTCAATAACTAACACTGGTTAATACAGGTAACATATCGGCTCACGGCTAGCTGAAAGGTCATATACCAATTTCAACTTATAAATATCACCTACTCGATCCTGAAATTTAACAGGAAAAAAGTCAACCTAATGGAAAAAAAACTTTCAAAAGGAAATACTCAAGACATTATGTACAATTCTGGAAGATGAAAGTAAAGTCGCTCTGGACAGTCTACCCGGACAGGCCGCGTTCCGCCCGCCCTGATCGGTCAGGCCGCTCAGAACTCTTGAAATACCTCTTACCTACCACAGACTTTTACGTGGAGCACGATTCTTCGCCTGCGCAATAACATACACAAGGTTTACATATTTATATCATATGTACACTAAGCCCACAAGATGCATGTAAATACATAATAGATTTCAAATTAAGACCATTTTACCTTGTTCTCCGAATATTGGTGGTGGAATCTTTTTCATTCTTCATGCAAATGACGGAGATAGGTACTATGATAGTGATAGATATCTGAAACGTGGGCATTTTTCCAGAATGTATCTGAACGTTTGGTATAGGTTTTTTCTGTAATAAGTGGTCATAAATATCAATATGTATGTTCTTGATTAAATGGAATAAGTAGTAGGTACGCTTAGATGCGATTTGTATTTAAACAGTAGTTGCTATATTCTGTGACAGACTGTAAACGGGGGTCAGTGCTAGAAAATTGGTTCATCATCTGCAAGCTACAATCAAGACCTCACCGACCAACCAGTGAGGATAGTATGTTGTAATTTATATCTATATACTTATATTTAATCATGTATTTTTATTACCAGCAAAAATAAAACGAACTTTCGCCTAAAACCTTCACGGTTAAATTATTCTAAACAAAAAATTAAACGGAATATCTATCCATTTATTTTTGCTCCAATAGGGATGTTGACACCATTAAAAAATAATTTGAAGACATGACTCCAGTAAAAAAACGCTTTATTTCAGCCCTGAAAGTCAGATTAATTTTCGATGAAATGAAAAATTAGATTTTTTGTTGCTTTAAAACAAATAAATAGTTAGTTGATTGAGCATTGCGAACAATGACGTCATTTGTCGCTATTGTCATTCAAACTCTATGGGAGATTGTGTTTTGACAGCTCATAAAAAGAACGTCAGTTGATTGGTGGTGTCAACATCCCCATTGTATTTAGTGCTAATTACTTGAGTACGGCTTACATTTAACTGATCACCAGATATCCTACTTCCCATCCTACTAATATTAAAAGTTTGGAGTTATTCAGTCAGGAAATAATGACTGAGGATTTTAATTAAACTTGGCACACAGATATTACCTAGTTAGAACCTAAATTATGAAGCGGTTTTCTACGAAATAGTGAAAAAAAATTATAATTTTAGTTAGTAAATAGTAATTTTAGTATTTAATTAAATCGTCTTTTAATTATCAATTTCATGTGTATGAACTTAGCTGGCATGCTTACTTACTTACAATAGATACTTGTTATGCGAGGCAGGAAAGTTATTGTTTTCCGTGAGTTGAGAGGTTATATTGAATAGCTAACAAAGATTTCTCAGCGTAGCCAAGAATCTTAAAGCACGAGATACTAAGTAAACAACTTTACTGCCGAGCAAAACATACAATTTTTCACCTCACTACAGCGTGAAAAATAATCATGTAGATAGAAGAAAATAAATTGAGCACTTATAAATCAGTTTTTGATTATTCATAATTTATTTATCCGCTAGCCTGCGTCCGCCGCTTCGCCTCCATTTCAGAACTTCTTATCCCGTGATTTTTTTTTTTGCAAAATACGTCCTTATTCAATGTCTCCATAATTATTAAGGGAACTTCTATGTTCTCTATCTCGCTTCAACAACTTCGCTATCGTCAGCTTTCTATCTCGATCCAAGGGCTTGGGCTGGATGTTGATGAATGATGAGGGAGTCAGCCAGAAGTTCAAAACTTATTATATTAAACTAGCTGTTGCCCGTGACTCGGTCTGCGAAGAATAGGGGTATAAAAAATAGCCTACGACCTACGACCCGATAGCCTAGTGGTTAGAGAATCTGATTACGAAACTTGAGGTCCAGGGTTCGATTCCCGGTCGGGTGTGTGAAAAATACGATTGTTTGTGCTCGAGTTTTGGATGTTTAATATGTAGTCTATATATATTTATCTATATATGTATGTAACTATGTTTATTCTTTTTCTAGTAGGGTATTCATTGTACAAGCTTTGCTTAGTTTGGAACTTCGTCAAATTGGTGTATATCGTCCCATTATTTATTATTGTATACTTTTGATATGACAACCTCTAAATTTAGATGCGCTTCGAGCCTGTATTTGCCAGTTCAAGGAAAATTTAAGTGGATCTTGTGTTTATTAATTAATATATGGTTGTCGATAGGTGGCAGTGGGTGAGGAAAAAACGCAGGGGGCAGGCACCCTCGCCAACGGCGGCAGCCGCGCCGACACCGAAGCCGGCCTCCCGCTCTTACACCAGTGAACCCGTACATAAACGCAGGGGGCAGGCACCCTCGCCAACGGCGGCAGCCGCGCCGACACCGAAGCCGGCCTCCCGCTCTTACACCAGTGAACCCGTACATAAACGCAGGGGGCAGGCACCCTCGCCAACGGCGGCAGCCGCGCCGACACCGAAGCCGGCCTCCCGCTCTTACACCAGTGAACCCGTACATAAACGCAGGGGGCAGGCACCCTCGCCAACGGCGGCAGCCGCGCCGACACCGAAGCCGGCCTCCCGCTCTTACACCAGTGAACCCGTACATAAACGCAGGGGGCAGGCACCCTCGCCAACGGCGGCAGCCGCGCCGACACCGAAGCCGGCCTCCCGCTCTTACACCAGTGAACCCGTACATAAACGCAGGGGGCAGGCACCCTCGCCAACGGCGGCAGCCGCGCCGACACCGAAGCCGGCCTCCCGCTCTTACACCAGTGAACCCGTACATAAACGCAGGGGGCAGGCACCCTCGCCAACGGCGGCAGCCGCGCCGACACCGAAGCCGGCCTCCCGCTCTTACACCAGTGAACCCGTACATAAACGCAGGGGGCAGGCACCCTCGCCAACGGCGGCAGCCGCGCCGACACCGAAGCCGGCCTCCCGCTCTTACACCAGTGAACCCGTACATAAACGCAGGGGGCAGGCACCCTCGCCAACGGCGGCAGCCGCGCCGACACCGAAGCCGGCCTCCCGCTCTTACACCAGTGAACCCGTACATAAACGCAGGGGGCAGGCACCCTCGCCAACGGCGGCAGCCGCGCCGACACCGAAGCCGGCCTCCCGCTCTTACACCAGTGAACCCGTACATAAACGCAGGGGGCAGGCACCCTCGCCAACGGCGGCAGCCGCGCCGACACCGAAGCCGGCCTCCCGCTCTTACACCAGTGAACCCGTACATAAACGCAGGGGGCAGGCACCCTCGCCAACGGCGGCAGCCGCGCCGACACCGAAGCCGGCCTCCCGCTCTTACACCAGTGAACCCGTACATAAACGCAGGGGGCAGGCACCCTCGCCAACGGCGGCAGCCGCGCCGACACCGAAGCCGGCCTCCCGCTCTTACACCAGTGAACCCGTACATAAACGCAGGGGGCAGGCACCCTCGCCAACGGCGGCAGCCGCGCCGACACCGAAGCCGGCCTCCCGCTCTTACACCAGTGAACCCGTACATAAACGCAGGGGGCAGGCACCCTCGCCAACGGCGGCAGCCGCGCCGACACCGAAGCCGGCCTCCCGCTCTTACACCAGTGAACCCGTACATAAACGCAGGGGGCAGGCACCCTCGCCAACGGCGGCAGCCGCGCCGACACCGAAGCCGGCCTCCCGCTCTTACACCAGTGAACCCGTACATAAACGCAGGGGGCAGGCACCCTCGCCAACGGCGGCAGCCGCGCCGACACCGAAGCCGGCCTCCCGCTCTTACACCAGTGAACCCGTACATAAAAGAATACTTACTTTTCTTCTAAGTAAACATTTGTGGTAGCTTTAGCATTCATCTTGAGATTCTTGAGGAAATTTCGATATAAACTTATAACCGGCATCAGCCCCTAATTGAATATTTTTATCAGGCAAAAGGAATGAAACTTGTTTTCATGTTTTGTATCGTAGGAGTTGCTTTAAAGACGATAAAATCTAACTCTATTTTTTATTTAAATTTAATCGACCATTATTATTTTGGATGGATGTTACGAGTACAAGGGCTATAATTTCATACGTATGATGATGTATACCCCAGATACAGTTCTAGTCTGTAGATAATAGTTAAAATTATATTTGTATATTTCTCAATTGAACAATTGGAATAGTACTTGAAGCATTTGCTCAAGACTGACGTGAGTTATTGTTGAACTTTACTCGGCATAACTAATCATAATCAATACAAAAAAAAACCTACTTAGAATATTTTTTTTATTATAATACTATTCTAACATAAAAGAATTATAATATCGCAGTTAATTTTTACATAGTATAGTTATAGAGCTCTTTAACGTTAGTAATGGACTAATAGCGCAACGAGACAATGTTGTATTTGTGGTTGCAATGACCGTACCATGCGCATTATTTTTTAGAACAAATCGTAACGACAAAGCCCAGAGGCTTCGTATAACATGCAAGTCTAATCAAGATGTATATGTAGACCTTCACGCGTGTCAGGATCGGGTATAATGCCCGCTCCGAGGGCGCCGTCATACGTTACTTTTAGATTTTTCGCTCTAGGAAATGTCGCGCTTCACTTCCTGTAAACAAATATGCAGCTCGTTGTACTTGCAATTTGCAATAAAAGTAATAAATTTTCGGTAATATCGATAAACATTAACTCGCCATAGGTGCTTTTGCCATATTATTCTTCATAGTAGATGTTTTAGGTGTGCCTTAATAAAGAGATGTTGTGTACCTAACCTATAAAATAAAGGGATTTCTAAAACTGCTTTGTAATTTTATCGGTAAGTATACAAATAATTTTATGAAACATCGGGGTTGGTAAAAAATTTAAGTACCTGAATTACAGAGCTTGTAAAAATATTTGTAGAAACATACGCATGCGCTTAAGTTTTGGGAAATATTCTAGTCTGAAAACAATTCATTTTAAAACGAGTATTGTCAACTTTCGTTATGACGTCATTGTTAAGTTGCAATGGTGAAAACATTTATTTGTGTTAAGATTAGGAACTTAGCGCTAATTTAGTGATTATCTTCCACCTAATAGCAAGAAAGCTGTGGTTCCGTAATGATTATTGCACATATTTTTTAAACATCGCTTGGATATTTGATTGATAGTTAGCACTAAAATAGTTAAACATTCACGAAGCCTGTCAATTTAATAACGCTGACCTTACGCTGCCGGTCACCGTCCATCCGTCATACTCTCATCTGCATGACCTACTGTGCGAGCAACTAAATATAAAAACAAGACGAATATGTTCTGATTGTATGTTTTTACCGTCGCTCACTATTATTATTACTAAACCAATATAAATAGGAGCTGCTATATTTTTGCAGTGCATGACTAGGTGCCTAGTAAGAGAATAGTACCTATATGATAGAAGGAACATCCCACCCCTAGTTGATAGCCACCAACTCGGTGTGAAGGCGGCGCCGGCCGCAGTGCCCGCGACGACCTGGCGAGGTGTGCGCCGCACTCGCATAGTTCCCTCGCAATGTTCCTTGACCATAAAACTCACACAAGAGAGTCTGACTACAGTTTCCATTCACCACTCATAATACGTTGCCTCTTTGAACATTAAGCCGAGTTTGAACCTATGACTGGGTGTAATGTGAGAGCGCGTCAGCTTAATCGTTCAGTTTTAGCAACTTATGATTTGTTTAACATACCTACACTAAAAAACGATGACGGGTTTTAATTTTAAGATAAAACCTAGTGTAAACGAACAAATACGCTTAAAGTCAGTTTATATTGTATAATGAATAAGTAATAAGCATGATAAATGTATATCGTAAATGTTGTATCACATTATTTATTTATAGGTCAACAATAAATTGTTAATACGTGAAATCTGTTGTGCGGTAAACATCACGAGTGCACCGATGTGATGCACGGTCATCCGTGCGGAATGCCAGCTTATATAATTTGAGTAAGATTCGTGTACAAATCTATACACAATCTACGTTGCCTCATTTGTACATCTTCATGTATTTAAGTAGTTATATTGTGATAATCATTACTTTAGTATAGACGTATCGATGTCGCTTCGTGTCATGAGGCATGTCCGTAGCATAGTGGCGTGTATATAAAATGTTATAATTCCCTAACACTGTCTCTAAATATTAAGTTCTGTAGAAATCATTAGGAAGTATGCTTTAGTTAAAAGTCGCCTAGAATATTTAGCCTACTTATCGAAATGTACGTACCTACCTACCAATGTGGGGATTCTACTAAGATACGTAGTCGGCTACTAGATGAATTATTAACTAGAGAATTCTACGATAGGGTCGTGTATAACCTAGGTACTATATTTTATTGCATAATGTAGGACTTTCAATCGTGATATTATTGTAGTTAATACTTATTTAGAACTATTTAGAAGAATAATTTATTTTTTCTTTCTAGTGATAAATTATCTTCCTGTGATTTGTGACTATTAATAATTTTATACATATTTTAGCTCAACAACTAAAGGTTGGACTTCTCGTGGCTATAATTTTATTAAATAAAGCAATATCTTTAAATGTTCAATTTATTTATTTAATTATTTTTCAAATACTACACCACATTTAATGCAAATAAAAAACATACTTACTTAACTATATAACTCTTCAGGCACCTTTGTTTCTGGCGTATAAGTATCTTGTGCGTTTTGGTAACCACTAATTGTACCGCAAACATTAATTTTCAGTTAATGGTCTTCACAATCATCGATTAGATATAATTACAGCTGTTCCATCCATAATTACAGAAATCACAGCTATCACAGATTAATTTGAATGGTAATAAGATATCAAAATAATCCTAGACATATTTGCTACGTGATTTAGACCATTATTAACCTCTAACGAGCTTTGTACATTAAACTACCGTGGGACTCACTCGATAGATAACTCACGTCTATGATCGAGTTTAGCTTGACTGTTTCGGGCTAATCCGTAGCCGTTCATCAAGGAGCACACGCCACGGCGGCTGCTGCCAGACGCCCACACACCATATTTACCATGTCGAGCTAAACTCAATCATAGACTAGAATTATCCGTTTTTTTTTAACTTTAACGAGCTCTCGTTATTTCGACGCATCTACTCGCATCACGGTTAGGCTCTGATAGATGGCGCCGGTACATGCGTTGAAATATAGGGATAATTACAGTCTACTTCCCGCAGCCAATACGTCTAATGTTATTCACCTTATTCAATTAAGAACTGTTATTAAAATACACCCTGTTTTCGACAGGCCATACAAATTTTTTCTGTTTTAAATTTGCTAATTGGTTTGTTTTTGTAAATTAATTTGTATGAATAAATAGATTTTACATTTGCTAATAACACTAGTATTGAGAATGTGCTTCGAATATACCTAATATTATGATGCATTCGCATGGATGGATGACACCCTGCTGTTACCTCTGTTGCTAATGATAATACAAGTAAAGATGGCAACCACTGGGACAGTGACCAGTACTCGGACGTCTACATTGACATAACTTTTCTAGCGTTTCCAGTTTAACAATGGCTTAATAAAATCATCAGCTAGGTGCTTTTGATGTACCTAGATTTTGTACTTACATATAAGAGTCGTTTTCAAAAAATTTTTACCCAATAAAGGGATTTAATTAAAACAAAACTTACCTAATTGATTCCTTTGTGTAACGAAAGTTACCCATATAGTTTATATAACTACAACTCAACTTTCGTTACAAAAAGAAAGCGATCGTGATTTTATTTTTAGTAAGCCCTTAACAATGTACATTTTTTTTTTGAAAATGACTCATAATGTGGTGTAGCTATGAGCTACAATATTTTACCTTGCTTCTTCGCTACCAATCATGCATTACAGCTACGTCTGTATATATGTCTATATGTTAACATATATGTGTCGCACAGACGTAGCTGTAGTAGCCGAGAAGCAAGGTAAAAATATTGATATAGACTTCCGCAAAGTAAGGTCTAAATCAATAAATTATCTATATATAGTGTAGCTTTCCATTATTTACAGAATTACCCCTACGTATTATATATACAATTAATAAACTAATAAAGTTTATCTTCTTATTCTCGAAAACCTTCAACTAATTCCGATAAAAGGCAACGAGTTAGTATTTAAGTTTTTAAACTTTGTTCATCAATCTGCGTAAAACGACGAAGGCCCAAACGGATAAGTACACCGATTTCAGTATTTAAATATTTTTTTTAAACCCCGGCACTAAAAGAGGGGTTAACTTATAACTAAGTTTGTCCGCTATGTGTGTGTGTGTGTGTGTGTGTGTCTGTCTGTCTTGCTGTCTGTCTGTGTGTCTGTCTGTGGCATCATAACTCTTAAATGGGTGAACCGATTTGGATGCAGTTTTTTATATTTGAAAGCAGGTTTCTTGGCGATGGTTCTTAGATATGTTTCATCAAAATTGGTCCAGCCGTTTCAAAGTTATCAGCTCTTTTGTATGCCGCGGATTAGCTTTAATTGCGTTGGGGGGTTTTTTAATTTTTAAGTTATAGTTATTGACACACATGTCGTTTTTGAAGTTAAACAATCAGCTTTAAAATGTAAAATTGACACATAAAACAAAAGTCAATTTGAATGAACGGGTTAAGATAAGTTAATTATTCACTTTATCATTCTTTATGTTTTTTTAAACTGTAATATTGACTTTATGTTCTGTAGTTTTGTTAAATAAACAATCAATTATCTAATTTGTTATGTTGTGACCCCAATTAACAATATAGACGCCAATTAAATACAATGTCGTAACTTTTAATTGGTTTATTGGAGAGATAAACGAATGTAAATAAATGGATCGCTTTAGGAATGATCGGAATGTTGGGGCGTGAATGTTGGGCAATGGGCAGTGGGCAGTGGGCAGAGGGCAGTGGACAAGGGGATGGTCGCTTGCTCCGGCGGGCGCAGCAGGTGATGCAGCGGCGGCGCGCGCGCCGTGGGCGAGCGGGGCGCGCGGGGCGCTTATTGAGGCCACTATTTAACCGCGCGACGGCCGCGCAGCGACCTGTTGTGATCCCGTCATGGCGCGCTCCGCCCGTGTCGCTACTCTGGCCGTTTGCCTCTTGTTCGCCTGCGGTGAGTCCTAACCTTTATACCTTACGCCCGACCCGCAGCCCATCTCGCGACGTCACGGGTGACCCGGCGTCACACTAATTGATCAGTGCTTGCGTCAGTGCCGCACGAGTGAACAGTGAAGTTGACCCCAGTCGTCGCGAGGTAGGCTGTGTTTTGCAAAGTTGAGGAGCGAATGCATGCGTGCATCGCGGACTAAACGACGCGTTCGCAACGTCGCAAGCCTTTCAAGGATATTCGCACGACACGACTGGCATCTGCGAGTACCTATCGTGCCTATCTCATGTGTCACATAATGCTTACCTGGTGATTTTTTTAATTCGATCTACTCCAACGCCATTTATAAGTCTAATTGAGGAAATGTTCCGGTGTTGTGAAATAAAAACATGTAATTGTTTACGAGCATTTGGTAACAGTGGTTAAGCATTCAGTACATTTGGTAATCACGATAGCGGCCGATACAGATGCAACCTTAATACGCGATTGCAGTCGCTTTAGAAAGGTCACGAACGAAACATTTGCATTGGAATGTAGGCAGCCGAAACAGGGTGATAGTTGGCTAATATTTAGCAATGGTAAGTGTTTGATAAAACAACTGTTTAGCACCTGGCGCGGCGCGCGCTTGCGGCGGACTGGCGCGGAACTTTCACATTCGTTCCGCGCAGCGTGCGCCCGCGCGGCGCGTGACGTCGCGCGGCCACGCAGCCGCCGCTGCCGCTGCCACCCTCGCTGGCGAGCTGCTTCACTCCCCAAACAATGTGCCATTCACACCTTTTATCACAATCTTTAGTTTCCATTACCACTGACATTATAATCCTACTAATATTCAAAATTTGAGAGCTTGGTTGTTTGCAAGTTTGTTACTCCACCACGCTACTTAAAACGGCACAACGGGTTGGAATGAAATTTGGGACACTGATATTTTATTATCTGGATTAACATATATAACAGTTTATATCCTGGTAAAATGCATAGTTTCCGCAATGTGATAATAAAATAATTCTTCGCTGAGGGTGTAACATCTAATCCAAAATGAATCCACAACGTTCCAAGGTCACTTGGTAGCATTGATGACGAATCGATAAGCAAAACGAATGATTACAGCTAGACTTAACAATAATAAATGAGTTTGGTGTGTATCCACTTAAATTCGTTGAAATATGCAAATCGAATACAAAGTGCAATGTCATGTTGATTGAATACCTAGTTATAAAATTATGTTTTACCTACTAAGTAAACACGACATATTTAAATCTTCATTGTTCAGGTAAATACAAAAAAAAATGTATAAACAAGTTTGTTTCCATCATCTTTTTATTTGTTTACGTAAACAAGCGATTGGCTAGAAATTAACTTTGTAACAAGGAATCAACTTTGTCGAATGTTATAACGAATTAGGAAAGTACGTAAGCAATTAAAGAAATAAGTAATTAAAAAAATATATATTGATGAACAGTGCATTTGTCAACTTAAAACGCAATTTTGGTGATTTAATTGTTTCAAACGTTTAATAGGAAGATTACTGGTTTCAAATATTTGAATAAACGAACATTAACATTCGCACTCTAGTATCAAATATAATATCCGGGCCATCAGATTGTTTTTTTGTCCAATCGCAAGTGATGATGCATTGTATAGGGGATGCTACGCGCGTAGTAGGTAGTCCGGTCTACGAGCGAGCGTAGGTACATGCTACGCAGTGCTCTGACACTCGTGCGCTCAATTATTTGAGTATGCCTACACATAATAATACAGCAATCTAAACAATTACCCGTACAGACAGACATTTATAAATACGAGTGACATAAATATGTATAATGATTTTTATCGTTTAAAAAAATTCATCATCATCACTTCAGCCTATATATGTCTACTGCGCTGGACACAGACTTCCACTCAGAATGAAAGATTTTGGGCTATATGTATTTACCATGCCACCATTGAATAGCTTCGTAAGTATGTGCACGTTCAAAAAATTATAACTATAAATTAAAAATTTTAAAAACCCCCAACGCAATTATGTCACTCGTAATGCCCATTATACGTCTAAGATCCCTTCCGCAGCTAACAGAAGAGCTGATAACTTTAAAACCGCTTAACCGATTTTGATCAAACATATCTAAGAACCATCGCCAAGAAACCTGCTTTCTATTAAAAAAAAACCGCATCCAAATCGGTTCACCCGTTTAAGAGCTATGATGCCACAGACAGACACACACACATAGCGGTCAAACTTATAACACCCCTCTTTTTGTGTCGGGGGTTAAAAATAAATATTAGTCGATCCATCTCAATTTAAATTTACTATAGTAGGTATTGCAAAGTTCACAGTTGTATGTACTATTCGTTACGATTAAACTTCGAATTTGAAGTAATAAATATGTTTTTATCAATATCATATCACATACTTAAATTAAAAATAACAATAAGTAAGGAATACATAAAAGCGAACGTTTACGCAAGGACATGTCTTTTGACAAACCGTTGTCAATTATGTCTGTAACTTTTGATTACGTGATTGCAAAAACTACATTTCAACGAATAAATTATTAGTTGCGCTAAACATTTAATCTTCAGTTTATTGCGGCGATTAATAATCACCTGATTCGCTCGCGACTTGCGGCTGCCGTATTACTTGTTAGCCGAAGTCTTCCGTGTCACAAGAATGAGACACAATACAATCTGTCAATACAATATCAATACAATCTATTGAAATAAATCTATCTCTTTTATCTCTAATATATAAAAATCCCGTGTTACGGTTTCTGTTATCGAACTCCTCCGAAACGGCTTGACCGATTTTTTTTTGTCTATATTTGGTAGGTCTGAGAATAGGTCGTAGGCAATTTTTCATACCACTATTATTCGCAGACGGGGTCGCGGGCAACAGCTAGTTAAAATGAACATGAATTCTAAATTCATTGAAATAAGATTCAAAATAACTTGATAGTAATAAAATGCCACGCCGTGCCATGCCGTCAGTGGGCGCCGGCCCTAAGCCAATTGTTGGCTTATATTTTTCGGGACGTTTTCATGCCGCCTAAGCTCTATCTAGTGTATAAATAATCTAAGTTTATTGCCTTACTAGCTTTTGCCCGCGACTTCGTCCGCGTAGAATACCAATTTTTGGTAAAGCTTCTTCATTTCTTTCATTGTATAAAACAAAAATCCGGCAACGGCAACATCCATCATTATTATCATTTCATCATTTCATCATCATCAGTATCAGTTAGCGAATATTATAAATCCCGTTTATTCTCTATCCCGTGGGAATATCAACAAATTTGTCCTTATTCTATGCAAATTTTCGCTTATTTTTATCCCGCGGGAATTTTGCATTTTCCCCGAGAAAAAGTAGCCTATGTCCTTAAAAGTGTAGCTTTCTACCGGTAAAAGAAGTTTTAAAATCAGCCCCGTAGTTGATTTCACTTATTTTTTCCCGCGAGAATTTTGCTTTTTCACGGAGAAAAGTAGTCTATGTAAATAATGGTTGGTGTAGCTTCCTATTGTTGAAAGAAATTTTCAAATCAGCCCTCAAGTGATATTCACTTCGTTCTATCCCACGGGAATTTTGCATTTTACCGAATAAATAGTAGGTAGCCTAGCCTATACCGCCGATAAAGGATAGTGTAGCTTTCTATTGGTCGTTTTTTTTTAAACTCAGCCCCGAAGTTAAATATACTATTTTTTATACCGCGGTAATTTTGCATTTATCCGGAGAATAGCATCCTATGTTAATCAAGGACAGTGTATCTTTTCTATTGGTGAAAGACATTTTAAAATGAGCTCCGAAGTTGATTTTTTTTTCTATCCCTTGGGAATTTTGCATTTTCCCGGAAAAAGTAGCCTATGTCAATAAAGGATAGTGTAACTTTGTACTGGTAAAAGATTTTTTTAATCGGCTCGGAAGTTTCAGAGATTAATCTATCCCACAGGAATTTCCAAAAATCCTGCATTAAGTTTTTTTGCTGTTATGTATGACCATTTACGTTTATACTGAATTTGAAAAGTTTAGTAATTGTAGTTACGGAGTTACGGAGATAGGATCCAGTTGATTTGAGTATATAAATCCTGATTTATCCTAATCCCGTGAGAATTTTCAAAATTATTGAAATTAGCTTTATACCTATTCTAATAGTCTACTTGATGCCCAATTTGAACAGTTTAGTAATCGTCGTTCGTCGTTATGGGGATAGCGTCACTCTCGATTGATGAAATATATACATCCCGTATATTCCTTATCCCGTGGGAATTCCGGAAAATTCTTTCTTATCGGATGCCTACGTCATACAAAGGACGTCTCTACATACAGCGGTTTAGGCTGTGCGTTAATCCGCCAGTCAGTCATTTAGGACTTCAGGACAAAGCATTTTATATGTATTTGCATTGCACCAAGCTTTTATGCGAGTTCAACAATGATGTTTGAATACTCAATTCGATGTTATTCGAAAAAGGTTGAACTCACATAAAAGCTTCATCATCATCATCATCATTTCAGCCGTAGGACGTCCACTGCTGGACATAGGCCTCCCTCATTGAAGCCCAATCATTACGGTTGGAAGCGACTTGCATCCACCTTGAACCTGCGGCCTTCACCAAAACGTCCGTCCATCTCGTTGGTGGACGTCCCACGCTGCGCTTGTAAAAGCAAAAGCTTGGTGAAATGCAAATACTACTTATTATAATTAGTTATTATCAGAGATCAGATCAGGAAGTGGTTGACAAACGTAGACAAATGGTTTGCAAAATTTGAAGTTTCGTTTCGTTTACATTGTGTCAAAATAAAAAATAATTTAAATCAAAAGCACTAAGGAGTATTGATATCAACTTCGAAGCAAATCACTCCCAAAATAACTTTCTACTCCTTTTTAACCCCGTCAAGGGATGAATTTCAATAAAATACGAAACACGTCTTCCATCAATTCTGTTTATGCAAAATTTGAAGTAGATTGGACCAAGGAATCACGTTGTCCCATACAAACTTTGCCCCCCTTTTTTACCCCCTTAGGAGTAGAACTACGAAAAATCCTTTCTTATCGGATGCCCACGTCATACAAAGAACACACCCTCCAAGTTTCAGGTCTCTACGATCAGCGGTTTAGGCTGTGCGTTGATCCGTCAGTCAGGACAAAGGATTTTATATGTATAGATAACAATAATGACATTGTTTGAAGTCACTTGTCAATAAATGCATAAGAGCAGCGCAGCAGAGTGGGTATAAGTTATTCCAAATTAAGGCTGCGTTTCCACCAGAGATGTGCGAGGATGCGTTGCGAGGGATGTGTTTGTCATGAACCAATAGAAACACTTCATTTAAAAGGTCCTAAGTGAATGAAGTGTTTCTATTGGTTCATGACAGACACATCCCTCGCAACGCATCCTCGCACAGCTCCGGTGGATGCGCAGCCTTAAGAAGATAAATTTATTGAAATTAGAATAGAAGTAGGAAAGGGGTAGGTCTTGACGTTAACATGATAAATACATTACCACAAAATTATATGGTTATAGTAGGTAACCAAACTTTATCAACTAATTAACAGGATGTGTAACTCTTACAAATCCTAGAAATACTTTTTAATAACCGGCAAAGTGCGAGTCTGAGGTAGGCGCAGTCTGGGTTCCGTATGCGTGCGGAATGTTGGGAGGTTTGCTATATTATTTTAAGACCTTTTTAAGAGGCCTTTTGTAGGATTTCCTTTAAACCATGACTAAAAAAAAACGTTTTCTCTATGAATTTTCCTTACTAACTAACTTTAAAACTCATTGTTTTATGAAGTTGAGCACGGTTGCCCTTTAGAATGTTTAAATGTGCATACGATCCACTGTTGGGATGTTGAACTCTCTGAGGATAGTAAGGAGTTAAGGTTGAGATCTGAAATGTAACTGGATGCCTTAGCAGTCTATTTTATCTAAAAACCAAAGTAAAAGTCATTTGTCATCGCAAATAAAGTTTATCCACTGACTTATATGTTTAGATATACTCAAACTTTCTTTCAACTATATATCAACTACTTATTAGCAACCGGCACGCCCCGGAAGCATTTGAAAGTTGAATTTCCTCACAAGTGTTTTGACGGATACTTCGCGCTTCTGGGCGTCACCAGATTTAGAATTAACGTCATTTTCCTGTTATCAGTGAAATGTTCGAGTTTTGAAGGGAGCGCCTTTAAAAGGAAAGTAGTGAGGCAGCGCTAAATATTCATAAGGTCGGGTTTCGGTATGCGAGGCACGCGCCCGGTCGACGCCCGCCCCGGCATTGACTAACTGTCTATTTGTGCTTCCACTCGGCTCTGGAAGACTGTCGACGACTCGTCACTCTGAACACGTGCAGGGGACAATTTCACAAATGTTAACTGCCATTTTTTCTATTTTGACTTTAAGCTTAAGATGTGGCTTGTTAAATGGGACCTGTGAGCACCACGGTGCGCCACTAACTGGCCTATCACGATTCACGCCTATATGCCAAACTTGTATTTATAGGATAAAGGTCTCATCGCATGACCTCATTCGTTTCTAAAGTGCACTTAAAGCTCAAAGCATTATCTTTTGATTTATGACATGAATCTGCATTTTTCCCTAATGTTATTTTAGAGGTATCTTAAAGTCTGTGTTCTTAGGAATCTGTATGATGAAAAATGCAAATCTGAAACTTTAACACTATATTTCGGGTTTCTTTAGTAAGAAGATGCCAAAAAAAACGTCTATTTTACAGTACCATTTACTACTCCTTTTTTACACAACTTTGGGTTAAAAAACAACCGTTAAATTGTGCCTGTAAAAAATATTTCCTCGCATTACATCCGCGTGTGAGTTTTTGTTGTCTATTGTTGTTCTGATTTTATCAACAGCTAGTAACGATTTCAAAACAAGATATCTACTTTAAAGCATAGCGGCAAAACTGCAATAAAAATAGACTGAAGTGTATTAAATTTTTTTCTTCAATACAAGCTTGTGTTAAGCCATAATTGGATCATTTTCCTTCTTTAGAAGATGCCTGAAGATGCGATCTAATTTGATATTGCACGCTTGGCTCATAAACTAACAAGCTGAACTGAGCGATACTTAAGAGGGTTTAAACCTGCTGAGCTGGCAACGTTGCATTTTTGTTAGTTTTTCTCGGTTGTTCCATAAAAATTGAATGAAAATTAAAAATGTTTTGTATACAAATTGTTGTAATGTATAAGTTAATGTGTCTACTGCAATAATAGTTCGTGATAAGACTTTAAAAAAAAAAACTAACAAAAATGCAACGTTGCCAGCTCAGCAGGTATAACCCCCTTATAAAGAGCACAGCCACGGCAGTGCCAACGACTGTAATTGACGTAATTTGATTTATTCATCGTTATGACCATATGGCAATTTAATCAGTTAATCTTTACAATCATGTCCATTTATCACAAATATTCAAAATTATACATACATACATACAATCTCACCTCTTTTCCAGCAAATGGGTAGGCAGATACTAATTTTTTTCCACCTGCTACGATCCTGGCATAAGTACATATAAATGAAGAAATACACGTATTGATCATGCTCAACGATCTATAATAGATAGCGATTATATACGATTGGCTGTTGCTTTGTTGTCTATTGATAACTTTGTCTGCGTCCCACGGGAACATAATAATTTTAATCAAGGATACTAGCTTTGCATTAGTGTTTTTATTAGTTCAGTTATTCCAGAGATAAACACATAAACAAAGTTTATCTCTATATTATTAGTAGATATATGTAGAATACTGTTGACAAATACCTATTTTGTGAGCAAATTAAATCCAAGATCATAAATATGTATCAGAAATAGATGAGTTAAGTAGTTTTATACTACTTAAATTACAGCTGAGTTATTTAAAGTGGCTATTAGAGTAGTATTTTTCCTTAAGTCACGATGGAATTTATGGTAGTGTAGTAAGTCGCCGTTGGTCCAATAGTAAATTATAATATATTCCGATCACTACGACTTATTGTCTTACAAAATGTTAACTTTATTTCTTTATTGAAAATTATCTTACTAGATAAACCAATAATAATAAACTCAAATCGTTTCATTTTTAAAAATATACAACTAGGTCGTTGGGTAAACTCGATAATCTAACCTAGTTTGTGCTAATTTTAAAAACCTTAAAAGAAGATTAAGTACCTGCCAAATTGCCACAGTCTAATAGTGGTAAATATTGCATTGCATTGGCTCATAAATTATTTAAAAATTCACTCAATAATATACTATCTTAATATTTGATTCTTACCTAACGCACCGTAGAACGTTCTCACAGGAAGTTCATAATGAACTTTGTTATCAAGCACCGCAACGATCATCAAGCGTCTTAGATCTAGGAATTACTTAGATCAAAAAGTGTCTGCGTGCGTTCGCGTGGGAGCCGCTCGCCGCGAAACCTAACCCCTCGTGCTTCGCGACCCACTTATCAGTCGTTGCATAACACAATCAAGCTAGTCAGTTACACCTATATAATTATGCACTTTTTCCCCTTGAGCAGTTTCGCGACCCCATTTTGTAGATGGTGTTGAGTGACTCATCGAATCTTTAACACTTGAGCCACAGTCAGCGCGTCGGAAGAGGTGTAGGTTACGAAACCTTTAAAAAATGCGGGGTTTTTTATTGGCTTTATTTGACCATTGTTAGGCCATCTTGAACTGACGTTCTTAATGTATGAAATTGACCTAGTCTGCATATTTATCCTTTTTACTGGAACTGTGACGGAAGTTACTTGGATGTCCCCATGCTTACCTAGTCGATTGGGAATCAAGTAGTAAAATTATTTTCAAAATGATTAATCAATAAATTCAAACAAACAATACTCGTGTATGTGAACCCACAACCCTTTGCTTGAGATGCAGATGGTCTTGACACAGAAGTTATTTATGTTTATTATTTACCTGTAAATAAATTATGCGCCAAAACTGCAAGATGCAAGTGTCTGAAATACGATATTAAGACACATACCCAGCGTCAGCCGCTTGCGTAACCGTGCAAAACTTCAGCCGCCGGTCGCCCGCATACAAAAGACATCAACGCGTTTACACGTCAAGTTCGGTTTTCTTTCACTTATTTTTTAGGGAAAGCGCACTCGATATCTAAATAAATATTTATCAGCTATTAATATTAAAGGGTTAATGTCACGCGCTCGCGATCGATAAATCAAGCAGCTAAGCACGTGGTAGATCCGGGTCAAAGAAAACGAGTTCTTATTTATCATTTCGGACGGTGACAAATTATGCATTTTACCGTGTCGAAATTTTGATCACTTTGATGTTTCTGTATTCAAATATATTCATAAAGATATTCTTTGAATATATTTATTATACAATAGCTGCCCATTAGTGCGTCAAACTGGGATATTTTTTTAAACGAGTTCACAGCTCACTTTTGGTATCAATAATATAGATTATAGATGTTGTTGAAAGAATAACAGTGTGTAGGTCACAATCATAAGCGCGTGAAAGACACCGTGTACGTTGCAACATCAAAAAGCAATAGATTGGGGAACAAAGAGTTATTAAACATGCAAGCACAACGCGTGTACTAATCGCGTGTAGCAACCGCGAGTGCCGACCCACGGCCCGCACCCGCAGACTAGACCTACTAGCTTTACCCAAGCCCCATTACCAAACCTTGCCAAAAAATGAAAACTAAACTTAATTTCAATAGAATCTGGCAATCTCTTCGATACCTATGGCCAACTGACACGGACACCTGACTGGTTAGATTCCTAAAGATATTACTGTATTGAAAAACCAAATAATTAAAAACAAATTTTAATCTTATCACTAGGGACCTAGTCATTGTGGTCTAGTGGTTTGACCTATGCCCTCTCAAGCAGGGGGCGGTGCGTGAGTTCATTGCCAGGCTCGCACCTCTGAGAGAAAATATATTTGACATCGTGAGGAAATCTGTATACACCTGCGAAGAAATTCAATGGTGTGTGTGGGAGGTTCCCAGTCCGCACTGGGCCCGCGTGGAGACTATAACCCAAGCCCTTTCATTCTGAGCGGAAGCCTATGCCCTGCAGTGAGACGCATATAGGGTGAGATGTGTGATGTGTGTGGCTAAGAACCCAAACATTTCGGTCTCAATGTCTACGAGATTGACAAATTCAAATAAAATGAAGTTTACATTTCTGTTGATATTTACAACCATACCTACTTTCCTACAAATACAAACTCCTACAAAGAAAAGAAAAATATATCTACCCCCTATTTTTGGCCAAAAAAAAATAGAATTACCTTAAGTAATATCAAAGCAAACGCTTCCGTAGATGAATGAGTATTAGACAATCAAATAGGTGATCATTTCATATTTGCTGTATAACTTTAGTTCAGTAATATAGGTAAAGGTGTGTATCGACTTGACTTCGCATGATTTCATGTAACTAACGTGCTATTTACAAATCAACGCAACATTTTATGGTAGGTACAGTATGTCGACATTTAATGATGGAACTATGAACCGTGTAATAAGCATTTTGTATTATTTAAATGACTTGGTCGAATAATGTATGGGCTAGCTGTCGGTATTATCGAACTGTGTTATTTCATATTTTTACGCGTAACGGTTTCTGGGGTACAGTGCTGTGACGGACAGATATATGGACATCAGATGTAGCAAACTAATTAGATTATTCATAGCAAAAGGAGTATTTAAGTAGTCATTGCTTGTTATCTACAGGGTTATTTATAATTCACTAGCATCCTTTTAACCCTAAACTCCTACCACTTAAACAATTGTTTTTTGTTTTACGGCTTTTGTCATAACTTAATATTTTTGGTGTAATTACGTTTTGACAATTTGAGATTACCTCTTATTTTTACGATACTCTGTGTATTTGTATGGGAAAAAAGTGCTTCATTTTAAAAAGTCGTAGAACAAAAAACATTTGTTTGAGTGATAGGAATTCAGGGTTAAGAGGATGTCAGTGAATTAAAAATAACCCTGTATACGTATCGTTTCCATAAGGTAAAAAAATAAACAAACGGTTGAGGTCGTTCCGAAAACCTAATCTTATTTTCAAACCCTTATATCTTACACTAACGTGTCGCACAAACGTAGTTGTCTTGCAAATTTTTGTCAAAAAGGAAAATAAAAAAAATAAAAAAAAATATCACGGGACAATTCACACCAATTGACCTAGTCCCAAAGTAAGCTAAGCAAAGCTTGTGTTATGGGTACTAAGCAACGGATAAACATACTTATATAGATAGATACATACTTAAATACATATTAAACACCCAAGACCCGAGAACAAACATTCGTATTTTTCATACAAATATCTGCCCCGACATGGGAATCGAACCCGGGACCTCAAGCTTCGTAGTCAGGTTCTCTAACCACTAGATCATCTGGTCGTCAAATGAAAATGTACACGCTTTTACAACTTCTTTTATTTACAGTGTAGTATGATGAAAAAACATTTGGCCTCTGTACTACGGAAAATAAGTGCTACAAATCGACATAATTGTTATCTTTCTCATACAAAAAAGTGACAATTATCATATCAATTATCAATGAATGATGACAATTGTTATGTGGAATTAGCTGTTGCCCGCGACTCCGCTTACGAATAAATCGTTTATCGCTTTCCCGCGGGAACTATGCAACTCGGGGATAAAACCTACTTATCCCTATGTCCTTCCTAGGGTTTAAAATTATCTCCACACCAAAGTTCATCTAAATCGGTTCAGCGATTGAATCATGACAGACAGACACACTTTTGCATTTATAACATTAGTATGGAAGTATGGATAAGGATGGACATGGAAGTATGGATTTTAGCACTTGTAACGTTTGTGGCATAGGGGGTTGCTGTGTTGGGATCATTTGGCTCTGGTATTTGGTGGCCGCAGCAACAGTGCGCGCACACTCGGCGCAACGTTCTCGCAAGCGAGACAGTTAGATAATGTTGCGAGAGGTTTCCTCGTGTTACGTGCGAGCACGCCCGACCCGCATCTATTTTCTTATTGCCTATTAGCAAATGCCTATCACCTCTGCAAGTTTTAATTGACAAAAACTAAGAATATTGTGCTTGTCAAGATGAAATGGAATGTGGGAACAATATCGATATCACGATGTAATTAAGCACGACGGTGCGCGGGACCTGTTCTCGTAAAGCCCCCGTATGCACAATGTATAAGTAATATTGGTTAATAAAAACGACGGCTGCATTATTAGTGGTTAACTCATACACATTCTTCTACTCTGACAATTAACAGAAGTTAAATCGGTAGTTTAGGAAGACCTGA
Source organism: Archips crataeganus (assembly GCA_947859365.1). Lineage (NCBI taxonomy): Eukaryota > Metazoa > Arthropoda > Insecta > Lepidoptera > Tortricidae > Archips > Archips crataeganus. The sequence continues at coordinate 11,421,839 of OX402047.1, forward strand.
GCATAGAATTAAAAATCTAAAGGAAATCCATTGACTATCTAAACAGCAATGAAATAATTTCGTCAGCCAAGCTGCACACAAAAGCATCAAATGTCATACATAATCCTAGAAGAACTAATAATAAGAAAGAGACGTCCTTGTCGCTTGCCCAAGCGCTGACATTTCGATGCAGTCAAAGGTCACGCGCGGTACGCTCGCTACCTTTGGCATTTTACGCTTCCAAGTGACATTTTACTTCTAAAACGAATAAAAACAGTTAATGAAATGTCAGTAAACGTTTTGTTGAGGTTGCATGCTGTAATTTGTAATCGTTCGCGCTGCAACGTAAGTGTGTTAGGAATAGGAAGTGTTCTGCTGTAACTGTGACCAATACGCATAACATGCATGCACGGCAGCGACCATTGTCTGATGCAAATCTGGACCAAATTGATTCAATAAAACATTATTCAACAGATTTTTGTTGCATGAAGCCGATAGATATTAAAAAATAAGCAACAGCGGGATGCTTATAATCTAATAAACATTTGTTTTGTTCATGCAGCGGTTGCCGATGGGCACCGATGGAAACGGCAAGCAGACGACACAGCCAAGAAAGAGGAGAGCCTGGAGCTAGAGCTATGCAAGGACAAGGACGCCGGCGAGTGGTTCCGGCTGGTGGCCGGCGAGGGCGACAACTGTCGCGACGTCATCCAGTGCACCGCCTCGGTCAGTACCTACCTTAAACACTCAATACTACTTTTACGCACGCTCTTGTGCACGCCGGCGACCTTTATCAGACCATTCATTATCATTGCATTATAATTCCCGAGTTACTTCTGAAAATATTCGATGAGAAATCAATCGGCTAACATGTTCATGTATATTACTTACCTATCGCGAGTAACATTTACAACCTAGCCACTCACATTCCTGAAGCTCATATATTAAGCATACTAGACTGTGTACGTAGTCTCTGTTGACTCACTTTGTATTTACCCGTAGGAAATAGTTACACAGTAGGTATTTTAATAATGAGTAATTATTTTTAATCGTAGGGTATCCAAGCCATTCGTTGTCCGGCCGGCCTATATTTCGACATCGAGAAGCAGACCTGTGACTGGAAGGATGCCGTTAAAAACTGCAAACTGAAGAACAAAGAGCGCAAGATCAAGCCTCTTTTGTACACAGAGGAGCCTCTATGCCAGGACGGGTATCTCGCTTGCGGGGACTCCAACTGCATCGAGCGCGGTCTCTTCTGTAACGGCGAGAAGGACTGTGCCGATGGCTCTGACGAAAATTCTTGTGGTAAGTGTTAGTTGTTTGTCTAAAGTAAGATTGTGTTTGTTTTTAACCCGACGTTTACTTAAAATGTAGCCGTAGTAAGTGTATTGACTTAATGTCCAATCCACCTTGATCTAAAGATTTTGGAAACTCCTTTATTTATGAATTTATTACTACTCATGAGTCATGAACCATCTTTTTCCATCAGGGTCACGATATTTTTTAGTTTTTTAGTACTTAGTTTTACTTACTTAGTCTTACTCAGTCTACTTAGTCTACTTTTTACGTATATACCTATACAATTTTGATAACAGTTAAGAGAAGCTTAGTTTTCCTGCGACGTCGCATAGTTTCGTTCTTTCGATAATTTTTTGAACAATGCTGTAACAGACAAGATTAAATACTGGCACGTTTAAACTTCTTCGTTCGTAATTTATTTTTAAAGTTATAGCAGTATGCTGATGAACTTGATATGTGATTACTGCTACGAGTATATCCATAAAAGAATTATAATAATCGTGATGGCCTCACATCGCCATTTCCTACAATCGCTTGTCATAAGCGTGACACAGGCACCGCCCGTTCAATCTGTGGGCCTGTTTTTAGTTATTTACGTATTGAAAATAATATGTTTATTAGAATGAATGAAATACCGTAGTTACAACCCACTCGCAAGAGCAGTAGCACCGGTGCAAGATATTGAAAAAAAAAAGTAGTACAATGGCTTGCGACATAGTTCACAACACACATGTATTCATTGAATTCAATGATTACTAACAACTTAATTACTTATAGATGACTGTCGCGTATCGTGTAATTACTCGGAAAATTTATATCCTACAGCACTATATTGTAATTTGCTCATAACTCTCATAAGTGATTCACTAGCTTTCAACTAAGAATCAGTAAATAACTGATACAAATCAGTAAACTTAGTGTGAAGTTTTCATTACTGTTTTATATTGATGATATTGACTGATAATCTGAATAGATAACTGAACTTGAACGAGTTTTTCAAACAGAACTATCTCTTAAAAGCGTGACGAATGACCTGCCTGATATGCCAATCAGTTGGCCTAAAAAAACATCTCAATGTTATGTCGTAACATACCTTTAGCAAATGGGGTGTTATTCTTTTTTTATTTGCATCGGATGTATAGATAGGTAGTTTAATTAACAGCTGACAACCTAAACCATTCTAGTGAATGTTTTCACCCGGAGAGGTGTTCAGATGATTATCCTTTACTTTAGCATGACCGCGATACATTTTAATGCGGCGCAGTTCTGGGAAAAGCAGGTTCTACTAAAAGCGCTTACATCACAAAGCGCTGACTCTTTTCGAGCTCCAAGGTTGCGGTGTCAAACTAGTTCACGCGATCTCTTTCTTTTGTGAATTATTCATTGAAAAGTTTTCATTTTTGTTCCATCAATGTTAAAATAAACTACAATTGGCTTTAATACATTGTCTATTGCATTTTCGAGAAGCATAGCTTTGTCATTCCGAACACATTTTACAATAATTGTGACTTGAAATTTAAATGAAGCTGGCAACGACGCGCTGTAGATATCAAGTACAAAAAGAGGGTAAACAATTACATTCGCCAGTAGCAATGACCCTGACGCAGCATTACAATGAAAACGTGGAATCGAATAAATACAGTCCCTTGAATTTACTAAAAACGTTCTTGTGGTGGTATTTTATTCTTTGAGTAAGTAAAGAGTAAGTAGGTAAAAAATGTGCTACATTAAAATGTAATTAAGCTGAATGCTTTTAAAACGCAATATCACTAAGTCAAAAAGTGAAATCCAATCGTGTGTCAGCTGTAGCGAGTGATTTGACCAAGCGAAAGTACCCATACTGGTTCCGACTCTCGCGTCGAGTCTCGTGCACGCGTCATCGCTACACCCATGCCCATGGATACCCAATAACTCGATTCCCCGAACGTGACGCCTCTTATTCATGTATTTTTAAATCATTTACGCCATGAAATATGACCAACGATTTGATTACATTAAGGTTGACATTTAATTTAAATTATTTAGCAGTTTAATGACATTGGGAATCAGAGTAGGCAACGAATTATAAATGTTGCAAATTCTTAAAGTTTACATACAGTAAACGATGCAGGCGACACCATTTTTATCAAAAATATTATATCTTGTCTATTACTCGTTGACTGTACGCTGTGCCCAAGTTTGCAAATTATACTACATAATCAATTAGTTCATTAAAAACTTGAACCCTTTAGCTTGTAAAATATGAGCTTGTATAATATACCGGTTGGATATTCTAAGGTAGATATGATATTTAGAGTTGCACAGTAACAGTCGAAATTCAAATAGACTGACCAGAACTACGATTGGTTAATGTTGTTGCAGACATCGACAACGATCCCAACAGGGCGCCACCTTGCGACTCCACGCAGTGCGTGCTGCCGGACTGCTTCTGTTCGGAGGACGGCACCACTATCCCCGGCGACCTGCCGGCGCGCGACGTGCCGCAGATGATCACCATCACCTTTGACGACGCCATCAATAACAACAACATCGAACTCTACAAGGAAATATTCAACGGAAAACGCAAGAACCCCAACGGCTGTGACATCAAAGCTACGTACTTCGTCTCCCACAAGTACACCAACTACTCCGCCGTGCAGGAAACTCATCGCAAGGGCCACGAGATCGCCGTGCATTCCATCACGTAAGTTCAAACAAGTTACCAGAATTTTAAAAATCTTATATGTATAGTTAACCGGAATCAATGACAATTTATTTACGTAAGACATCTTTTAATAATGATTATATTATAGAGTCTATTCTCTACCACATTTAAGACTAAGCAAACATTGTATTCATAATTAGTAGAGTTGTAGTTAAATTTTATTTTCTAATTTCCTAGCCACAACGATGACGAGCGCTTCTGGAGTAATGCCACAGTGGACGACTGGGGCAAGGAAATGGCCGGCATGAGAGTCATCATCGAGAAGTTCGCCAACGTCACGGACAACAGCGTGGTGGGCGTGCGCGCGCCGTACCTGCGCGTCGGTGGCAACAACCAGTTCACCATGATGGAGGAGCAGGCCTTCCTGTACGACAGCACGATTACGGCCCCCCTCTCTAACCCTCCTCTATGGCCTTACACCATGTACTTCCGCATGCCTCACCGTTGCCACGGCAACCTGCAGAGCTGCCCCACGAGGAGCCATGCCGTGTGGGAAATGGTCATGAACGAGCTGGACCGCCGCGAGGATCCCACCAATGATGAGTACCTCCCGGGCTGCGCTATGGTAGATTCTTGTTCTAACATCCTCACCGGTGATCAGTTCTACAATTTCCTCAACCACAATTTCGACCGTCATTACGATCAGAACCGTGCCCCGTTGGGTCTCTATTTCCACGCTGCGTGGTTAAAGAATAACCCTGAATTCTTAGAGGCTTTCTTATACTGGATCGATGAAGTTCTGTCCAGCCATAATGACGTATATTTTGTGACTATGACTCAGGTCATTCAATGGATCCAAAATCCCCGCACTGTGACTGAGGCTAAAAACTTCGAGCCCTGGAGGGAACGTTGCGCGGTGGAGGGCATCCCCTCGTGCTGGGTGCCGCACTCGTGCAAGCTCACCTCGAAGGAGGTGCCCGGTGAGACCATCAACCTGCAGACGTGCCTGCGCTGCCCCTCCAACTACCCGTGGCTCAACGATCCCTCGGGAGACGGCCATTACTAGGGTTGATCAGATCTCGAGCCGGCGAGCTCTAATTAGTTCATATTCAATTGAGAGTGAAGAGTGCATGGATAACATATTCTAAGTCAGAGCCAAAATGACAATTGTACTTTCACAAAATGGTATTCTAATAATTTTTAGCTTTGAATATGTTTTCATGTAAAGTCGAAGTGTATCGGGTCATAATCCCGTTCGTAGTGTAAGTGTACCTACCTAAATATAATATAATAGCTCACATAAATATTTAATAGGACCTTTAACATCTTATGTGATTTTCTTATGTAAGTCTGTTTGATAAAATTTTAAAATATAAAATACAAAATAAAAGTTGATGTTGACTTAACCCCGTACCTTAACTCATTTAACCTTCCTGCCCGATTTACAAACATCTCTGAATCATTAGGTACCTAATGAAGTTTAGATTTTAAATTTTAAATTTAAAATTATTTAGTTAATTTGTATATATAAATATAGTAGGTATCTAAAAAAAGATTATAAAGTAGAATGAACAATCGTTTTTATAAAGAAATAAGTACATAAAGTGGCTTTATTTCATTAAATCCCCATAATTATTCTAACTATAATAATACCATTATTTATAAAATACCTATATATTACACAAGATGGAAACAGTGTTCGAATGTCTATCTACACTAGAAATCTTAGTACAATAATAGGTAGGTATAACTGGATTCCATAATTTTAGCATGCGTTTTCAGTTTTCTACACGACCTCAATTAGTGCAAAGGCTACTCTATTTAGTAAGGTAGCTACTGCCTGTCAAATACTTCATATTACAAATATGTAAGATAATGATGCAATGTACAAATGTACTTGTTCATGAGAGTTCACGAGACACGAAACGATTACGATGATACCCAAGAGCACCTCATAGGTTAACGAAGTAATGACAGATACAGTTACATGAACGTTTTAACATTAACAAACCCGTCAAGGCACAAGCCTGACAAAATAGATTGGTACGAGTAAGTAAATCAGTGATTTTTGATCATATACAATGTATAAGTATTATACATGTACCTACATGAATCATAGAACGAACCTAAAGTAAGTTGATAAAATGGAACAACCGCACTTTACGCTCTTACTTCCTTGACAAAAAAGTCTCCTTGGCAAAGTTCGTTACATCTGTGCTGACTGCAAAGTAAACGTAAGTTCGTTCACTCACAATCAAGAATTTCTAGCTTTCTAACACAACGTGCAAACTGACAGTTAGACAAACAGTAACATGAATTTGAAGTGCTTGTTAAATAATATCTTTTGCTTGCGGTTTCGGGTTGTGTGGATACTATCAAGTATTTTTTGGTTATTCTGCTGCGACATTTGTTTATGACATACTGGCTGATGCCCGCGGCTCCAATGAAGTAGATCGAAAGGGCTTATTACACTTTGCTAAATTTAGGATTCTAAATTATTTAGAAACCTAATTTAGTAAAGTGTAATCGCGTTTAGCTAGTAAGGATCCTATAAAGTATCCTAATTAGAAGCAAGAATGGTTTCTGGCAAGCTGAATGATTTAGCATCCTAGTTAGGACAGGTGTTAGGATGACTAAGTTTAGCTAAGTGTAATAGCCCTTAAAACGTATTTTCCCGTGGCAAAAAGTAGCCTATGTAGGTACTCTTCAGCCGTTCAACTGTGTCCATACAAAAAAATCACGGCAATCCGTTGCTCAGTTGTGACGTGAAAGAAGGACAAACAAACAAACACACTTTCACATTTATAATATTAGTTTGGAATTACCAGAACATATAATAATGTAGTTGTAAAGTCTTTTACAGTAACAGTGTGATAAAATTTGTTCTATTTGAAATTCATCACAATCAATCTTACTTATATTATAAATGCGGGTAGGTATTTACTTATGTGCTTGCGTGTCACAGTAGTCCCACGTTCTTATAACAATTGTCGAAAATACAAAGATTGTTAATTAGATAATACAAAATATTTTGTGCATGCTTTAAAATCTATGAAATATAATCCTTCGGTAGCAAAATCTTTTTTTTAGCTGCATTTTTCAGCATTTATATTCTTTGCAGCATTATTCAATAGTTCAAAAACAAAACATTCGTATTCTTGGCCCACGAAACAATTAAACAAAACAAAATGTATTTGAAGGTCTACATTGCTATAAAACTCTACGACGACGTAGAACAGCTACCACCAAGGCACTTGGTACTCTTGGATAAATTTAGTACTTGAATAATTTAAATTAAATCTTCAGCTATAAAATAAAATGGCATATAAATTGTCGGGGGCAACGTGGGGCAACCAAACTAAAAGTTTTGATATATCAATAAGTCAATATTTTCATTGCTAATTTGGACGTGATGCGTAGAGGACTTATTATTTTATTTTAAAATAAGGCATAGCAATCATATTTATACGCTTTGAAAATTCACTACATACCCTCTTGAATCTCTATTATAAAAGATAACCACTTGCATATACAATTATTTAAATAATTGACCGTAAACAAACCGCTAAATAGAATGCTTGTTGATAACGATAGTCTGCATGCGTACGGTATGACAACTTCAACTGAGAGTAATTCATAATTTTTTTTTGTGACATACATATATCACATTTTTGTATTTTAAAACTAGACATCCTTAACTACCCGTCTTGGTAAAAAAAGTGTATAATTAAATTGGATTATTGATTTTATAGAATTTTGCCTTCTACCAGAACCTGTGTGCCTGTGTGTGTTGGTTACTCTTTCATGCTAAAAGGGCTGTACCCTGTAGGTACCCACGTTGGATGAAATTTGAAAATATCACAGGCTACTTTTATCCCGATAATCCCACAGGATCCATCTAAAAACCCAAACTTTTAACCGCTAAGTCTGAGAGACATGACATTTTACACGCGTGTTTGTAAATGAAGACCACGATTTCTGAAATTCACATAGAAATTATTTAAGTAAAAATTCCAGATTTTCAATTTAACTCTCAGATCATTAGAACGACTATTAGGTTTTCGCGAGCGAAGCCGAGGGTATAAGTGTGTTCAGTTAAAATTAAATAAGCGTTTGATAGACAAACAGACTCAATTAATTTTTAATTCTTTAACAATGGAAATAAGCAATGGAAACAAATTAATAATAACATCGACCTCGAACTAAAACATTTTATCTACATTATGGGATGGACTGGTAATCAACAACGACGAGATTTTGGGGGTTTTTACTCTGTCATGGCATGGATCAACATACATAGATACGTAAAACGATCATATTATAATAATTAATAAGGTACGTTCTATTTTAATATTCAAAAACTAAAACTTACATTTAACTCCTTTTCTTTAGTTGGTATTATTATCTACATATACCTTCATCATCATTTCAGTCGAAAGATGTCCACTGGTGAACATAGTCCGCCCCCAAGATTCGCCAAACAGATCGGTCCTGTGCCATCCGCATCCAACGCGTATTCATCTACCATACATATCTTATCTATCCAGCGCGTATGCATCTACCTTCGTTTCATTAGTATTACGTATAAGAATACGAATAAAATTACATTACATATATATACATTCCTGTGTATACACTCAACCCAAAACTCTCAGCTTAGGTGTATTTACGTACTTTGTATACAGAGGTGTTTGCGAAGAGGAAAACAATTTTTTGCTATAAAGGGTAATGACCATAAGAAATATTTATTTGGAACAGGATACCTATCAACATTTTCCAGGTATAAGAAACCGGTAAGTATAAATAATTAAGTGATGTAGCATGTCTTGTTTACCTTTGAATAAAACCACATTAATGTTTTTAAGTTCACAACTCTATTTTAAAAACCTTTGTTGTATTTGATCGGTTTAGGTAGTGCGTATGAACGATGTAGGTATTTATTACTTGTTTACACGTAAGTATAAGATTGAGAGCAAACTAATCGTGGGTATAAATAGTCGACCAAGTAAGTGCTTTACCATTTGACATGACAGTTCCTACATCAGAATAAAAACAAGGCTGACTTCTAAGTGAAAGTAGCCTTTAATGTTTTATGCATTAGAACTGACATTGAACCTTAGGGTGGTAATAGTAAATTACTGCAGAGGCCTCGAAATAGCGGATTGCCCGCCGAGTAGTTATAGATGGCCGAGTGTTAGAGAGGCCATCTAGATAGGTATATGAGGCCGTCAATCCCTGTTCGCGGCAGAGGCTTGTAATGCGCTTTTATCAAACATGCAATGAAATAAATAAAAACTGACACATTTACAAAGGCCGGCAAAGTTGTATGAAATTCCATTATTGACCTCTCGTCTAGACGCACCTGCAACGTCACAGCATTTCGCGGCCTATTATAAGGAACATAATAATATCGTCAATATTATCATAGCATGTTTACCCTTTATTTGGAAATGTATACCACAATACACATTACCTAACACCATCTTTTCGTATTTTTTTTTAATATAGAATTTTCAGGAGACCTAATTTAAGACGAGGTTTGAATTACCAACTTTTTTAAATTTTGCCAAATAAAGGGTTAAGAAAAGGAATTTCTTTTTCGGCTATACAAGTTTGATATTTTCTCAGTGACAGTGATGCTTTTACCATGTGCTTTTCATGTTCATGCGGCTTTAAGATGCAACATTGTGCAACATAAAATGCAATGTATTTTGCGTAACAATGAATAGTTAATAATTATCTATTTTTGTAAACAGTGTTTGTTGTCTGACGCATTACAATGACACGCATGACAAGCCCGCCGCAGACAATAGTTGCGGGCGCGGGCGCCACCAACGCGCCATTGGTAAGACACGCAGTGGGCGGCCGTTGCACATCATCCCATCTCAGCCATCTGTACACCTATCGTCAGGCTCTGACGAACTTTCCATTTTGTTTTGCAACCAGCTGTAAATCTCCAATGAATAAGGACAATTTAAGGTATCAGAATTGTTAGCGGCATCTAAATAAATAGAGAGTTAAAACCAATTTCTGCAATGAAGTGGCATTTAGTGAGTGCGATGCAGGCTGCGCCTCCACTGAGAGTGAAAGCAGTGAAAGTCATCTCTAGCCGCAGTGCGTTTCGCAGCGCAGCCGCAGCCCCGGCTTTCCTTGTTACCATCTCTAGACATTTGGTGGCATCATAAATTTAACTATGTTGACCTATGAACTTAGCACATTTAATGCCGAGTTATATCATATCACACATATACCATCCTCTCTTATTTTATTTATCTAGTTAATTTAGCAGGAGACGTAGGTATGTGAACTAACTAAATTTTTGCTGCAGAATGTACCTTCACATATAAAACAGCGGTAAATAAAGCAATTAATAGTTGTGAATGGCTCAAAAATACCTGTCACTGGTGACGGTTACTGGATGTCATAAAGATGAAATTTGATACCCATAAATTAGCTGTTATTAGCTAAAGGCCAGTCACAAATTAACGGCGGCAAGTTCTGATACTTATGTGGTTAGAGCAGTACTGGTAGTAACCAGTAGGTACTTAGTATATATTCAAGTCTGCAGTTTCAAAAGACCTGTGCCAATTTCGTAGCACTAGGAAATATGCGTAATTTATCAATTTATTTAGGTTTTTCGCTTTTTACTTTTTTAAGATGGAGAGCCACCATAACAGATAAACATAAATACATTATAGGAAGCGCAAGAGCGGTAAAGTTGTATCCAAAAAGATGTTCTTAGGTATACATTCTTTTACATTGTTCAATGATATTCTTTGTGTTACCATGATAATCTTTGTAATCGACAGTACCAATTTGCTGCACATTATAATGCAACCTCGTCTTATTAAGAAGACGAATGGAAAAGACCCACTGCTTCAATACCCATATCGTCTAAGCATATTTTAATAAATGTCCAGAGTTAATTCTATCACATTGTGATCTACTACAACTCGCAGAATTTTAGCTGGGTTTGGGTTTGGCTAATACATATATGTATGTACTAGCTTTTGCCCGCGACTCCGTCCGCGTGGAATTAGTAATTTGGGCAGCTTATTTTTTTTTTATCCAATTTGCTTTTTGTCAATTATGGCTCTCCTTAGTTCCTCGATATAAAAAAATTACCCGCCCCCGAACTCCCCCGCACACCCGCGTTCACATTCAACACCGTACTCCCAAGTCAAGCGTGCCTATAGAAGTTTTACTTCAAAAACCCCCGATTTTGAAACATTCTTCCGCTCCGCTCCTATTGGTGTTAGCGTGACGATATATAGCCTATAGCCTTCCTCGATAAATGTGCTATCTAACACTGAAATAATTTTTCTAATCGGAGCAGTAGTTCCTGAGATTAGCGCGTTCAAACAAAAAAACCTGTTCGATAAATTCTTAAAATAGACGTATCTTTCTTATTTGTGACCCGATTCAAATGAAACAAACACTAAATGTTAATCCAAGAAAATACCAACGTATCAGTGAAAACCGCTTTCTTCTAGGTTAAGCCGTTTCTGAGGTTAGCGCGCACAAACGCACAGACAAACAGACAATAATTCTAAAAATCATTGTTTTGGGTTCTATTGTGCTAATAAATACACAGTGACAGTTTTTCTCAAATATCTTCAATGTACAGACAGCGACTTGTTACAGATTTATTATATGTATAGATATAGATTATACATTTTTATTCCTCATACCTCTTAGTTGTTAACTTTTATATTGTGTTATAACATTAAATACTTACTAATAATTTACTAACAAACTACAATGCAGGCTGCATTATTGACTAATTTAGCAAGGTACAATGTCTTCTTACAAGGTCAACTGAAAATGTTTACTTTCTTAACCAAGCATTTTTCCTGTCTGTCTCATGGCTGGACAAAAACCTCGAAAGGGCATCTGACCTGTTATTTTTAATTATTTTATTTTTGCCATAGGTACTAAGGTGGTATACATGTACCTACTACTCGTACCTACTTACTTTTCTAATTGTAATTATTGTAAATAATGATAATGATAGAAAACGAATAATGTACTTAGTACTGGACGGTGCTTGGAGGTTAGAATTATTTAGAAACTGTCATCTATACATCTATATTTCCATACATAAATCACTGAAAAATCCAGCCCAGTGCGTGTCGGATCACACATAAAGAAGGGTTCCGTAGTCTAATTTTAATTTCGACTTCAGAACGCTTTTAAATTTGTTTATTACCTCAGTACTCCCTCATTTATAAAAGGACTAGCTTTTGCCCGCAACTTCGTATGCGAAGACAATAACGTTAGTTGTTTGGATTAAATTTGGCCCACAGGTAGTTTAATAGGATGATGCCAGGAAAATGCAAAGTTCCCACGGAATAGGAATAGGTAAGTGGATTCTATGGCCGCTAAGCCGAGGTGCCCTAGTGGTTTGACCTATGGACTCTTAAGCAGAGGGTCGTGGGTTTGTGCCCGGGCTTCCACCACTGATTATTTCCTAATTCATGTGCTAAATTACGTTTGAAGTTTACTATGAGCTTTACAGTGAAGGAAAACATCGCTAGGAAAGCTGCACACACCTGTGAAGAATTTCAATGGCGTGTGTGAAGTTCCCAAATCGCACTGGGCCCGCGTGAGAACTACTCCCCAAGTCCTCTTGTTCTGGGAGGAGGCCTGTGCTTGATTTAAACAGGCTTATTTTATCCCAAGAAAGTGCAAAGTAAAGTTCCCACGGGATAGAAATAACTGTTTTGACCTATTTTGAAAATCATAGCCAGTGTAGCATTAAATTAGTGACTTTTAAATCAGGTCCTAAGTTCAATTCACTTATTTCTATCCCGTGTAAATTTTGCATTGTCCCGTAGAAAAGTAGCCTTTGACAATCAGGGATACTGTAGCTTACTATTGGTGAATGAATTTTTTAAATCAGCTCCGAAGTTGAATTCAGTTTTTTCTATTCCGTGGGAATTGGTCTTTTTTCTGGGGTTTTTTCTGTGCATCTATATTTCAGTTTGTATTTAGTACGAAATGTATGATTTCACGGGATGACCGTAAAAGTAATAAAAAAAAAATGAAGTTGAAAAAATAAGTACAAAAAAAAAAAAAAAGATACTTCATAGCTAACTTGTTTAATTTTGTATTTTCCCAAAGAAAAAGTAGCCTATGACAATCAGGAATAGTCATATCACATAATATGTAAGAATTTTTAAAATCAGCCCCGAAATTGAATTAATTTATTTCTAGCCCGTGGTAATTTCGCATTTTCCCGGATAAAAGTAACCTATGTCAATGCAAAGATAATGTAGCTTTTTTTTTAAAAATCTTTATTTTAAGGAACTTTGATCAAGTGGATTGAACATGTCAGTTCTAATAGGCCTTAACTAGATAAAAAAAAGTACCAACCTTACAATCAAAACACATGGCTCAAGCCAAGAGGGATACGACACGACCCCCAAATCACAATGCCGAAGCCCCTGACACAGACCACCAAACCCGTACACGGGTTCTCTGTTAAATAAACGTAACACAGTCCATTTACTTGCTTTCTAAAAATTCGTATACAAATCTAGCAGCCTGCGACAAGGGCTCCGACAGTATAGCTTGGAAAACACCAATATTTAAGAGGGTAAGGTCCCAGACTCTACAGAACGTATCCCTCTTGACTCGAGTCCTTGCACACTCCATCAATAAGTGATGCACATCCTCAACCATACCACACTCATCACAATTTGGCGACTCCGTCTTCTTCATTAAATGCGCAAACTTATTTAGAGGAACATGGCCAGACCGAAGCCTATGCGCACAAACCAGTTTTGCTCTGGAGAGCCTAGCAGAGTCAAACCAAGGCACATGAGGAAGCTCAGCCTGCATAGTTCTGTACCAAATGCCCTTTAACTGAGAACGATCACTAAAATGTTCTTTCCAAAGATCATAACATTTGCTCTTATACCGCAAAATTACCTCTGAGAACTCAGGAGAAATCACGGCCTCGGTTCCCTCAGTCACAGATAACGCGGCTAGCCGGTCAGCCTCCTCATTGCCCAGTAAGCCAATGTGTGACGGAATCCACTGTATTTTTATACGTCTGCCTGAATGTTGGAATAAAGAAATCAGTTCCAAAATTCTGTAAGCCGTAGAAAAACAACGCTTGCCCGATGTACACCGAGCTATGTGCTGAACAGAACTTTTGCTGTCAGTTAATATCACAATAGCACTAAAATCTAACACATGGACGTATGATAAAGCCTCAGCAATTGCATAAAGTTCCGCAGACATAATCGATAGGCCGCCCAAAATTTTAAATTGTGCCTTTTCATTATTAACAGGGTCGTAAAATGAATGTAGCTTTCTAATGGTATTTTTTTTTAAATCGGCTCAATAGTTTCAGAGATTCCGCTACAAACAAAAAAACAGAAAGTCTAGATATTTCGCTATCACGTGGGAATTTCGAAAAATCCTTCCTTAGTTCACCTCTACAATACTCAAGGTAAATGTATGCCATATTTCAAGACTCTATCATACGTACGGACAAAGTGACAGGATGCAACTATGATGGTTCTGTTTTTGCAATATTCGCTACGGAACCCTAATAATGTTAGAGCGTAAGTATTTGTTTTATTAACAAAGACACCTACCTATTAATGTGTGCCTAGCAAATGTTTTTTCCAACATGGCAAGGTGTTGATTCATTTTATACATAGATACCTAGTAAATTTATATGCATTGTCGCTGATCGCGGTGAAAGGAAATATCGTGGAGGATCCTTGACTCGTGCGCCTCGCGCTGCGGCCGCGCCGCGTCGCGTTGGTATTGGTATGCATCGACGTGAGCCTCCAGCGCGCTTCAGAAAGTTCGCGGGTATTCAAGATTCTATCCGAGTGTATTTCACTATATGATATGAATAAATTATATGTAAGCTTGACACCATTTATGTGTCTATCAAATAGCTCTAACGACCGATGGTGTTGACACGCGATGACTTCATTTTAACCAATATAATTTTTTGCCTCTTTATTTCGCACATCTTAGAGCACGAATTGTAGATTATTTTCATAGTTCCTAGAATGATTAAACATGAGAAGTGTGTCCATAAATGGTTACGGTGAACAGATAACCAATTAATTTGTTGCATGTCCTCGCATTATGCATGCATCCGGGTACAACTTATTGAACTTTAAGTAACGATATCCTACATTTTTTTACCTAGTATAAAAACATAACACGTTCAAAGTTCAGCAATGTAGATATCCAGCCGACATTTTCAGATGGCACTTAACTACTTACTTATATGTTCTAAGATCGTAATTATTTAGTTGTTCAAATGTTTACCAATAATTTTAACTCGGGTTGGGTTTTCCTTAACAATGTTTCTCCTACTCATACAAACAAGGTACTTATTGATTAAAACATTTTTAGATATCGCATATTCTAAAAATACGTCAATTATCTTACGTACCTATATGTAATGGACCAAGTGATAAATCGCGCATTTTTCATAATGACCGGGCACTATGAAAAATGCCCAATATGAGAGGGCATATTTGATGATTTTGGGCAGAGTAAAACAAACATATTTAATTATATTTTTTTTATTATTGCAGTCATTTAACTTAAAATAAACAATTTAAATAATCAGACTCATTATTTGGATTGTGTATTTATTAATTAATTGTAATTTTCTGGGTGGTCATAAAAAAAACTAGCACCAAAGGCTAATTGCGGGAGCTTCGCTCCGCTACGCTCCCGCATTAGCCTTTCAACCTAACAAGCAAGCAAGCGGCAAGCGTTTTCTGTGTTCATTGCGCGGCCGAGACGCTCGCCGTACAGTGGTTACCTGGCGGCACACGCAATTAACTGATAAAACGCTTGCCGCGCCACCAAATGCGCGAAGTCGTGGCCGGGCGGTACATTCCGAGTCGCTTCCGCCCCGTACCGCCTTGCTCGCTCGCTTCGCTCGTTTAGCTTTATTACTCGTATCAAATTGCTCATTAGTCACGTAGCAAAATAATAATGACCGGGCAATATGATAAATAATGAAGTTTAGATAGTAATTTAATCACTTTTCCCGTTAGAGCTAGACATTATTAATAATGCCCGCATTAATCACTTGGTCCATAACATGTCTATGAGATCTCCTCGTTTCCTACGTTCTTCCAATGTTGACAGATTGAGCTCCGAAAGGCGCTCCTTATGAGGAGCCTTTAAGCTTGTTTCTTAGTGAGAAAACCATTTTTGTTGTTCTTCGCTGAACCTTCTCCAGCATAATGATGTCCTTCTTAAAGTATGGGTTCCAGATTTGAGAAGCGTACCTACTTTAGCAAAGGTCGAATATAAGTTTTAAATATTTTAAGAAAAAGTTCCTTACTGATGACAAAAAATACTTTCCTGATTACATATATAAAGCATAGAGTTGGCTCGTTTGGAGATATTAGCAATGTGCACATCCCACTTGAGGTTATCAGCGACAGATACGCCAAGATCATTTTGCGTAATCACAGGAGTCAGGGTAGGTATGTTGATGACTTCTGGATATTTCATAGAGGTACATAAGTACCTACTTGCAAAAATGAAATCGCCATCTTGCTACCAAGACAATCAAAACTCAGATAACTTCAAGTAGGTACATAAATTCCGAAAAACTCAGAGGTGTGAGCCCGGGCTCGAACCCACGACTCTCTGCTTGAGAAGCCATAGGTCAAACCATTAGGCCACCACGGTTTTTTTAAGCGCAAATATTTAACACTAGCCTTCCTTTAACAAGTTAGGTATGAAGTATCTTTTTAGGGTTCCGTAGTCAACTAGGAACCCTTATAGTTTCGCCATGTCTGTCCGTCTGTCTGTCTGTCTGTCCGCGGCTAAGCTCAGAGACTGTTAGTACTAGAAAGCTGTAATTTGGCATCAATATGTATATCAGTCACGCCGACAAAGTGATTGAATAAAAAAAAGTAAAAAAAATTTTTTTAGGGTACCTCCCTTAGACGTAAAGTGGGGGTGATTTTTTTTTTCTCGGCTAACTCTATAGTGTGGGGTATCGTTGTATAGGTCTTTTAAAATCATTGCGGGGTTGCTAACATGATAATTCAATTCAGTGATCTGTTTGCGAAATATTCAACTTTAAAGTGAAAATTTTCATTAAAATTGGCCGCCCCCCCCCCCTCTAAAATGTAAACTGTTGGGTGGAAAAATTTGAAAAAATTCAGAAGGGTAGTAAATATATCAAATTTACTAGGAAAATTATAGCGGCTAAGATTGCTTGGAAATTATTTGTAGTTTAAGAGTAAATAGTAGCCTAAGGTATAAAACATACCTAAACTTGGATGATTCCGTACACATACGAAATCCTTAGAAAAATATTACTTGATTTTTTCGCAATGGCTACGGATCCCTACCTTGGGCGTGTCCGACACGCTCTTGGCCGGTTTTGTATTTATTTTTTTCAACTTCATTTTTTATTACTTTTACGGTCATCCCGTGAAACCATATATTTCAAACTACTAGCCTTCCGTCCGCAGCTTCGACTGCGTTAAATTAATTTTCCCGTAGGAAAAGGTATTTTCCCCCGGTAAAAAGTAGCCTATGTCACTCAGTGATAATGTAGCTTTCTAACGGCAAAAGAATTTTTAAAATCGGTCCAGTAGTTTCGGAGTCTATTCAATGCAAACAAACAAACAAACAAACAATTAAATCTTTCCTCTTTATAATGTTATTAGTATTAGTATTAGTATTAGTATTAGTATAGATGAAATGAAAATGAAGTATCTGTCCCAACTTAAACAAATTTCGCCCCTCTGCCGTCTCAACCGGATATCGTTCATTAGTACATTCAACACCCAACATACATTTTCAGTTACATACATGCAATACAATGTTACAATGACAAACATCATTTTAAATGCCGCGATGCCGCCCTATCGGCCCGATGCAATTCTGACCCTCCATTACCAAACATGTACATATTATAGCTACATACAAGCTATAGTGCTATAAGTGCTTGTGTATAGACATTGCACAACAAATTAATGCTTTGCGATAGCTCCTCAATTAATGAAATAGGAAAACACCCTTTTTAGGGTTTCGGAGCCCAAATGGCAAAAACGGAACCCTTATAGTTTCGCCATGTCTCTGTCTGTCTGTCCGTCTGTCCGCGGCTTAGCTCAGAGACTATTAGTTCTAGAAAGCTGTAATTTTGCATGGACATTATGTAGCAATTACCCCAACAGTCAAAAAATAAAATGTAGAAATTTTATTTTAGGGCACCTCATAGACGTAAAGTGGGGTGATTTTTTTTCTCATCTACTTAAGCTTATAGTGTGGGTTATCGTTGGATAGGTCTTTTAAAATTATTACGGGCTTGTCAAGACCATTTTTTGATACAGTGATTCATTTGCGAAATATTAAGTTTAAAGTGGAAATTTTTCTTAAAATCGAGCGTCCCCCACTCCACTAAAAGATGAAATTGTTTGTTTAAAAATTGTGAAAAAAATCATGATGGGAGTAATATACCAAATTTGGGTAAGTAATACGAGATATAAGAACTTATTATATAATATTCATATAATATGTACCTACTCTCACTTTATTTAAACTCGGTTAAGTATGTAGTATACGTTCACTGGATATAATGAACGAAAAGTATAATTTCAAAATATCTAATTTTGTAAGGTATAACGTTGTTTATACAGGGTTATTTGTAATTCACTAACACCCTCTTAACCCTGAATTCCTATCACTCAAACAAATGTTTTTTGTTCTACGACTTTTTAAAACGAAGCACTTTTTTACACGCTTTATATTAGCTTCACCTGTATGTTTGTATGTATGTTTTCACCTCACTAGCTCGGAAAGCCCTTTTTGTTTGTTTGACATCTATTGAGAAAATCGCTTTTTATCCACTTGTGAAGAAAGAGTTTTGACATTTGAAGGCAGCTTAGCTAAGTGATATTTGACAGCTAACAAAACGCAAAACGTTAAAAGTACTGAATTTTTAACATCACAATTAATTAATTGCATCGAGTAAAAACACTAAATACAGTCTTACAACTTTATTTTAATTCATAAATATCAGCATTCAACATTAGCCTTCATTCTTGTTGTAAAAACGGATAAAATGTTCTGACAGTCCAAGTAAGTCGATGTGCGAACAAAACGCATCCGAGATAATAAAAACAAACTTAAGTCAATCAAAACTTTTCAATTAAGCCGTCAACGTTAAAATATATTCGCATGTTTTTCTAGTTATTTTGTTATTAAAAATGAGTGATTCGAGTGACGAAGACACACACACCTGTGGAATTACGGGAAACAGTCCGTGCAAAATGCGGAATCGAACTTGCGGAATTTCGGTATTGGAGTAGTTCCATAAAGACTGGATATGCTTAGGCTATTTTGCATTATTTTTGATTTTACCAATATTTCTATACTTCAAAATTATTGTATTGACAAAGAGGTAAATAAATAATAATTGATAGTACAAACCCTTTTTCTTATTTTCCTCGCTGTAGTGAGGTGAAAAGTTTTGTGTTATACACGAGTGAAAAGTTATTTTACATCTCGTGAGTTGAAACACTCGCAGGTAAAATACAACTTTCCCCCCTTGTATAACAAATAACTATTGTATGTTTGTATGTTTGTTTGTAACCGACTCCTTAGGGCGCGATTTTGACCCACTTCCGGGTTTCCGATTGAGCTGAAATTTTGCACATATGTGTAAATTGGATGACAATGCAATATTATTGTAACATGGAGCTGATCTGATGATGGAGCTGGATGGTGGCCATAGGAACTATGTAATAAAACAACACAACCCCATCGAGTTTGGGCTCGTTTGATTCGTCTTGACGAGCACTTTGATCCCATATGGTAACCAGGGTCTGATGATGGAGCTGGAAGATGGCCAAAGGCACTCCACAATAAAACGACACAACCCCATCGAGTTTGGGCTCGTTTGATTCGTCTTGACGAGCACTTTGATCCCATATGGTAACCAGGGTCTGATGATGGAGCTGGAAGATGGCCAAAAGCACTCCACAATAAAACGAAACAACCCCATCGAGTTTGGGCTCGTTTGATTCGTTTTGACGAGTACTTTGGTCCTAGATGGTATCAAGGGTCTAATGATGGAGCTGGAAGGGGGGTAGGTGGCGGGGTGGGGGGGAATGGGGTATGGGTTAAGGGGGTCGGGGGTTTAGAGGGTTGGGGGTTAGGGTGTGGCGGTTGGGGTTAGGGGATAGGGGGGGGGGGTTTACGGGAAATAGGGTGGGGGTGTTGGGGTGTTCGGGGGTAAGTGATTTTGGGGGGTTGTGGGAAATGGGGAGGGGGTAAGAGGCCTAGATGGTAACAAGGGTTTGATGATGGAACTGGAAGGGGGGGCGGTAGGTAGCGGGGTGGGGGGTGTGGGAGTGGTGGGGTGGGGGGGCAGGTGACGGGTGGGGGGAGTGGGGGTGGGGGGGGGTTCGGTGTTAGGGGGGTTGGGTTTAGGTGGTTCGGGGGTTTGTAAAATGAGGAGGGGCTAAGGGGGGTTTAGGGGATTGGGGGTAAGGGTGTGGGGTTTGGGGGGGGTTTGGGGTAATGGGGTGGGGGATGTTGGGGGGTTGGGTTTAGGGGGTTTGGGGGTTGTAGGTGAGGGGGTAAAGTTAGAAAGAAAAAATGCAACTAAAAAATAGAAAATAAATAATAGTTTAAAAAAACTAAAAAACACGCTTTAAAAAATAAAAAATAAATTTTAATAAATTTAATTCACTATTCTTATAGTGCAGTAAAAAATCTTAATAAGCAATTATTATATTGTTATATCCAAATCAAAATTTGTAAACAATTCTAAATATTGATAAAATAAATAATAATAGTTTAAAATATTTTATTGTAAAAAAAGCGTGGGGTGCTTTTTAAGATGTTATCAAAATGACAATCCTTAACAATTGACACCATGCACCCCACGCTTTTTTACAATAAAATATTTTAAACTATTATTATTTATTTTATCAATATTTAGAATTGTTTACAAATTTTGATTTGGATATAACAATATAATAATTGCTTATTAAGATTTTTTACTGCACTATAAGAATAGTGAATTAGATTTATTAAAATTTATTTTTTATTTTTTAAAGCGTGTTTTTTAGTTTTTTTAATTTCCCATACAAATACACAGAGTATCGTAAAAATAAGAGGTATTTGACGACCAGATGGCCTAGTGGTTAGAGAACCTGACTACGAAGCTTGAGGTCCCGGGTTCGATTCCCGTGTCGGGGCAGATGTTTGTATGAATAAAAAATTTTAAATAAAAAATAGAACCGCCTTCAAAAACGCCCAAAAAAATATTAAATAAAAATTTAACCGACTATAATGAGCATTATAATATCTTTCTACTAATCTGTTTGAAGTCGGGCCTCAGCACGAGATAGCAGGAGTGGTAGAAGCCCAACAGATAGTAGGTATAATAGGGATAATAGGTAGGTAAGATAAATTACTACTATAAAGTTTGAGGTCCCAGGTTCGGTTCCCGCGTCGGGGCAGATATTTGTATGAAAAACACGAATGTTTGATCTCGGGTCTTGGGTGTTTAATATGTATTTAAGTATGTATCATCTATATAAGTATATTTATCCGTTGCCTAGTACCCATAACACAAGATTTGCTTACTTTGAGACTAGGTCGATTGGTGTGTAAAACTCTTTATTGTACATAAAACATGAAAATAACTAGTTAACAAGAGATACAGATGTACAAAGGCGAACTTATCCCTTAAAGGGATCTCTTCCAGTTAACCTTAGAACGATTGACAGGACATTAGAGACAAGAGTAGGCATACAATGCTGAGTCAAAAAAAAAAGAGCCGAAATCAAAAATAAACCCAAACTAACAAAACATAAACAATACCCATACTTACAAAGAATACACACAAGTACACACATATATTATATAATTAATACAATAGACTAATATATATCATATCAACATAAATAGACTACATAAAAACTACAAATACTTACATTAATATACGCATATACACTAAACAAAGAACACAACAGAGGTAGTCTCAATTTAAGAGGAACTGTCAAGCCAGTACGCCCCTAAGCGATTCCGGAAGATGGCTATCGACTGCGACCGCCTGATGTCACTCGGCAACCGATTCCAAAGACTAACAGCGTGCACGGAGAAGGATTTGGAATAGGATTTGGATTTAGATATAGGAAAGGCTAGCAAAAGATTATCACTTGACCGCAACCGGTTCCCAGACCCAGCAGCCAAGTAATTAAATCTTTCGGAGAGGTAGGAAGGGGACTGTGTGTGTGGATATTTATTTATTAATTTAATTACTAGGTCCACTCCTGCTGGCTCGAGCTGAGGCCCGACTTCAAACAGATTAGTAGAAAGATATTATAATGCTCATTATAGTCGGTTAAATTTTTATTTAATATTTTTTTGGGCGTTTTTGAAGGCGGTTCTATTTTTTATTTAAATTTTTTTATTTTTAGCTTTTTAGTTGTATTGGTATAAAAAAGATGCGTAGGCGTAGCCAGTAAACGAAGCCCCGCTTCTGTTTACGCTCTGAGGATCGCAAGGTAACTAACGAACTTAACCAGGTTAAACAGGGGTAGTTTGAAGGTATTTTTTTAATGCGGGAAGCTCTGCCCCCCGAGCCCCCCGTTCCAGTAGCGAGGCTTCTATTACTACTCTGAGGGACGCTAGATAAACTGACGAATTTAACCAAGTGAAACGGTAGATGGTTTACCAGATTTTTTTATTGCGGGGGGCTCTGCCCCCCGAGCCCCCTCCCCTCCAAGAGCGGGGCTTTTATTTTCACCCTGAGGGACGCAAGACAGCTAACTAACCTAACCAGGTTAAACGGGAATTGATTTGAAGGTATTTTTTATTACGGGAGCTCCGCCCCCCCAAGCCCCTCTACCGGTACCGAGGTTTCTATTTCCACTCTGAGGGACGCAAGATAACTGACGAATCAAACCAGGTTAAACGGGAGGTGGTTTAAGAGTACTTTTATTGCGGGGGGCTCCGCCCCCCGAGCCTCCCTCCAACAGCGGGGCTTCTATTTCCACTCTGAGGGACGTAAGATAACTAACGAACCTAACTAGGTTAAACAAGGGGTGGTTTGAAGGTGTTTTTTATTACGGGGGGCTCCGCCCCCCGAGCCCCCCTTCCAGTACCAAGGCTTCATTTTCCACTCTGAGGGACGCAAGATAACTAACGAATCTGGTAAGGTAAAACGGGACGCGGTTTGACAGTTTTTTTATTGCGGGGGGCTCCGCCCCCCGAGCCCCCCCTCCCACCTAGTATCACTTTGAGGAGCGCAAGGTAACTAACGAACCTAACCAGGTTGAACGGGGGATGGTTTGAAAGTATTTTTTATTGCGGGGGCTCCGCCCAACGAGTCCCCTTTCCGGTAGCGAGGCTTCTATTTCCACTCTGAGGGACGTAAGATAACTAATGAACCTAACCAGCTCCGCCCCTAACAGGGTTTAAAACAGGTTTGGTTTTAAAAGAGGGTGGTTTAAAGGTGTTTTTTTATTACGGGGGGCTCTGCCCCCCGAGCCCCCCTTCCAGTACCAAGGCTTCATTTTCCACTCTGAGGGACGCAAGATAACTAACGAATCTGGTAAGTTAAACGGGAGGCGGTTTGACAGGTTTTTTATTTCGGGGGGCTCCGCCCCCCAAGCCCCCCCTCTAATATCACTTTGAAGAGCGCAAGGTAACTAACGAACCTAAACAGGTTAAACGGGGAATGGTTTCAAAGTATTTTTTTTATTCCGGGGGGCTTCGCCCCCCGAGCCCCCCCCCTTTATTATCACTTTGAGGAGCGCAAGGTAACTAACGAACCTAACCAGGTTAAACGGGGGATGGTTTGAAATTTTTTTTTATTGCGGGGGGTTCGCCCCCCGAGCCCCCCTCCGCTGACTGAACTTCCATTCCCACTCTACGGGACGCAAGATAACTAACGAACCTAATAAGGTTAAGCGAGAGGTGGTTTGTAGGTATTTTTTATTGCCATACCTACTTACTATAGTTTAGGTGAATAACTAACACAATTCTTAGGACTGCTTTGGCGAATTAATATTAGTAATAAAACGTAACGTAGGTAATTCGATGTTCTTGTTATCAATATAAGGACGAACAAATATGCTTTAGGACTTTCAACAGTATGCCAAACATTCTTCGTCAGAAAATTTTAGAATGATCAACATTATGCGATACAACAGGCACTCTTTGCTGACTGTACTTTTTGATCCTTGTTACCAAAGTACTCGTCAAGACGAATCAAACGAGCCCAAACTAGATGGGGTTATGTCGTTTTATTACGGAGTTCTTATGGTCACCTTCCAACTCCATCTTCAGACCCTAGTTACCATCTAGGATCAAAGTACTCGTCAAGACAAATCAAATGAGCTCAAACTCAATGCGGTCGTATCGTTTTATTACAGAGTTTCTATGGCCATCTTTCAGTTCCATCATCAGATCAGCTCCATGTCATAATTATTTTGCATTGTCATCCAATTCACGCATGTCTGCAAAATTTCAGCTCAATTGGAAACCGGGAAGTTGGTCAAATTTAACTTGCAAGATTTAACCCGTTGAGGAGTTCCGTTGGCCATCTACGGTCTTCTTCATCAGGTCCAGTTTACCAAATGATACTTTCTGAATGCAAATACTTCACTTGATACTAAAAATGCTAAAATCACTATAGGTTTGCCTGTAAAATTTGAAGGTTGCCCTCGATTTCTCTAGGATCCCATGATCAGATCTTAACTTGGTGCCAATGGGACCACCTCAGGAGTATACTGTTTCAAACAAAAAAAGAATTTTTAAAATCGGTTCACAATTGAGGGAGTAATCGCGTAACAAACATACAAAAAAAAAAAAAAACATACAGACGAATTGATAACCTCCTCTTTTTTTTGAAGTCGGTTAAAAATACGAATGTTTGTTCTCGGGTCTTGGGTGTTTAATATGTATTTAAGTATGTATATATCTATATAAGTATGTTTATCCGTTGCCTAGTACCCATAACACAAGCTTTGCTTAGCTTACTTTGGGACTGGGTCAATTGGTGTGAATTGTCCCGTGATATTTATTTATTTATATTTATTTTAATCCCAAATTTTCAAAACGTTATTACACCAAAAATATTAAGTTATGACAAAAGCCGTAAAACAAAAAACATTTGTTTAAGTGGTATGAGTTTAGGGTTAAAAGGATGCAAGTGAATTACAAATAACCCTGTATATAATATCAATTGATATAACGATCATAGCGTATAATGTTCATGACACCTAAGATTTAAAACTTATAAATTCATTAAAAACTTTGATGCAAGCAAAGAATCAAGCAAGTCATAAATTTTTTCCGCTCTGTTACAAAAAAAAATCCTAACATCGAAAGCTAAGGTGGGAGCTACGCTACGCTTCGCTCCTGCCTTAACCTTCTGAACCTGACCTATCCAAGTCGCTTCTGTCCCGAAACGTCATGCTCGCTCGCTTCACTCGCTCGCCGCCACATATTTTAACATTTAAACATATTATTATATATCATATCATGAGTGTTATACCTAATGTTTGTTATGTTAAAAGAAATTAGTCCATATAAATCTTATACAAATTGAAGTTATATAAAAATAACGTTATATAATTTAAGCGTTATACGTTAAACTACTTTTTGCTGTTATAGCTAACGTTCATTATATTTTGTGAACGTTATTATTATGAAATTAGATATTTTGTAGTTATATCTCGTGGGACGCACCCATCAAATTTACAAGGAAAACTATTACGGCTAAGTTTGCTTAAGAATTATTAGTAGTCTAGAGTAAATAGCAGCCTGACCTATAAAATTTACTTACCTAATTGGGAAATTCCGTACAAAATACAAAATCCTTAGAAAAAATAGTACTTGTCGGACACGCTCTTAGCCGTTTTTTAACATAGGTAGGTACTTACTTTGAACACAACCAAATAATATGTGATATGAATAAAACTTAACTACTTTTAAACTAAATATCTAATTTCTTGAATCAGCCGTTACTTTGCAGAGGTCCATATTAATGAACTGAAACAATTGCTTTGCTTACCCGCGACCCTACGATAGCCACGTTTGTGTCAAAAAATGCGTGTTCATGCAGTTCCTCCACCTCCACCTCCACACCGCACGAACACACAAATTCACACAAACCTAACTATTACCACCACCAAACCACACTGACGCGTTTCGAACTCAATCATAGCTCATCTTCAGAGTACCGCAACCGTTCACTCTGCTACCAAATGTTAGACTTTAACATAACATAACGCATACATATTTAACATACCATTTGCTGGTCGTGATAGTTGGGTGATTTGTGTGTGTTCGTGCGATGTGGAGGTGCAGGAACTGCATGAACGCGCATTTTTAGGGTTCCGTACCCAAAGGGTAAAAACGGGACCCTATTACTGAGGCTCCACCGTCCGTCCGTCCGTCCGTCTGTCCGTCTGTCACCAGGCTGTATCTCGGGAACCGTGATAGATAGAGAGTTGAAATTTTCACAGATGATGTATTTCGGTTGCCGCTATAACAACAAATACTAAAAAATTGAATAAAATAAATATGTAAGGGGGCTCCCATACAACAAATGTGATTTTTTTGCTCGTTTTTGCTCGATATTGATAACGGCAACAGGTAGACGCTTGAAATATTCACAGAATATTTAATTGACTTTAAAAATAAATCATTAAATTAAAATAAAAAAAATATTTAAGGGGGCTCCCATACAACAAACGTGATTTTTATAGATAATTGTACGGAACCCTTCGTGCGCGAGTCCGACTCGCACTTGGCCGGTTTTTTGCATAAACGTGGCTAAAGTAAGGGTCGCGGGTGAGCAAAGTAATTGTTTGAGTTCACTAAAAAAATATCTAACTTAAAAACTACCTACTAGATGTCTAAAAAAACTACTAGATACCCAAAAGGTTGGCAGCATTCCCTCATTAAATGGCGATGGCGATTTGTTGAGAGAGATAGCTGCCAGTCCTTTGTACTATCTAGATATCTTTATAAGAATATCCTTACTAATATCATAGTTGTGAAAGTGTGTTTGTTTCATTGTCCTTCTTTCACGTCGAAACTGAGCGACGGATTGCAGAGATTTTTTGTATGGACTAGTTGAAAAGCTGGAGAAAGACAGGCTACTTTTTACCATGGGAAAATATCTCATTCCCACGGGTAAACACGTTTAATCTACTTCAGTGGGGGCGAAGCCGCGGGCATCAGCTAGAATACATATAATTTGTTGTCCGCTTCAAATGTCGTCTAGGTTAAAATATACAGAAAGAATAATGTGGGGCGAATCCGATACGGATTGCCCGTCACAGGCCTTTAATATGTTATTCAGTTAATCTCGATTTATGGGTATTGTAGTCAAAATTAAGACCGTAAGGTCACGCAGTAGCGGTCGGTAGGTCGGTGGGTACGTACCTCGCGACCCCGCGGCGCCGCAGCCGCACCGGTCGCCGGCGCCGCGGCCCCCGACGCCCGCGCCCGGCCGCGGGCTGCGAGCCTCATTCCTCGTACATGCGTTACATAACCCAACACACCCGGATGTTGCCGCAAGGCCACCCATCCTCCGACTAGCATTTGCAGTCCTCGTCTATTTATATTAAGTATATAACTATTATATCGTTTACGAAATTTACTCAAACTAATACGTAGTAGGTAACCAATAGCACACTACATTTTCACATCGATGTACAAAAGTTTGACTTTACAGGGGGGAAATGGCGTGTTAACCTACATCTGTGTACTTATGGCTATAAAAATATTATGTATTAAGATTATTATTTTACTAGGTAGTTTTTTTTTCCATATGAGTGGTATTTTCATAGATATGATTTATAAAATGGCCCCGAAGCCGTCTAATTTGATTTAGTCTAGCGCTGACCTCTGACCGGTATTTTACGGAATACATTGACATTTTGACATGCTTGCCCAAATCGTTAACGGGTGTTACAAAACTGATACAGTTCTATTATTATTGGTTGTTCTGTTGTGTGAACTTTACGTAAGTTGAAAGTATTATCTACAGGGTTATTTGTAATTCACTAGCATCCTTTTAACCCTAAACTCCTACCACTTACACAAATGTTTTTTGTTTTACGGCTTTTGTCATAACTTAATATTTTTGGTGTAATAACGTTTTGAAAATTTGAGATTACCTCTTATTTTTACGATATTCTGTGTATTTGTATGGGAAAAAAGTGCTTCATTTTAAAAAGTCGTAAAACAAAAAACATTTGTTTGAGTGATAGGAATTCAGGGTTAAGAGGATGTCAGTGAATTACAAATAACCCTGTATATTATAGATATATTCTATATTTAACTTACATAATGGTCGTAGACTAAAGCTCAGCTGTTGAGGAGGTATCATAAATAACTGCTTGTATTTCTATTTTCTACTAACACGTTACTAATTCAGGACACCATTTTGTAAAGGCCGTGCCAGGATAAGCTAAGTGATTCCGCCCCCCTCAAGTTAGGCCTTCTAATGTTCACAGATGGTTTGGCTCTACATTGGTGATTAATATGCAAAATTTCAAAACTAAATACTTAGGTACATTTAAAAAAAAGAGATATGATTTTTCGTCAATATCGTTTTTTCTAGCCAACTAATTTTAGCATGCTTCACATAATTATGTTGTTCATTTACTAAAGATGATTATATACTTAGGTAATGTAACATAAATTACATTTTCAGTATGCTATAGAAAAAACCAGCCAAGTGCGAGTCGGACTCGCGCACCGAGGGTTCCGTGCAAAATTATTTGTATCTATGAACATCCAGTCTTATCAGACCCCTGCTCCTAAGCAAAATGTGCGCAGTGTGGGATTATTGTAGATTGGTTACTGATATAGACAGACAGACAAAAAAATTTATGCTTTTCGCAATTTTTCCTTTATCTGTGCTATAAGACCTTGCTTCGTACCAAATTTCAAGATTCTGAGTTCACGGGAAGTTCCCTGTAGGTTTTGATTCCCTTGCGAGTGTCGATCGACAATTTGCGGAAATTTAATAATAATAATAATAAATAATAATAAATATTAGGGGACATCTTACACAAATCGACCTAGTCCCAAACTAAGCAAAGCTTGTACTATGGGTACTAGTCGACGATAAACATACTTATATACGAGTAGATAAATAAATACTTAAATACATAGAAAACATCCATAACTCAGGAACAAATATTCGTGCACATCACACAACATTGTGGCATAAAAGGCTTTATCTTTTGATTGCGTTAAAAATTTATGCTTTTCGCAATTTTGCCTTTATCTGTGCTATAAGTAATACGTTGCTTCGTACCAAATTTCAAGATTCTGAGTTCACGGGAAGTACCCGGTAGGTTTTGATTCACTTGCGAGTTTCGAAAATTTACGGAAATTTGCGGCATAAACGGCTTTATCTTTTGATTGCGTTGGCTTAGAAGTTTGATTTTTTCACAACTCCAAGGGACAGTAGACCTAAGTATTTGATATCAATTTCAGCTTGATACCTTCACGCGTTCCTGAGAAAAATGGTCTTGACAGACGGACGGACGGACGGACAACAAAGTGATCCTATAAGGGTTCCGTTTTTTCTTTTTGAGGTACGGAACCCTAACAAAATAAAAACTGCTGACTAAACTTTCAGATTTTTTTAATACTTTTACGATAGAGACCGCTCCGATTTTTTTACCTGTGACGAGCTAAAATATTTTTTTTTTCAAAATTATCGTGGGAAAACATGGAGAAATCTTTACGTACAATACTTTAGGTAAGTACATACATTTTTTTAAGCTTCACTGTCCAAGTTAGATAATTGGGATAATTGTGGGGTGTCAATAGACAAACATGTCCTGAAGTAAAACTAGGAAACGCCACTGGTAGCCGCAGGTAGAATGTGTCAAATATCTTGGAGTACGCCTAGACAGAAGATTAACATGGAAAACGCGCATCAAGGCCGAACGAGATTAATTTAATATGAAAATGAAATCCATAAGCTGGTTACTTGGTAGAAAATCAATGTAAGATTGTCTTTGGGAAAACAAGATAATTATTTACAACACAATCTTAAACCCCATTTGGGACATATGCTCTGGAGCGGTGGGGAACAACTACCAAATCTAATATCGCGATACTGCAACGGTTTCAAAATAATGCGCTCAAAACTATTTGCTGTGGATCACGGTTTACCATAAACGAGGATGTACACAAATAACTCAAGATACCCACAATACACGAAGAATTATCTGTCCGTTGTAAATCCTACAGAACAAGACTCACAGCACATACGAATAAGCTAGCACAACCATTGACTTTGCGTATTTGTTGAGTAGACCATTCTATGTCACCAATTACTTAGACACCTACAACTTGCTGCAAAAGGACCAGACGAAGCATGCCTAGAGCTTCTACCTTCACATCATAAAATCTTAGAATATATATGAATATCATGCATTAAATGATAATGCCTGTATTTAACTTGGAAGCTTTTATGCTCATAGTATTTAAAGCTTCCAAGTTAGTCATTTGCATTTTCACCCTGATCCTACGAGTTACAGTAACCATCAAACCTACTTATTTGTACAAACGTACTCGTAATGCTAATTAGTGTAGAGTTACAGTTCGAAAATCAGCAGCCTTACGAGTAGGTACCTAAGCTACACGGGAGGCATAGGCAAAGGCGGCTTGATCGAAGCTAAAATTATGTTATCAAAAGAATATCCGATTATGATTACTTTAAACTACCATTTTCGACGTTATTGTTAATTAATCGCTATTTGTGACTTCAAGTCCCTTGTTGCAACATAGAAAGTCAATAGTGATTGATTAAAAATAATAATCATTAAATCAATACATGGTGTACAAGTTTCAACAGCTTCACAGCACAACAGTACACCGGGTGCTTAATAAAGCTTGCATTGCGGTGCAAGAGTTTACATCATTGGAAGACGTAGTGCACCTAGGACGGGCGCGGGGTTTATCAGCTCAGAGTAAAGTGTAAAGGCTCGAGCCTAAGGTTATATAAATAGGTGAAGAGGGGCAACCGCAAGCTCTTGCACTTTCCTGAGCGAGACGTGCGACTCAGCGGCCAGTCAACGGCGAGCGTCATGGCTCGACACGCGTACTTGTTTCTCGGGCTTTTGTTACTTGCCTGCCTCGGTAAGTACTTCTACATATTTATAAGCTAAAATTGTGTACCTGTGAAACAATGCATCATTATAAATTTTATTGCCCTTTCGAAATTATTACATGAGCATCTTCACAAAAAGTAAAATAAGGCGGTTTCGAAAATTATTATTTTTAATGGTTTTTTTTTCGATTACTAAATTGTGATCTTTTATATTTTTTTCAATCTATTAAAATTAAAATATTTACCTATATGTAAAACACTTGACAGTAATTATAATTGTAATGTGAGGGTAATTTTTAAAAGATTTACAACGGTTCAATCCACCTTATCTATTAGATGAAGTTTATATTTTTATTGTATTTGGTATTGCAACATAAAATTTCAATAGCCATATTAAAGTTCGCTAAGCAGTCTGTATTCTCCGACGTGGCTCGTGGCTCGCGCTGACCTCGATTTCTTTTCGTTTCAACTTTCAATAGCCACATCAAGCTACTCATGGAATGGAGGTGCAATTCGTGGGCTTACTTAAATATTTCATGGTTGTTAACAAATTACTTAGTACCAATACCAGGTTTCCTTAAACGGTGGAAATCAGAACCACTTTCAATATCTTGTTTACGTTACACACCGCTGGTCGTATTGCCAAAGTAACAGAATACCTTCAAACAAGTTTAAATTTGAGTAACTAGTCGTATCGACAACACAACACTGCAGCGGTCCTACATTCCTTTACTGCGAGCTGCGGTGTTGTAATAGCAGCTTACGCTGAGCTGCGTTACCTAATGAGCATGTAAAACACTGCAACAGCCATAACTTGCAATGTTACGCGTTTTGTACCAGTTGTGACTAATGCAGACAACAGTACTCCATACTACATCTGCAGGCTACATCCAGTTAGAAGCATTTCGATCATGCCTAATTATGGAGTCTGTTAATTTACAAGATCTCAAATTAATATTTTTAGATACCTCTGTTACCTATGTACCTGCTACATACAGTACCGTACAGTTGTCGTGATAACGGTTCTTTTTGAATCGAAAATAAGTGTTCGGCCCTGAATATCGAGATCCTATTAAACCCGGAAGACGTTGTTTATTTGACCATCTCATTGTTATAAACCAAGACCCATCGTTATGTTTTTTTTAATACCTATTAATTTCTACAACCTTTTGAAGTTGGAAGGTAGATCGATGAAAAAAATATGCCTCCATCGTGTACAAAACAAATCAGATCTTATAAACAATGATATAATAAATAGTGCAATTTGCAACTGCCTGATGGAATTGCAAGAAAAGCATAGATAAGTTATCAAGGGGTCATAATCACGAGGTAATTTTATTGTTTATTTACAGGCGAGCGGCGTGGGTACTCGTATTATACTAAAAAAGTGTATCAGAAAAGTATATATCTATTTTCAATCGTTTTATTTACAGGCAGCGGTGAGAACCGCGTCAAACGTCAGGAGGAAGACAATCCTACTGATGATGTGAACGCGGAGCAGCTGTGCGACGGCCGGCCGGCAGAAGAGTACTTCCGCCTCAGTATCGAAGGAGACTGCCGCGACGTCGTCAGGTCAGTTTAACATACTATCCCCCAAACGCCGAACCAGCCGTCGGGATATAGGAATCAAGTCATATCATTATATAATCTACGGTCAATAAATCATCTCAGCCCGCGATTTACTTTACGCGCGATGGCGTCACCTCCCAGAGGAACTAACAAAAGGAAAGGTACCCAAAAAAGCACCGATGAAAAATATAAAATCTTGAAGGATTCTTTTTTATGAAAATATGAGTTCGATCGAGCCAATATAACAAAACACGTGCTCATTATTTTTTGATGTACTCAAACATAATGAAACCAGTAATAATTTGCAACTTGCTTGAAAAAAAAAATTCTATAGAAGTTAAAAGGTTTATTCACTTTTCAGTACTTTGGAGGACAATTTCCCCAAATAGGTTGAGTTTGGGCAGCTAAAAAAAAATACGGGTCTGTTATTTTAGATTGCTCTCTAACAATATCAAAATAAATCAAATCGGAGCCGGACAGTTGGGTACCTTTCCTTGTAAGTGCATCCAAGTCTGTCTTCCTCAAGCCATGCAGCGGAGGTAATAGAATCGACTTTTTAATAGCTCCGTAAAAATTTTATGATACGGGATTCAGTTTGATGCAACCGACACTGCAATGGATATATCGTTAAATAAAATAATAATTCCGTTAACCAGTTAAAATCTATTGACTTAAGTATACTCTTCGCAAGTACCTAAATCTATATCCAGAGAATCCTCTAAGTTTGGTATCGTCCTTTGCTTTTTTGCCGATTGGTATGGTATGTAGGTACTTACATAGAAGAGAAAACTTGTCGGGGACAAAACGAGTTTCATTGATTGGAGTTTTAAAAAAACCAATACCGGATTAATCACTACCCACATGTTATGGCCCTAATTACCTAATTAATTTTATAAACAGGTTTTAAAATTCCACTATTTATGGCTGCTATGACTAGAATTCCTGGTAGAATGTCGTTTATTGTCGCCTGATTTATTTATGTGCACTTTTTAGTATGCAAGGCCTTGATACAACAGGCTTGTGAACGGAACAGTCACCTACCAACGTGTCTTGAATATTAGTCATGTACCTATATACAATACAAAGGAATAGCTTTTAAATCCAATTTGAGCCGCGTCACAATAAGACCTCGTTTTTATTTAACATCGTAGCAGTAGCGTACTCTAACTATGTAAACTGTAGCCGCTGTAGATACCTATCTACTTAAGTAACTACGCACGCAAATTTTGTGGCTGATAAAGATAAACGAGCGCGTCATAATCAAATTTGCAGTTTTCCTGTTTTTTAGGGTTCCGGAGCCAAAATGGCAAAACGGAACCCTTATAGTTTCGTCATGTCTGTCTGTCCGCCCGTCTTTCTGTTTGTCTGTCCGCGGCTAAGCGCAGTGGCTATTAGTGCTAGAAAGCATTTTGCGTGGCTATATATAGCAATTACCCCGACAAAGTGATAAAATAAAATGTAAAAATAAAAATGTTTTTAGACATAAAGTTGGGGTGATTTTTTTTTTGTTGTTTAACTTTATAGTGTGGGGTGTTGTTGGATAGGTCTTTTAAATTTATTACGGAGTTGTCAAGACAACTTTTCGATACAGTGATTCGTTTACGAAATATTCAACTTTAAAGTGTTTTTTTTTTAATCGAGCGTCCCCCCTTCCCCCTCTAAAAGCTACACTGTTTGTATGAAAATTTTGAAAAAATCAGGATGGGAGAAAATATCTCAAATTAAGTAACAAGGAGAACTATAACGGCGGTAGTTTAAGAGTAAATAGCTGCATGACCTATAAAATTTGCTTGGTTTGTACGGACAGTAAAATTAATAAGATTTGCGAGGATTTTTTCGTAACAGCTGCGGAACCCTATCCTGGGCGTGTCCAACACGCTCTTGCCTGGTTGTGTATCTATGCAATCATAAAAAAATCAGTCTACTCAAGCCTATTAATTGATATACCTACTATGTTAGGTAGGTAAAATTAGTTTACATTTGTTGAGGGTTTCTCAATAGTGTCAATTCTAGTGTCTCGATTCACAAATGAAAGCAGAAGGAACAGCTTGATTAAAGGAATGCGCTAGAGTTGAGGCTTGAGAGACCTGTGCTAGGACTGAGAGCATGGCTGTGTGCAGGTGCGACAAGGGCGGCGAGAATGGCGTCACCAGGCTCGCCTCAGTGCGCTGCCCCGGGGGACTCGCCTTCGATATCGACCGCCAAACCTGTGACTGGAAAACACATGTTAAGAATTGTGACAAATTAGAAAGTAAGTTTGACGAAAAAAGGAAGTGGTCTTGCGGAGGGTTATTGCTTCCGCTACGGCATCGCGTGAAATCCGGATAGTACACGACGTAAGCGGACATGCTAGCCTTCCGTATTTCCACTTCCTGCTTACCTATGTTGTTTTTAATGGCGAATTTCTTCTCAACGCAGGTGCACTAGGTCAGGTCTTAAACAGATCACTTGTCCATCCGGACTGGCATTCGATCTCGAAAAACAAACCTGCGACTGGAAGGGTAAAGTGACCAACTGTGACAAGCTCGAGAGTAAGTGCCGAAACAGATGCTAATCGCGCGTAGCGAGCAATCGGGCTTGGGCTTGGGCCGCGCTGCACTGTAGATTAGGAGTACTGCATGAGGCCCTGGACGGAGGGCCGGGCCCAGAGGAATGACGCACAGTTACGCATTGACATTCCTCATAATGACGATTATTGATTTACAATTATAGTACTATAGCTATCAAGTATAATGTATTATATAATTAAATTAATGAGCCCCATTAGAATGTTGCACTTTGTCATATTTTATTACAATATTGCAGTATGAGGTCATGTTGATGCACAAACAAACTTTTGTGAAATACCTAATGTAATTAGAATTGATTTGGCGAAGTTTTTGAGTAACGATAAATTAATAGGACTAACTTTAAACACGTACCCCTTTGGCCGTCGACTCCATCTCGACAGCCCGCGCCTGTGCTCGGCGCGACACTACACTCCCACGACCTCTTCCACGTGTTTCTTTCTGGAACTTACACTATGCTTAAGCTTCGAGACACTTATTAACCATTCCTTTTCTAGTTTTCTGCAACTATTACACAAAGTATTATGTTAACATTAATAATGGATGGGTCTACACTAACTTAAATTAAGGTATTTGGCACTGATATGTATCATACACGCTTTTCAAACGCCATAGCTACCTACGAAATTTTATGTTTATAATTTTAAAAAAAGGTCAGTTTATTCCTTTTTTAGGGTTCCGTAGTCAAAATAAACGGAACCCTTATAGTTTCGCCATGTCTGTCTGTCTATTTATCTGTAGTTCATTGTAAGCCCAGAAACTCTTGGCACTAAAAAGCGGTAATTTATCATAGATGTACCTAATAATCACTCCAATAGAATGAAGTGATAGAATTTTTTTTTTGGTTCGCGTAAGCTTGAATGTATTTCATTTACCTTCTTCTACATGGTGTGAAATGTCATTGAATAATAAAAATATTGCAACCATTTTTCGATGAAGTAATCCATTTACGTAATATTAAGTTTTAAAGTCCAAACTTTTAGAAATGTCCAAGTGCCAATGACTCAGTACAGTCGAAGGCATAAATCGCGTCAAATATATGTAAACATCAACCTATGATAAATGGCATAGTCGTGTAGATATTTTCGAAGCCTTGGTAACGTACAAATATATTATTTATGACCTTGACTGTACATATGCCTAATTTAAAACGAAAACTATTACCTACAGCTATGTAGGCTTTACAAGTTAACCAGTAATGGTCCACAAAAACTATTACCTACAGCTATGTAGGCTTTACAAGTTAACCAGTAATGGTCCACAAAAACTATTACCTACAGCTATGTAGGCTTTACAAGTTAACAGTAATGGTCCACAAAAACTATTACCTACAGCTATGTAGGCTTTACAAGTTAACCAGTAATGGTCCACAAAAACTATTACCTACAGCTATGTAGGCTTTACAAGTTAACAGTAATGGTCCACAAAAACTATTACCTACAGCTATGTAGGCTTTACAAGTTAACCAGTAATGGTCCACAAAAACTATTACCTACAGCTATGTAGGCTTTACAAGTTAACCAGTAATGGTCCACAAAAACTATTACCTACAGCTATGTAGGCTTTACAAGTTAACCAGTAATGGTCCACAAAAACTATTACCTACAGCTATGTAGGCTTTACAAGTTAACCAGTAATGGTCCACAAAAACTATTACCTACAGCTATGTAGGCTTTACAAGTTAACAGTAATGGTCCACAAAAACTATTACCTACAGCTATGTAGGCTTTACAAGTTAACCAGTAATGGTCCACAAAAACTATTACCTACAGCTATGTAGGCTTTACAAGTTAACCAGTAATGGTCCACAAAAACTATTACCTACAGCTATGTAGGCTTTACAAGTTAACAGTAATGGTCCACAAAAACTATTACCTAAAGCTATGTAGGCTTTACAAGTTAACAGTAATGGTCCACAAAAACTTAAGGTTGAATATTCATCATCACATCATCATCATCCTCCCAGCCCATACACGTCATACTGCAGGGCACAGGCCTTCTCTCAGAATGAGAGGAAGCCTGAAGATTGAATATTAGCGCATATTAATACGGAACCCTACACTACTTTTATAGCCTGACACGCAAACGTCCGATTTTAAAACACTTTTTTTATAATATCTAATCATCTATATTGCTCTGTCAGTTTTTCGATTTATTTAAATAGTAGGTATCTAAAGCATTGAATATTTCTATAATCTACCCACCTATTCATAAGTTCATTCTCCCTTTCTTCTTTCAATTTCAAATCATTCCATGCCACTTATCCTATTTATTAAATATAATTAACATATTATCATTAATTAGACGCAAATTCAGACGTACTTACTTAAAAATTAAATGTCACTTTTTATTCTTCTCGTGATCATATTTACGTACCTACCTTTACATACTTACTGGACATTCTGTAATGCTTTGCGTGCTCTCTCCCTCTGTCTTACTTGATCCTTTGTTGTCCAAATAACTCATCCATGAAATCACACTCGAAGTACCTGCTCACAAAAACTATACAACCCAAAAAGCATACGATCTATGTTTAAAAATCATATTTTAATTTTCAGAACCTAGAAAAATTTTACCCATCTTAAAAACGGACGAACCTATTTGCCCGGACGGAAAATTGGCCTGTGGAAGCGGAGACTGTATAGAAAAAGAATTGTTCTGTAATGGCAAACCCGACTGCAAGGACGAGTCTGATGAGAACGCCTGCAGTAAGTACTTACTTATGTTATGGGTGTCCATAGGCGGCGGTGATCACTTTACATCAGGTGGCCCACCTGCTCGTTTGTCCCCAATCATATAAAAAATAATTAAAAAAAATACTTAATATGAAACTAACGTAATGTCAAGTAACATAATTCATATTGATTGGTTACTTAATTTCCTTTTTTGCTATTTCAGCTGTAGATGTAGACCCCAACCGAGCTCCCGACTGTGACCCCAACCAGTGCACGCTGCCCGACTGCTTCTGTTCGGCCGACGGCACGCGCATCCCCGGTGGTATAGAGCCCAACCAAGTCCCTCAGATGATCACGATTACTTTCAACGGAGCCGTAAATGTTGACAACATTGATCTGTACGAGCAAATTTTCAACGGTAACCGCCATAATCCTAATGGTTGTCAAATTCGAGGTACCTTCTTTGTCTCCCATAAATACTCCAACTACGCAGCTATTCAAGAATTGCATCGCAAAGGACACGAAATCTCCGTATTTTCGATTACCCATAAGGATGATCCCCAGTATTGGACCAGCGGTAGCTACGATGATTGGCTTGCCGAAATGGCTGGCGGCCGTTTAATTATTGAGCGGTTTGCTAACATCACCGATGCATCCATCATTGGCGTTCGCGCACCATACCTACGAGTCGGAGGAAACAAGCAATTTGAAATGATGGCAGACCAATACTTCGTTTATGATGCCTCAATCACTGCCCCTCTTGGTCGTGTTCCAATCTGGCCCTACACACTGTATTTCCGTATGCCCCACAAGTGTAACGGTAATGCACACAATTGCCCATCCAGAAGCCATCCAGTTTGGGAAATGGTTATGAACGAATTGGACCGACGAGATGACCCCACCTTCGACGAATCTCTCCCTGGTTGTCACGTAGTGGACTCCTGCTCTAACATTCAAACTGGTGACCAATTTGCGCGTCTCCTCAGGCACAACTTCAACCGCCACTACAGTACTAACCGTGCCCCTCTTGGTTTCCACTTCCATGCCTCGTGGCTCAAGTCCAAAAAGGAATTCAGAGATGAGCTGATCAAGTTCATCGAAGAGATGTTGGAAAAGAATGATGTCTACTTTACTTCTTTAATACAGGTTATCCAATGGATGCAAAACCCTACTGAACTATCATCTCTGAGAGACTTCCAAGAATGGAAACAAGATAAATGTGACGTGAAAGGACAACCATTCTGTTCCTTGCCCAACGCCTGTCCTCTGACCACCAGGGAGCTTCCTGGAGAGACACTCCGCTTGTTCACTTGCCTGGAATGCCCGAACAACTACCCCTGGATATTAGATCCAACGGGAGAAGGTTTCAATGTTAAGAAGTGATCTCTTAAAATAAATTAATAAAGACTGTACACATATTGTAAATAATACTCAACTTAATGTTAATAATAATTACATTTTATTACGAACGTGTGAAAGGATAGACAGCATAAAATCATTTTATATTACTTTTCTTCAACTTGTTGTTGGAAATCAAATAATAGACAGTACTATTATAGGTACGAGACCAATTCTGGCAAAAAAACTCCCTGACAGTTTACTGTATTTTTACTGTAAGTTGATGACTTGGATAAAACATTGCCTTATACTTTACTTTGCCAGGACAGACAGGTGTTCCGATAAGTAATTAAGGATTTACTTATTACATAAAATAAAAGACAAATTGGAAATCCATATTTTTATTTACTTATCCCTGTATTCATTAACATTCAACCTCTAATACGGCAACGATATCGATTCGAGTTCAAATACAGAAAAATCCAGAATATTCAAAAATTAAGTACCTATACCGTAAACATCCACGTTTACTGATTTAGTAAATTATTTAAATGATTAGAGGTTGGAAGAACTCAACCCTCAACCCCTGAATCAAATCAAATACGCAACCCTAGGTATGTTGGCTAATAGTACCTACATGATCCAAGATCCATTATACCTACTGCTTAGATGTAGCCTTGAACAGAAAAGGTTAAGTAACCTTATGTTTGTAGTTAAATTCTGTAAGAGCTATGCTTTCAATATACTAGTTATTGTACACCAGAAAATACAGATAAAAATAAAACAATTAAGAATACAGTGAATAAAACTTAACTATAAACTAAATATCTAACTATTACAAACTAAATTTAATTTAATTTGCTTTCAATTAGATCAGGTAGTATTCAATTTTACGATTTATTAAACAGAACGTTTTACACACATACATTAGTATATTACATACACAGATCAGGTAGTATTAAATTTTTCACACCACCTGCTCGACAATGCCTCATTATATATCATGCAAACCTTACTCAAAGTAAATCATTATAGCCCTTGTCTTTTGCCGGGGTGTAATGTTGTACTGAATTTCGTTATAACCCGCCGGGCAGTAATGTGATTCGCACTTCTCTTAGTTCTTATTGTTATGCATTTAAAGTCTAATTTCGTCAAAATCGCGCGGCGCGCGGCTGCTGCAGCTGCTGGTAGCCGACGGCGAGGAGGTGGACGGCGGCGCGCGCCGCGCCTCATTTATTTGAAAATCGAACTTATTCGAAAATCGAGCTGGCCACGCCACGGCAAGCCGAACGAAAAAAAATCAATACTTAAAACAAAAGCCGCGAGTATTTCAATACGCTGCAATTTTAAGTATCAAAACTGCAAAAGTCTTCTTTAAAACATTAGGAAAATATCGAGTGACGAAAGTGATTTGACTCCTGATTCCATTAAATTAGACGCCTTAGGGCCACTTGCACAGTTCAGGGTAAAAAAATTAAATCGGTAACCCTGGGTTAAGAATGACAGTTCCATACATTTTGACACTTGTTAACCCTGGGTTAGCAGTTAACTCGCTCGGAGTTAAGTAGCTAACCCAGGTCTGCGCAAGCCGGCCTTAGAAATTGTTAATAATGTACTCCCAGAGAAGTCGAAGGAAAAATACTTAAAAGCTTACAAAGATTTCGACAAATGGAAAACTGCGAAAGGCGCAAAGTCAGTGTCAGAATCAGTGCTTCTGGGTCTATTTCGAGTATTTTTCTAGTAGCCTTGGTTTTTATTGTCTCGCAAAAGGTGAGAAAAGTAGAGTATACTCCTCGGGGATAAAACTGATTTTGCCTTGGGCGCGCTTAAATCCTTCACTGCTCTCAGGACTCCATCTTAATTCCCTCGCTTCGCTCGGGAATCAACTAAAAAACCCCCTCGCTACGCTCGGGAGTTTAATCTGGAGTCCCTCGATACGCTCAGGATTCAATATCGCGCCCGTGACATAATGCAGTGCTTTATCCCCTTGGTATACAGTCTACTATTACGATTTATTAAACAGAACGTTTTACACACATACATTAGTACATTACATACCTACACACATCTCAGCCTATACATATACGTCCCACTGCTGCTGGGCACTGAAGGTTCCGTACAAATTTATAGTTATGTCAAAAGATCCATACTAATCCATACATCCATACTAATATTATAAATGCGAAAGTGTGTCTTTCTGTCCGTCTGTCTGTCTAAATGTCTAGTCTGTCCGTTACCTCTTCACGCTCAAGCCGCAGAACCGATTTAGATGAAATTTGGTATGGAAATAATTTGAGACCCTGGGAAGAACATAAGATAACTTTTATCACGGAAAATTACATATTTCCCGCGGGATAGCCATAAACGAATTCTTTGTAGACGGAGTCGCGGGCAACAACTAGTACGTTATAAACGGTAGTACCTATCTATAAGGGTGATTCTTCAAGGTCGTGATTTTTGTTTTATTCCTCTGTCGTATTTTTTTTTTACTTAGTACAGAAAAAATCATGCTCCCATGAAAATAGATTTGTTCAGTAACATAAATTTATGGTACTGAACAAATCTATTTTCATGGGAGCATGATTTTTTCTGTACTAAGTAAAAAAAAATACGACAGAGGAATAAAGCAAAAATCACGACCTTGAAGAATCACCCATAAAAATCTTTGTTAGCAGAACTCTTGCTTTTAAAAGTGTTACGATCCTAACCCGCCGTAACTATACAGGGTAACTCAAAGAGTATTGTAATATTATATGAACAAGAGTGGCAACTCTATGGTCAAATATGCATGTATGGAAGGTGGTGCTACCCTACGCCCTGGTGAAGAACTAATGTGACGTATCTATAGATGTATACCTATCTATATGTATATGTTGGTAGTCATGTACAGCTATAATTACGCGTAATTTTAATTGATAGGCTAATTGCCACTATTCGTATTTTAGCCGTCTAATTCAAATCAGCATATACGAAGTATAAGCGGCTAAACCCGATTTGCACTATAAGGCTAAAATACGAACATTGGCAAGTGGCCTATCAATTAAAGTCCTTGACCGTACAATTTGGTACGCCATGGCCATGGCCGATGAATGACAACTGACAAGTTTGACAAGTCAACCAAGATGGCCGCTAATTTAGTTCTCCACCAAACAACCAGAGATCGCTGTAGTCGCATGAAAAGTGTGATATATGTAAGTGTGCCCCCCCTGGGGTAACTATTCACTGACATCCTCTTAACCCTGAATTCCTATCACTCAAACAAATGTTTTTTGTTTTACGACTTTTTAAAATGAAGCACTTTTTTTCCCATACAAATACACAGAGTATCGTAAAAATAAGAGGAAATCTCAAATTTTTAAAACGTTATCACACCAAAAATATTAAGTTATGACAAAAGCCGTAAAACAAAAAACCAGGGTTGCCACCTTTAGGGGAAAAAAAATCGGGACAAATCGAGCATCCACCAGAGACGTTCGGAGTCTAAGGAAAAAGAAACTTTATTTTGTGTTTTTATTACTTTTTTTATTATTTTTTATTGCAAAAATCGGGACAAAATCGATAGGTAGCCGGGACAATGTCTTCGAAATCGGGACGGTCCCGACAAAATCGGGACGGGTGGCAACTCTGCAAAAAACATTTGTTTAAGTGGTAGGAGTTTAGGGTTAAAAGGATGCTAGTGAATTACAAATAACCCTGTATAAAGTGTTCGAGGTAACTGTACCGTTTCACTATTTGTCGTGTTATACAGCTTTGTGTAATTACGAAACGTCATAGTAAGGTAGTTAAGACCGTCTAATATTGCCGAACACAATTTTAAGACCAGATGAAACCTTACATACTTATTTGATTTCTGAGTAACCGTTCCAAATAAATACATGTGATAATAAGCCCTCTGAATAAACCGTAAGTATAAACTTATTTTAAGACCGTTTCTGGTGGTTTCTGTTTCTGGTGTAGATTTTAAGACTGATTTAGCCCGTGATGTAGAAATGCGATAAGTAAAATTTTAGGACTGAATTCAACTTACACTACACTACACTACACTAGTTTACAGTGACCGTACTCGCTAGCGACGGCGTAAATGATTTGTATGGAGAATTGTGTACAGCGCCTCTAGCGGTCACTTACGGAAGTACAATACTCCATACAAATCATTTACGCCGTCGCTAGCGAATACGGTCACTGTACCTCTACCATGAGTTACACTAGTTTAATAATCAGACTTTAAAAAAGAATCACATAAATTAATATTTAATTAAAACTATTTTTGTGGTAGAAATGTTCCTAATGCAATGGTAACACTTCAGGTCTAAACAACATTTGGTAAACATTCGGACACGACAAAACTATCGTCTTATGATGTGACGTGTGTACATTATTTTACGTTAAATAAATATTAAAATGTTAATTTGAAAATGACAGGATAGTCTAATACGCCCTTAATGGATTGGTAGCGGCCATGACACCCACCCATCTGTCACTTCATTCGGCATCTGACGTCTGTCTTGAGCGCTTGAATGTTTTTTTTTACTCATGATAATTTTCATTGTTGAGTTTTGTTTCTTGTTAAGTTTTTCGTTAAGTTTGTTGTTATTCTGTTAGACTTGTAAACGTGAGTTTTGCTTTTGCGCAAGTGAAATGGAACCTGTGCCAGGTCCCTCTCATATGAAGGAGAATGTTGCGGTTTCTCCACCAAAGAAACGACCCAGACGGGATTTCGTTATGTTCTTCACCAACAGTAAAATAATTATAAGTATTTTTCATTATTAGGAAAGGGTTGGTAACATCTGGACCGTCATACTGACATTGACAGATGCTATTGTGGCAGTGACATTTCTTGGTAGATTTGATGGAATCTAATTATGAATTGGGGTTTACTCCAGAACAAGAATTGGCATTGATCACTTTTTTACAATGTGGTCTAATTCCAAAACCATTTCGAGGAATAGGTTTATTAAATCATTTTATAACATTGTAGTAAAAAAATATTATATGATCGTGTGTATTTTTGCAAAATAATGTTTGACCTTTGTTTGACCTTTCTGTGGGCATTAATTTTGAAATTCTTTGCAACAAGAAAAAAAAGCCGTCCGTCTAGTTTCTCTATACTATTCTCTGTCACTTCGACGTAGTTATCATCGGTCAATTTAAGGATACTATTTTGAAAAACATTCTTCGCGTTTTTCATATTTTAATAATGGATTTATACAGGAAGTGTTTCATTCCTACTTGTGGAAATGATTCTGTCAATAGCCCAAACAAATTAATTGTTCGCATTAGAGAAGATTTACAAGAGAAGTGGTGCCGCAAAGTTAATTCAAAGTTTACAAGATGTACTTATTGTTTTGAGGATCATTTTAATGTAAGTATGGATTAAATCCGCCAAAGAACTTTCAAGGGAACACTTCTGACCATTTTATTTTATACGTACAAAAAATACTATAGCCGTAAATCGTTTTTTTACCTATTCTCTTGGAAGAATCGGCGACTTTAGTGTTATTATTATTGTAATGTAAAGTGACATTGTCAGATGACAACTAACCATCGATTGTGATACATTTTTTTTGTCATTATGTCTGTGGTTTATACACAGATTCAGCCGCGGCATGTAATTTACGAGAAGTCGTATCTCAAATTTTCAATAAATTATAAGTAAATATTGGAGTGATGAATTGCTGAAATATTCAAATCAGTTTCTCAAAATGCTCTATATTTTCGATAAAAAAAATAAAAAGGGGGGTTAGAAAAAATGATCAATCCCAA
The DNA here is from genome assembly GCA_947859365.1 of Archips crataeganus. Classification (NCBI taxonomy): domain Eukaryota; kingdom Metazoa; phylum Arthropoda; class Insecta; order Lepidoptera; family Tortricidae; genus Archips; species Archips crataeganus. The sequence continues at coordinate 11,466,797 of OX402047.1, forward strand.
TTACACGGGTTGAGATTCGATTATTTTAAAGTAGGTAGTTGTTAATCAATATGAGCTCGTCGCAATGGATAAAATATGGCGAAGTGGCACTGATGGTGAAGCATCAGAAGTATTCCTTAACAATCAACGTCTCTGATTCGGGAAAATCTATATATTGTAAAAGATAATGGGCCTGATCATCAACCTAACTATGTACTTACAATACATCTATGTATTGGGGTATCTATCACTCCTGCTGGCTCGTGCTGAGGCACCAACTACAAACAAATTAGTGGTTTTTGGAGTTGTTTTTTTTTCCTTATGTAACTAGATGAACCTATTCTTTATTGAAAGCAAGGTCTTGTCTATCTGAATTCAATTTAGTACAAGTTTAAAATTAAATCAAATTTTAGTTAAATCCTAAAATTTTGCTCATCTTAAAGACCAAATGAGTCTTCATGTTAATCAAATTCGAATTCTGTCCTAAAATTGTACTTATCGCATTTCTTCATCATGGACTAAATCAGTGTTAAAATCTAAACCGGCAACAGAAACGGTCTTAAAATATGTATACGGTTTATTCAGAGGGCCTATTATCACACGTATTAATTTGGAACGGTTACTCAGAAATGTATTTTTTTATCAAAATGAATCTGAACCTCCCCCCCCCCCTTAAATCCGCCCTTGATTGTCTAGGTATGCGCTGCAGTAGTGCAAAAGGGCCATGGCTCAGTGGTCAAAATTTCTCATGGGAGTAAAACACTGATATTCTGCCACAACCCAGAGGATCCAGAACAAAATATTACTTACTAATTAAAATAATTATACAACAAATAAAAAACAAACAATGCTAATGGTGGCACTTCACTTGGCGTTGCGTGTTCGCGTTGCGCTATTGCCATCTCCGTCTTTCACGCTAGAATCGGCATAGTGCTCCTATCTCGCGCACGAAAATGTTTCGTGAAATACGCCAAGTGAAGTGCCAGCATTAGCATCATTACCTAAATAAATAATTAGCTTATTGTACAACAAGAGCACAAAACAAGCCATCTTATCCGAGTCGTCCCTATAAATACCCGAGCCGGTACGGCGAGCCGGTACGGCGAGGATAGACAGACACATCGAGGGGTAAATGGGTCCAATGCGCCACACTCTCGATCTCTCGATCGCTCTTCACTTCGATTGCAAGGAAATTAAACCGCAACATTGGAAACCATTTACAGGCTTAAATTTTGCATGCATTGCATTTTCTATAATAGTGTACTTGCCTACCAGATTTGCGTAGTTTTATTGATTTCGTAATATAAAACACTACTTAGTTATACATAATATGAAGAAACAAGAAATTTGTATTTTATAAATTTCAAGTGTTTGTGACTAATATTATTTATTTTTATTAGCAGTTACGTCTGCTCACCGAAACTAAGATTTAAAAGCGAAACACTGTTTGTGACTGTTAAGTTTTAGACAAAATATTTTACCTTATATGCTCTAGAGCGTAAAAACCCATTTCATGCAGCGCTAGTCTGCCCAGCGAATCGTGTCACAAAAGAAGCCCGGCAAATTCAAAAAATCTTTAGCTGGTAACACATGGTATAGTGCGAAAAATAAGCTTTGATACTTGATATTAAAATTTATTTGAATAACTATGTTTGAATGTGTAGTAGGACTAGTAGGGCGTTAGTCTTAGACTAATGCGGTTGTAATGTATCTTCCAATGGGATGCGATTCGCATCGTCAAACGGTGAGCGGGACACCGCTGTAAGTACATGTTTGTTTGTACCTATTTATCTCCCGCTCGCTCACTCAGCATACTTACCTACTATTAAAATTCAATATTTACCTGTATCACTTTTAATCAAATCAAATCCGTGAATAAGTATGTAGTTAGTTGTCTCAACTTGTCTCTCCTATGGACATAAGATTAGCAACTCCGAGTCAGCAAACCTAAGATTTATTTAAATGGGCCGGAACTTGGCCGGGCGTCCCACACGCCGGTGTAGACTTGACTAAAAATATGTCCACAGGAGAGACACGAACAAATAAACATTTCGTAAGACCCATATTATGCTTGCTTAGTTAATTTCTTTATAATAAAGTGACACATTTCCAGATGTTTCAATGTGGAAGGTGGCATCTATCTTTGGCATTTCATACAAATGTTGTTCCTGTCACATTATTTAATTAACTAGGTACGACTTGTACGAGCCCTTTTTATATTAGATTTTTTATGTTATATTAGGTATTTAGCGCAAAATTTATGAAACTGGTAAGTCGGCCGCGTTGATTTTGTGTTTTCTTATATGAAACGAAAAATACTAAAATACATGCTAATGTATATACTAATTTATCTGAAATACTCAGGTCATCATGAGATAAATTAATCATAAATTCGTGGTAAACAGGCATCGTGATTGACAAAATAAACGATAATAACGAAAACAGTTTTCTAATCAATTCAATTAATGTGGCAGGAATGAAGTTTTGTATAAGAGATTGACAATGACATCTCACCTTAAAGTGCAAGAAAATAAAAACAGAGAGTAATTTTTTTCAAAAAAAAAATGTACCTATTCGGAATGTATTTATTGACCATAATACATTCCGAATTTAAATTAAACGATACAAGAGAAACAGTGATCCCCACATTAGGCACAGCCTGGGGGGTTACTACGAAATTCGAAGTTCGAAGTTCGGATCGTGCGGTCCCTCTCACTCTCGTAATAAATACCATTAGCGTGAGCGGAACGGCATGAAATGAAAGTTCGAATTTTGCGCTTCGTAGTATAGGGCCAGTATCGTGGAGATCCAGACGTAACAGAAATTACAACAATGAGCGTCACTTAATTATGTATTTGGTAGGTAACACTACACTGCGTGTGTGTGTGTGTGTGTGTGTGTGTGTGATGGGGTGTGAGTGTGGATGGGTGTGTGAGTGTGTGTATGAGAGCACGATCAGCGCGCAAGGAAGAGAGGTAACCTCAAACTCCTGGGGTCAGAAAAATCCACTTTTAACACTAATCTCATCTTACATATCAAGAGTCATAATCAAAGTCAGATTCGAGAAATTCAATGCCTGACCTCAACTGCTCTCGAATCTCGACGTAAAGAACAACAGTACGCTTAGTATAAGTTTTACTTCACCAAAATACTTCTCGATCGCGTTTACGTAAAAATTTCAATTCAATGGAAACATGGAAGCGCGCGCGCGGAGACGCTGTCCATGTTTCCCTAGTAATTGAATTTTTTACGTAAACGCGATCGAGAAGTATTTTGGTGAAGTAAAACTTATACTAAGCGTACTGTACCACTACCATGAGTTTACACTAGTTTACGTGACCGTACTCGCTAGCGACGGCGTAAATTATTTGTATGGAGAATTGTACAGCGCCTCTAGCGGTCACTTACGGAAGTACAATTCTCCATACAAATCTTTTACGCCGTCGCTAGCGAGTACGGTCACTGTGAACTAGTGTAAACTCATGGTAGAGGTACTGAACAACCACTAGAAATGATAAATTTATTTATTAATTAAATTTTTAACGAACTAGTGCAAAACGTACCTACAGTGGAAAAAAAATCATAATAATAACAACTACCGAACTTATATTTGAAACGGGCTTCGTACAACTTGTCACATTAGCCTATAGGGCAAAAACGGTGTAGGTACTTCCGTTTGGCAAATTATTTTTCCCAAACTGATTCATTTGGCAAATGTTTCCTTTCCCAAATGTTTATTTTTTATGAAGCTGTAAACTCATAGTGAAAATAAACGGATCACTCACGTCTTAAAACGAGTTTACCTCGACATGTGAGTGCTCCGTTTATTTTCACTATGAGTGAGTCTCACGGTAGTTTCATGTTTAAAGAAGCTGTAAACTATTCAGGATATATTTCAGGACGATTCTGTAGGTTAGGTAAGATTAGGTAGGAGTGTTTTATAACAATCCTGAAAAGATTAGTTTCAGAAAAAATAAACAGTTGGGAATTTAAACATTTGCCAAATGAATCAGTTTGGGAAAAATAATTTGTGAAACATTAGTAATCCGGCAAAAACAACTATGCAAAAACAAATTATATTTTTAACTAGTGTAATACCTACTTGTGTATCAAATTTGGAGAGTCTAGTTATTATAGTTACTGAGATAGGGTCACTCGGAATCGAATATATAAATCCCGTTTTTTCCCGTTCCCGTGGGAATTCCCAAAAATCCTTCCTTAGTGGATGCCTACATTGTATAAGGTACTATGTGCAAAATTTCAAGTCTCCAGGTCCAGTGGTTTGGGCTGTGCGTTGATATATCAACAGTCAGTCAGTCAGTTTAGAATTTTATACAGGGTTATTTCACTGACATCCTCTTAACCCTGAATTCCTATAACTCAAACAAATGTTTTTTTGTTTTAGGACTTTTTAAAATGAAGCACTTTTTTTTCCCATACGAATACACAGAGTAGCGTAAAAATAAGAGGTAAATCTCAAATTTTCAAAACGTTGTTACACCAAAAATATTAAGTTATGACAAAAGCCGTAAAACAAAATACATTTGTTTAAGTGGTAGAAGTTTAGGGTTAAAAGGATGGCTAGTGAATTAAAAATAACCCTGTATACATAGATTATTATTTTATCACATCAGCCAACCTGAAAAGCATCAACGCCGTGTCTGAAGCCGGCTGGGCTAAAATTCCCACAAACATTCCCGTGTGATACTTATTTGCTCAGGTTGGCTGCTTGCTGCAACCAACGCCTCCCGATTTATTTATTTATTTATTCCTCAATCGCGATTCCGAATACATTCCACCAACAAATGTTGGACATCTTCTACTGCACCACATAGTTCACAATTTGGTGAATCAATTTTCTTCAAAAATACAGTAATTTATTGTTATTTTCCTCATCAGATGTCCAAAGTTATTAAGATGATCATGTCCGATTCGCAGTCTATGTGCTATACTTATGAATATATGAATTCTGAGAGCAGGCCTGTGGGACGTATATAGGCTGGGATGATGATGATGATGAATCCGACGCACACTTGGTCGTTTTATTTGTCGAACCAAAATGAGAGTACCTCTACCATGATTTTACACTAGTTTACGTGACCGTACTCGCTAGCGACGGCGTAAATTATTTGTATGGAGAATTGTACAGCGCCTCTAGCGGTCACTTACGGAAGTACAATTCTCCATACAAATCATTTACGCCGTCGCTAGCGAGTACGGTCACTGTAAACTAGTGTAAACTCATGGTAGAGGTACTGAGAAGGGGACAATCTTACACAAATCGACCTAGTCCCAAACTAAGCAAAGCTTGTACTATGGGTACTAGGCGACGATAAACATACTTATATAGATAAATAAATACTTAAATACCTAGAAAACATCCATAACTCAGGAACAAATATTCGTGCTCATCACACAAATAAATGCCCTTACCGGGATTCGAACCCAGGGCCAAAGAGTATTGTAATATTATACGAACAAGAGTGGCAACTCTATGGTCAAATATGCATGTATGGAAGGTGCTGCTACCCTACGCCCCGGTGAAGAACTAATGTGACGTATCTATAGATGTATACCTATCTATATGTATATGTTGGTAGTGATGTACAGCTATAATTACGCGTAATTTTAATTGATAGGCTAATTGCCACTATTCGTATTTTAGCCGTCTAATTCAAATCAGCATATACGAAGTATAAGCGGCTAAACCTGATTTGCACTATACGGCTAAAATACGAACATTGGCAAGTGGCCTATCAATGGGGATGTTGACACCACCAATCAACTGACGTTCTTTTTATGAGCTGTCAAAACACAATCTCCCATAGAGTTTGAATGACAATAGCGACATATGACGTCATTGTTCGCAATGCTCAGTCAACTAACTATTTATTTGGTTTAAAGCAACAAAAATCTAATTTTGCATTTAATCGAAAATTAATCTGACTTTCAGGGCTGAAATAAAGCGTTTTTTTACTGGAGTCGTGTCTTCAAATTCTTTTTTAATGGTGTGTACATCCCTATTAAAGTCCTTGACCGTACAATTTGGTACGCCATGCCGATGCAATTTGGCCGATGAATGACAACTGACAAGTTTGACAAGTCAACCAAGATGGCCGCTAATTTAGTTCTCCACCAAACAACCAGAGATCGCTGTAGTCGCATGAAAAGTGTGATATATGTAAGTGTGCCCCCCCTGCCCAGGGCCTCTTGCTTCGTAGGCAGGGTCACTACCAACTAGGCTAAAGAGGTCGTTAACCTCTAATCTGTATAGACATATGATCCTTTGACTTTTCAGGGACTAACAAAATACAAAATCGAAAAGTCACTGTCACTGTCAATAGTCAAGGGACGGGACGTTGACACTTGCTTGACAGACACATCAACGTAGCGAAAAACCACAACTAAAGTTTGGTTTATTAGTAATATTTTGACGACCTTTTTTTAAATGAATTAAACTAGTAATCAAAGTCTAATTATTTTTCTAAAAACACGAATCACGAAAAAAATGACTACTCCATTAATAGACAGATTTAAACAACTTGATGCTTATGCAAAAACTTTAGAAGACTTCAGAGTAAAAACTGCAACCGGAGCCGCAAGTAATGTTGAAAATATGTATTTAATAGTATTTATTAAAATAAGACAGGTTTTTCCAGAAAATACGTCATTATATTTGTTTACAGTAACTGTCACCGGCGCAGCTATCATGCTTTTGCTCTTCCTATCCGAACTCCACACGTATCTATCGCCGAATGTATCTGAGGAATTATTTGTCGACACGTCAAGGGGCCATAAGTTAAGAATAAACTTGGATATTATTGTTCCAACTATTTCATGTAATTGTAAGTAAAATTTATTTGAGTTTTTTTTGTACAATTATTTTTGGGTTAGCTCATGGAATTATCACAACAATAACCATAAACCATAGAGTCAGAAGTGAATAGTGATCCAGTGCATTCTCATATATGCATAAGTCTCATATATTTATTGAACATCACGAAATAAAATAAAAAAATAGGTAATGAAACAAAAATGATTACATTCCCTTCTCACTCCTTATGCTAGAAATAATGTATTTTACTGAATCACATTGACCCTTTATGGATGTAATAAAAGCCAAAAGTCTTCAAAGGTTAAATTTAGTAAAAGTCAAAATGCAACTTTATGGTAATTGCATTTATTAGAACAACTTCAAAACAAAACTCCAATGCACAGAAATATATCGAGATAGAAGGAAAGAGTGTATGTACCTCGTCTGCCGAAAAGTGGTCCAAACGGATAACTTGCTTGCCGCAAACTTTAGTCTGCTCCCGACCGCGGTCTGTGTGCAACGTAAGGTTTTAAAAATAAAATAACTCGTTGTTCAGTAATTAACTGTTCAAATACTACAGATAAAGTTGGAGCTGTTAGTCGAGGTATTTCCTTTCATTGGTAAATACTATTTGTCCTAAAATATCTGTTATTAATTAAAAAACGATTTATTTTATTGTTTTCATCAGAAATTTAGCGGGCGATTGTGTATCCATGCTAGCTTTCCATTGCGTCTTTAATTTGACGAGCCAGACATGGCGTGCGTTCAAAACCAGCGATGTAAAAATATGCTATTCAAACTGTCGAGTCACGTCCAAGGTCGATTTATCATTTTTTCTGTCAAAAGTAAGAATAGTGATGTACAATACACTATCGCAGTTCTTACTCGATTAAAATCGATTTTGAAAGCAGAGGATATGATAATTACGTTTTTATATTATTATGTAGCTATATAATGTACGTAGTGCAAAGCAATATTATTAACAAACAGGTTGTGGTTACTTCTATATTACAATTTTATTTTAGTTTTCCGAATGATCCTCATATTAAAAATAAATGGATTGAAAACAACTGGTCGTAAAAAATGGTTTCCTACCAAAAACATTAAGATTTGTTCTATACATTTCCACGAAGACACCTTTACTGGCCCATCAAAGTACCGACGAGTAATCAGTACAGCTTATCCGACTATTGGTATTAATGTAGTGATGATGTCATATGATGAAAAGGTACACATTTACATAAGGTACCTACCTACATTTATATTTTTCGATTTGAAATTCTGACCTTTCTCATTTCCTCTGTGCATAAGAATCGGTTCCCTAATCGATCTGTGAATCGATGCTTTTGAATTGTTTTCGCGCGGCTTATGTTTCCCATCACTAAATAAAATTACACTCGTGACGTCAAAGTACCTACGCAAGATGTTACAGGCTCGGTCTCTCTACAAATTGCCGAGCTTTTTCCTTCTATCTCGATATATTTCTGTGATCCAATGCTAATTTTTGTGGATAAATGTGAAAGCACAAAAATATATCGAGATAGAAGGAAAGAGTTCGGCAATTTGTAGCGAGACCGAGCCTGTAACATCCTGCGTAGGTACTTTGACGTCACGAGTGTAATTTAGTGATGGGAAACATAAGCCGCGCGAAAACAATTCAAAAGCATCGATTCACAGATCGATTGGAAAACGGCACCGATTCTATGCACCGGCACCCCCACCGCACCGCGCCGCGGCCCCGCTGCTGTCAGTCACAAACAAAAACAGTCGGATAACAACATTAGAAGCGGGAGGTTGCGTGCGCGCTGCGCGGGGAAGTCCAAACATCGGACCACAGAAATATATCTCGATTCGTTGTGAAAAGAAGTAAGTACATACCTTTATTCGTGTAATGACAAACAATTTACTCGTGTATAATGTTTCACTCAATTATATTACGCAAGTTATTGTAGGTGCATTTTTATCGATTTCAAATATCGATTAGAATCGACAGAGGAAATGATAATTTTATACGCTGGGGGTTCAGGACTGTAAAACTCATCTGGTAAAGATAACATTGTAATCGTTTTTTGAAGCCTACCGCTAACAACAAATCAGAACAAGTAACAAAAAATGCAAACAAATAGCTACCGTCTTCTCTAAGTTACAAGGTTGAAATTTCAAAAGCTTAACTCATTAAGAAAGGCCTTTCGTCATTGTAAGCGGTACTCAGGTGGATCGTCGGCATTTGTTTGCATTTTTTGTTACTTGTTCGGATTTGTTATTAGCGGTAGGCTTCAACAAACGAGAACAATGTTATCTTTACCAGATGAGTTCTGCAGTCCTAAACCCCCAGCATATAAAATTTTGACTATACGCACGCACATTTTTTTAAAATAATAGCTTATGCAAATGTATACCATCATCACTACATCAATAGTCGGATAAGCTGTACTGATTAGTCGTCGGTACTTTGATGGGCCAGCAAAGGTGTCTTCGTGGAAATGTATAGAACAAATCCTGCTGTTTATTGTAGACAACCATTTTTTACGACCAGTTGCTTCAATCCATTTATTTTTAATATGAGGATTATTCGGAAAACTGAAACAATATTGCAATACAGAAGTAACCATAACCTGTTGTACGAAGCAAGAGGTCCTGGGTTCAAATCCCGGTAAGGGCATTTATTTTGTGTGATGAGCACGAATATTTGTTCCTGAGTTATGGATGTTTTCTATGTATTTAAGTATTTATTTATCTATATAAGTATGTTTATCCGTTGCTTAGTACCCATAACACAAGCTTTGCTAAGCTTACTTTGGGACTAGGTCAATTGGTGTGAATTGTCCCATGATATTTATTTATTTATTTATTTATTTTGTTTGTTAATAATATTTGCTTTGCACTACGTACATTATATATGCAGCTACATAATAATATAAAAACGTAATTATCATTTCTTCTGCTTTCAAAATCGATTTTAATCGATTAAGAACTGCGATAGTGTACTGTACAGCACTATTCTTACTTTTGACAGAAAAAATGATAAATCGACCTTGAACGAGACTCGACAGTTTGAATAGCATATTTTTACATCGCTGGTTTTGAACGCACGCCATGTCTGGCTCGTCAAATTAAAGCCGCAATGGAAAGCTAGCGTGGACACACAATCGCCCGCTGCTGTTCTGATGAAAATAATATAATAAATCGTTTTTTAATTAATAACAGATATTTTAAGACAAATAGTACTTACCGATGAAAGGAAATAACTGGATCAACAGCTCCAACTTTATTGGCAGTGTTTGAACAAGTAATTATTGAACAACGAGTCATTTTGTTTTTAAAATCTGACGTCGCACGCAGACCGCGGTCGGGAGCAGACTGAAGTTCGCGGCGAGCATTGGGGCTTATAAACACCATTTGGCCAGTCGACGTACGTAAACTCTTTCCTTCTATCTTGATATATTTCTGTGTGTGAAAGTTTGAATTTTTGTTACTCCATCACATAATGAATTAAATTTGGCACACATACTTAGTTTATAACATTAATTATTATTTGCGGACAAAGTTGCAAGCAACACTGACCAAACAGTTGGAACCTACATATTGAATAGGCTAGATGTTTGATTTTTTTAATGATGTTTAAACAAAATGGCCTAATGGTTTTTTTTAGATCTAGTTCTGGATGCTATGGATTCATCTGGGGAGCAACACCTTCAAATGGACCACAATATACACAAGCGGCGATTAGATTTAACTGGAACACCTATAGAGGAGCCACAAAAACAAGAATTTATATCATCTACTAGTGCAGTAAGCTTGTATAAACCTTGTTGCATAAAAACTAAAAAAACTGGCCAAGTGCGTTTCAGACCAGAATGTAGAGTTCTGTACTAACATGCTACAAATACTCAAAATTAAGTTTTGATCAACTAACAACTTAACATGTAAAGCCTACTAAGCTGTGATAGTTTGTCTTTTAAATTTGTTATATATAGGGTGGATAGAGGGTGGAAAAGCAAACGCCACATGGAGGGCAACAATCTTAAATATTGGAAATAGCAAATTCTATATAAAGAAAACTTTCCTTTATTTAAAAAAATAATGGAATTTTGAAAAATTATTTTTCTTTGTTGGACTTGAATCTTGGTCAAATGCAACAAAAAATAACATGGTAGATTTTAATTTCAATTATCACTAACTACCATACACAATCAAAATAACAAAAGGCCATGAAAACTAATAATTATGTGTTCATTTTGTTTCCATCCGTCGCGGAAAATGGACCGCAGCTGCTTTAAATATTGATAATAGCAAAGTGTTTCCAATGGACACTTACTTTTATTTTTAAAATAAGAAATAAAGTATTTATTATTTTAAAAATCCATAACTCAACTTGGTGCACATAGAATGAAATGAAGCAAAGACCTATTTAATGACCTAACTCCCAGCTTTGTGTGATTTTGGTCCAGGCTCCAAACTGAATTGCCCATGGTCCTGTATAGTTTCCATTAGCTTAAACTGAAATGTCACTTTTAAGCGAAAATAGTGGCCTTTGTTAATCAGATAATGTAAAGTAAAAGAATGTTTCAAATTGATTGAATACTCGGTATATAAGGGATTATCTCTAAAAGCAGGGAACAAAACATACAAATATCATCATTTTTTCAGCCAAAAGACGTCCACTGCTGAACATAGGCCAACACCCGATTAGGCCGATAGGGCCGACAGGTTCTCGAGCGGCGTCCACGGACCGGAAGACGCAGTGTAGATAGGCCTCCCAACAATATGGAGTGACAACCTGGTTAAGGTTGCAGGATCGCGTTTGATGTGGATGGCACGGGACCAATCTGTTTGGGGAAGGCCTATGTTCAGCAGTGAACGTCTTTCTGCCAAAATGATGATGATGATGATGATATTAGTGTAGACTAATATTGTATATTGTAATATTATTCAGGCAAGGAAAAATACCTCAGAATTGGCTACATTTTCCTGTGGCAGTTGCTATGGCGCCGCTTTGAATGAATCTCAGTAAGCATTAATTTTTTAATTTTCTGATTTAATTTCACCAATGGTGACTCCAGGGTGGAGGTTGCCAGCCCTGGGATTCTATGTAAACTTGCTTACTACCATGGCTTCACTCCAGTTACAGGACCCCTATGCATGATGTGAGAATTTCGGAAAATCGACATTATTTCTTGTCAACTTAATTAAGGTAATCTCTGTACAGAATTTCAGATTTCCAGGTCCAAGTATTTAGGCTGTACACTGCGTATAACGACTTTAAACCAACTTACAAAAAGAGCCTGTATTTTTTTTTACTTTGTTACCATTTGACATGAACTGATTTGTAAAATTCTTTGTTTGGAAGAATATGCTTCCTGTTTGGTCCCATTACAATTTGCAGAAAACATACCAAGTCTAAGGAAGTTTATTGAAGTTTTTTTTTATTAAAATTATTCTATTATTTATACTTTTTGAATTTCTAAAATGAAAAAACTGCATGACAGTTATAACCTTTCTTACAATACGTTTACTTTTAGTTTACCACTGACAGATTGCTTGCCTTCATTTCATTACCAACTTTAACACCATACAAATAAAGTAGTTATTACAAAATCTGCAAACGTGGGTAACAGTACCTATTCTAAAATTGGCTTTATTTGTAGGTTGTTAAAGTTGAATATGAAATGAAGGCAAACCATCTGTCAGTGGTAAACTTTATGTAATTTTACTGTACAAGTTGGTATGTTATGTTTATGTACGAGTGTTTCAGTTAATCACCTTTTCTACTTACTATCCGGACACTGGTATCCTGCCGATTCGGCGAAAATTATTTTGCAAAATGTTTCATTTGGCAACTGTTTATTTTTTCTGAAACTGTAAACTATTCAGGATATATTTCAGGACTATCCTGTAAGTTACGTTAGGTTTGTTATATAACAATCCTGAAAAGTTTACAGTTTCAGAAAAAATAAACAGTTGCCAAATGAATCATTTTTCGAAATAGTTTTCGCCCAAACATTAGTAAACCCTGGATGGACACTTTACTCTGTCTATGCTCATTCTTCTTGTTTTCTTTTTGTAGATGTTGTAACACCTGTGATGATGTAAAAGAAGCATATAAGCTGAGACGATGGGCTCTCCCTGATTTAGCTACTATTGAACAATGTAAAGATGATGAGTCTGTTGAAAAGGCAAATAATGCTCTCAAGGAAGGTTGCCAAATATATGGCTACATGGAAGTCAACCGGGTATGTTTTAATTGATAACTTATTCAGTAATTCTATTTTACCTAGTCTTAATAGCCAATATTTTATGTATTGGCTGGGGTATCTATTATATTATAATGCCAAAGTATGAAAGACTAAATGTATTAAAATATTGAATACCTATTTCAAAACACCAACATTTTATTCTACACCCTAAACTTCTCAGAATTTATTAGAACGGCATTGTATAAAACCTATTAGGTTAGGTTAGATTAGTTTTATAACATCCTTGAAAAATCTATGTTTTCAGAAAAAAAACCTTTCAATCTTTTGACCCATTCAACTTTCGTACTTTGGTATTGTGATATAATTGTACCCCTTGACTGTTATTATGTTTCCACGCCTTTGCTCTTATGCCAAAAAAAGACTAAGTATACAGTAGTGGCCTGTTAGCATTAGGCTGACCTGCAAACCAGAGTGCTGGCTAATATTATGAATATTATGATATAATTGACATCAAACATACAAAACATAATATTTAATACAATAGGATTTACTTATATGTATACTTACAAAGTTTCATAAATATTAATCCAGCACATTGTTTTAAAATAAGAACCAAGCTACTTTTGAAGAGTTGTCTGTACTGAATCTTGCAGTTGTGGTATTTGGATTTTATTTCTTTTTAAATTATTTTTTATTGCAAAACCATGTTTAAATAGTTGTGTAACCTAATGCAAGAAATAATGACCTATTGTAGTTTTTGATATAACTTAAATTTTGCCTCAAATATTATTTATTTTATTAGCAGTGCGGCGGCTCACCGAATCTAAGATTATTTAAAAGCGAAAAAGTTTTTCGGGTGCGCCGGTGGGATTCGAACCCACGTCTCCTGGGTATGCGCCCCAACGGGTGTTCTACCAATTGAACCACGTCGCATCCGCGCGCGTCGCGTCGCGTCCGGAAAACATTTTCGCTTTTAAATTATCTTAAATTTTGCCTTTTCTACTTAACTTTGGTCACATTTTTCACCTCTCCTATTGAAAAATAATTACATACTAACTGTTGGTGAGCTCATTATCTTAAAAACATGCAACATAACATGGGTTCCATCACAAAAGGAATAAGGAAACCTTTTTGATAAAATTTTACCTTAGGTACCAAACTGTGTATATTGTAGATTGCTATTTGTAAAACAAATGTACCTCTACATTATTAAAAAACCGACCAAGTGCGAGTCGGACTCGCGCACCGAGGGTTCCGTACAAATTTATATATGTATCTATGAACATCCAGTCTTAGCAGACCCCTGCTCCTAAGCAAAATGTGAGCAGTGTGGGATCATTGTAGATTGGTAACTGATATAGGCAGACAGACAAACTAGATCTCGTTCAAACCAATTTTTGGTGGAAGTTTACATGGTAATGTACATCATATATTTTTTTTAGTTTTATCTTTCTCTTATTTTAGAAGTTACAGGGGGGGACACACATTTTACCACTTTGGAAGTGTCTCTCGCGCTAACTATTCAGTTTAGAAAAAAATGATATTACAAACCTCAATATCATTTTTGAAGACCTATCCAATAATTTATTGTTCTTTTTTCTATTTTTGTGTGAAAATCTTAATGCGGTTCACTGAATACTTCTACTTACCAAGTTTCAACAGCATAGTTCTTATAGTTTCGGAAAAAAGTGGCTGTGACATACGGACGGACAGACAGACATGACAAATCTATAAGGGTTCCGTTATTTGCCATTTGGCTACGGAACCCTAAAAAGGACTTGATGACATTCATTTCAATTTTAGGTTGGTGGAAGTTTCCATATAGCGCCAGGCAAGAGTTTCACAATCAACCATGTTCATGTACATGATGTGCAACCATATTCTTCTTCAGTGTTCAATACAACACATATAATTCAGCATTTGTCTTTTGGAACAGACATCAAAAGTGCTAACACTGCACCATTAGATGGAGTCAAGGGCTCAGCAAAGGAAGGTAACTACAGCAAAGAATAGTGCAATCATCTGCTAAAAATTATATTTTGGAACCTAAACATATCAATCATTATTACCAGTCTCAATACTTCATTGAATAACCAACTACTAAATCTCAAACATATAAAAAAAATGTGATGACTTGATGAGGTTATGAACAAAGTGTATTTTTCAGAATCATTCAAATATTTTTAATTGCAAAATGTGGAGGACATTTGAGCCAAATCAAAACATCCATCAGACAGTTAATAAAGTATGTTTTTTTTAATTGGAACTTGGTATGATGAACATACAAGTACTAATTCAGACTGTATTCTCACACCTAATAAATTTAAACACTTATAATCTTAATAATAATGTATTAAAATGAATGCAACAATATATGTAACTACTCAGTAATATATACAAAATGTAATTGCCTATTTCAACAGCGTATTCCAGTGCCAATTGCCATAAAAGTCCCAAATGTTCCACCACCTTGAAGCATTACTTTGCCGACTGAGTGTACTAACTCACGGCCTCTTACCCCATACCTGCAACCAACAATTCCAAATATTAATTTTTAAAAGGATTAATACTGAACTGACTTCAGCACCATTGATTTGAAATAATATGAATATAGTAATCTCTTATCAATAGTAATCTTGAAAAAATTGATTATTTTAAATAAGTAAATTATGTAAATACAACCAATTCTAACCTCAATGCGGTAAAGCCACCAAAAAGTCCGCCACTAGCCATTCCAACACAGAATCCTATCATGAAACCCATCTTCATCTTGTCAAAACAAGTGGGCCCTTGGTTTTGGTACATGCCCCCGGGTACAGGCATTGTGATAGAAGTCGATTTATCAAAATCACGGATAAAATAAAGATCGTCTTAAAGAATTTATGCTCTTTTCCTTGAAATGACAGTTTGATGACAGCTGTCCAGTCTGTCTGTCACACGTCTGTCACCAGTGTCATCACCACATTTTTTAACTCTCCGCATAGGCAAAGGGATCTAACTCACACAGCAAAGTCTACGCCTTGACTTCTTTTTATCGAAGTCTGCATTTTCTTTACGTATTTTAATTAAATTATAAACGACATCGACAGTACAGCAATTAAAATAAATTCTTTGTAAACTTTATAATTATCAAATTTTTGACGTAAAAGGTTAGAATGGAACATTCTAAAATTCCGTTGTACTCTTTTACTATTCTACTTTAACGGGTTTGTTACTTGTTCCAGGTGCAGTGATGTTTCAGTACTATATAAAGATTGTACCAACAGTTTATGTAAAACTTGACAATACAGTTCTGTACACTAATCAGTTTTCTGTAACCAGACACCAAAAATCGGTTTCCAACATAAATTCGGAATCTGGGATGCCCGGTGCATTTTTTAGTTATGAACTTTCTCCTTTGATGGTCAAATATACAGAAAAAGAAAGGTAACTAATTTATCATAAATAAGAAATACTTTTTTCCTTTTAGCTATTCAGAAAATATATATACTCAGAATATATATATATATATTTTTTAATATATATATATATGTATATATATATATATATATATATGTATATATATTTTAATATATATATTCAGAAAATATATATATAGAAAATATTGTGCATTCTATACCCATCTGTACGAAATATGCTTGCCTGAATTCGATTGGGTATAGGCTCGTATGGACGATAATTACCACTATTATATAATATACACATAGCTACGTGGATGTAAAAGAAGGAGTCACCCTCGACCGTGTATAGCTATTTAGTATTACCGATAGTGGCTTCATATTGCATGAGGGCCTGGTCTACCCAGAGTTACCCTCTCCGTACAGTCGATTACGCCTCCAGTCTAGACACTGCGTGAGTGTGTCTTGGTGTCCTACGTATCCTCAGTTCCCACCTGTGATTAAGGGAGACTTATTATACAGAGATTATGGGGGTCGTAAAACCCATAATACCCTGAACCTGACACCAGCTGGACATGGCGGCGCTGCCGCCACGGGGCCCTCCTTCCAACCCCTTCAGGCCCGCGCCGTATGCTCCAACTCATAATCGACCGTATTACAATAGCTTGCCTGTATGTTTCCGATACATACTCTTAGTAGCCCCGGGCTACCTAGTCCAACGTCCCTGCGAGATACAGGGTGGACTCCGTTAGAGTGGAATCAATTGAGGTCCGTCAGTTGGCTCATTATTCCACATTCACGTAGCTAGTCGTTATATCGATTATAAAGGCTTATAATATACATGAGCACTTACCAGGTTCATCTCTGGCGGCCGTGTGGAGTCAGGTTATACGATAGCACTCTCATCCACACACCTTTCATACCACTGCTCAAGTACCTTCTGTCTCGCATTACGTTGGGCGCCGTTTTCCTGTTCTCCGACAGAGGTGTCATTACACAAATACCCACATTAGTCAAAGCATAGATAAAGCTGAGGTTACCTCATCGCAAAATAGATTGACTTAAAGCAAGGTTGACACTTACCGACTGTTTTACGACTACTCGTGCATGGAATGCGCGACAGAAGAAATTGGGCTACACTTTGGTCTAATTTGGTGTTTTTCTTTCAGATCTATTGGACATTTCGCGACTAACATCTGTGCAATTGTTGGAGGAGTTTTTACAGTAGCAGGAATATTTGATTCTCTTTTATATCATTCAGTCAATGCATTTCAAAACAAAATACTACTTGGAAAAACTGGTTAAACATTTTATTTTATAACTTATAATGTTTTAAGAAATAAATTATAATCAGTAACATTGCATTTTGCATACTGTTTACAGAACTCGATATCAGTTCCTTCCACTAAACTTTTAATTGGAACATAGTTTTCCTTTGTTGGGTCATACTGAGCTCTTCCAAGTTTGCTTAAAAACAGATGGCGCTGTTTTATTCTAAAATTCCTACTCAGCAACACTTCAGGATCCTCCAAAATTCTAAGATGTGGTATTTGCATTACATTGTGTATATAGTTAAATCTTTCCAACAAAGCGTTTTGATCTGAAATTAAAAAACAAGTATTGCATTTAAAAGAAACCAAGTATTTGTATAAAAAATAACACCTCTTACACATTTGAAACTTACTCAACATATAAAGTTTTGGTTTCTTTAAAACCAACTGTTTCAGTTCTTCCTGATTAAATCCCATCTCCTCTTTCAATGCAAATATGTTTGTATTAACATGATGAAGATTGTATGTTATAAGTTTGGGCTGCTTGGTGGAAAGAAGTCTAACTTCTTTACCATTCAGTATAAACTTTTCTTGATAAAAACCTAATCTACGGTCTATCCTTGCAGTGCTGGAAAAAAAACAAGAAACAGTGGGTGAAATAAGAAATTGTTACAATTTTGCTTCATACCTTAACCCATTTCCAGGCCCCGTCTATTTAGGTATCCTACAGCAAAATTAATCACTGTGTTGTATTGTTTACCTATATACTGTTTTAAACATTCATGATTTTCACTAATAATTACTAAACTAAATAGGACTTATCATGCACTAAAGCGCGTGTTAATGCGTGATAAGTCCTGTTTATTTCAAACTAAATACAAACTGAAATATAGATGCACAGAAAAAACCCCAGAAAAAAGACCAATGCTGGGAATCGAACCCAGGTCCTCAGGGTTCCGTGCTGCGTGCTTACCCCTACACCATCACTGGTCTAGAAGTTAGTGACGAATCTTTCCCATACATCGTACACTTCAGTCTGTTATAATCACATTAGGCAGTGATAAAGCGCATCTATGTTAATGCCCTCTACCGAGAGACTTCAACACTCCTTCGGAGCTACCCGCTCACCTGGACCAAGAGATGGCGCTACTAGGCCAACTTTTAAAAAAAAAATAAAAAAAAAATAGAAAAAGATACTTCATACTTAACTTGTAAGTCCTGTTTAGTTTAGTAATGTTGTTTACCTATGCAGGATTAATTTAAAAGTGAACCATACTTTAAACAAATTCAATTGATTTTCTACGATATTGTAAAGGAAGCAAGGTCAAATCTTTGTGTAGATTTATGTGGTTTCTATATGCACTATGCCTGGAAAAGGGTTAATTAGCTTTCCTAATTACTTCTGAATTTTTCGAAATTCATGTGTGAAGTTAAATTTTAAATTACCATAGCTTTATGGTGAAGGAAAACATAGTGAGGTAACCTGCACACATCTGCAAAGAAATTAGTGGTGTGAGTAAAGTTTCAAATCCAAACTGGGCCTGGGAACTAAACCCCAAGCCCTCTCATTCTGAGAGAAGGCCTGGATTGTACAGAACTGCCAAGTTTCTTACAGCACATTCTTCATTGCAATAATGATCATCAAGTACTGGTAAATAAAAAAATCCTATTTGCAAAATAAACTTTTGACTTTTAACAACAACAATTCATTGAAATTGCTGTAACTTAATAATTATTAGTAATGAAAGATGTAATATTAACAATATTTTGATTGTTTATGTTAAATAATACTTTTACTTATGCAAATACATACCTAAACATGAGCCAAAATGGATTTTTAATGATTATACTTTTTATTTGGCTCTCTGAGAAACGTTTTGATTCTAAATAGTTTATCCTTACTCTGAGGTTGTCTAGTAACTCAGTTAGAATGAGAGGATTTTTAGTTATGAAGCTTCCTATCTCTTCAATATCCACATAGTCTTTAAGAAATAAAATATGATCTTTTATATCTCTTTCAAAATCTAATTTTAGAATCTTTTCAGCAAGGTGTGGTTTCTTCTCAATCTGGCTCAAGTTGACATTCAATTGAATTAACTTCTGTAGTGTCTCTGAAGTATTAACATAACCTGCTAAATTAAAAGACTTAGGGTAGTATGGAGTAAGTTCAGATAAATCTTCGTTTGCTTTTTGCAGAGCATTTGCTTCTGTTTCTCTTCCTGTGTCATTTGGCACCTTGTATTGTGGTATTAAAGTACTGGAGTATTTATTTTGTATATATTGACAAACACAACGAGAAAATGAGATATTTTGCAGTACTCGTGAAAACATTGTGACGAATTTTACATTACATACATTTATTATTTTAGGGTCACTCGTCAATAAAATTGAAGTTAATGTAAATTTGAATAATTTTTTCTTCTTTGACTGGACCTCAACTTCCTCACGCACGCATGTATCAGCAGTAAATATCTGTCACGGTCACTGTCAAGATTTTTTATTTTTTTGGAGATAAGACCTTTAAGCCCTGCACAGACCGCGGCATGGGGCGTGCGCGCGACGTCGTCGGAGCGTGCCAAGCGCGTTGTATAAAACTGAGTCATATATATGGTGACACACTCAGGTAGTTGGCGCAACGTATAATATTTTAGTGTTATGTAACGCGCTGACCCGCTCCGTCGGCGTCGCGCGCACGCCCCGGCTGCGGTATGTATGTGGTAGCCTTTAATAGACAGATAAAAAGTTAACCATTCTTTCACAGACTCAACAGTAGTACAGTAGTCTTGTTTTGTCCAAATCGTTCTATTCTTCTTGAATAAGTCATTCTATCCCATTCTTGCCACTTGAAATAAGAGCGAGATACGAGACGGTGTTATGTCAAAAAAGCTCTTATTGGACTTATTGCTCGAGTGCCTGACAGCTCTTCACCCCGTCACCTACATACGAACGTGGGAGTGGGACCTACGCTACGTACGTACTGTCGATCTCGTCTACCTATACCTACAGTACGTAATACGTAGTATCTCTTATTAGTCTGTGAGTACGTACATACGTACAGTCCTACACCGTCTGTCTGTCTACACGGATTCTGATTTGCTGGCACTGCCGGGGAACTGCACCGTGCCATAGTCGGGGTTACTTTCACTGATATATTTTTGCTGAGTGGTGGTGTCGAAAGGTAAAAATCTATTTATTATACCTGTTTTCTGCTTATTTTTGCCTTAAAACCCATATGGCCTAGACTAAGTTGTAACATCTAATCGGTGCACATTTTCCGAATCGGTATCTATTTTAGTAGTACTAAATGCCTGTGGACCATATGGTCCTAATATAATATATAATATTGATTTTTAAAAAAACTCACTTAAACTTATGATATAATTCTATGAGATTTATGTGAAGTGACCTTAGCATTTAGCCTTTTATGTATTCAATACCTGCCTGCATCAACTGATGCAACTTCGCCGTATGTTACCATCTCGTTTGCTTCTCAGTGTAATATTTATACATAATAATGCTTGAATTGATAGCAAGATACTAACTGTAATAAAATTGCGAGATGGATTAGGTATGTGGTATTGTGATGATGAACGTAATGTTTATTCACTATCCAAGAAAAGTTTTAAATGCAATCCAAACACATAATAATATGCTTGTGTGTACCCTATTGTGTATACTAATACCTATATGGTAACTAATTGAGGCCAGATTCATTTATTTGTAATTTTTAGTGTATGATAAAAGCGTCTTTACATTTTTAAATTACACACTATAAAAAAATTACCTTTCTCATCAAGCACATCCTATTGGACTTGTCAAAACAAATATTATGCACACAAACTTGATCAGTCTATTAGAAGCCACTGAAGAGTTCCTTTACCCGCTTCCAGGTTCTATCATCACCTTTAATACTAGACAGTCAAATTTTTATATTTTTTATACATCATATTCATACAAAGTTTCATAATGTACTTACCAATTGAAAATTACATTGTCAGATACAAGAGAAGCTAGTAATAATAAGGATGTATCATGATATATTTTTAATACCCTTTTTTTATTTACTGACATTAAGTACAAACAGAAAATTGTCTACTCAAAATTATACATCAAATCAGTAAAATCCCAACCTTATATACATCAATGAGGAAAGTCAAAAATGGAATCATGTCTCATGGTAAAATTGTTAATTATCAATTCAATTCACTCTTAATTAATTTATGACGCAAAGAAATTTGGTTATAATTATTTGTCAGCACTATTATAATTATTTTGTCAAAATTCAAAATG
This sequence comes from Archips crataeganus, assembly GCA_947859365.1. Taxonomy (NCBI): domain Eukaryota; kingdom Metazoa; phylum Arthropoda; class Insecta; order Lepidoptera; family Tortricidae; genus Archips; species Archips crataeganus. The sequence continues at coordinate 11,488,746 of OX402047.1, forward strand.
GTCAATTCAATCCATTTGTTAAACATTAATGACAGTAAATTACTTTTTCACATATCATCAGGGATAGTGCAATACCGCTTAACTAGCACTGGTAAATACTGTGTATCTGCACATAATCCATAGAGAAAATCCGCCTAACTGGTATTGGTTAATACCGCATATCTAACAAATGGAGCCAAATTAAGATTTCCCGTCAGTAATATTCAAAATCAGGATTTTACGTTTGTTTGTTAACCAATGCTAGTTAGGCGGAATTTCCCTATGGGTGTTGTGCAGATACGTAGTATTTACCAGTGATAGTTACGTGGTATTGCACTATCCCCGACGATATGTGATGATTACAATTGTGTATGCCCCATAACTAGGTTTTAGTTATTTTTTACTTGATTCATAAAATTGGCAATAAGTAAAACCAGATCTATATAGACACCTAAGGTCCCTACAATGGCATTAATTTAGTTATCAATTCTAATTTCAGATAATACTCCAAGATGGACACCTCTATGACAGGAAGTCAAATCCGTAAGGCATTCTTGGACTTCTTTATAGACAAAGGCCATAAGTATGTGCACTCTTCCTCTACAATACCACATGATGACCCAACTCTTCTCTTTGCCAACGCTGGCATGAACCAGTTTAAGCCAATATTTTTAGGATCAGTTGATCCCAATTCTGAGATGGCTAGCTATGTGCGAACAGTTAACACGCAGAAATGTATTAGAGCAGGAGGGAAACACAATGATTTAGATGACGTAGGCAAAGATGTCTACCACCATACTTTCTTTGAAATGATGGGAAATTGGTCATTTGGAGATTATTTTAAAAAGGAAATTTGTGCTTGGGCTTGGGAACTTCTTACTGAAGTATTCAAATTGTCTGGAGACAGACTCTATGTCTCTTACTTTGGTGGAGACCCTGCATCTGGACTAGAGCCAGATTTAGAGTGTAAGAATATTTGGTTACAACTGGGAGTCCCTGAATCCCATATCCTGCCTGGAAGCATGAAAGACAACTTTTGGGAAATGGGAGAAACTGGACCATGTGGTCCATGCTCTGAGTTGCATTATGATAGAATTGGCGGTCGCAATGCTGCTCATCTTGTGAACATGGATGATCCTGATGTTTTAGAAATTTGGAACTTAGTTTTCATACAATTTAACCGAGAAACAGATGGATCATTGAGACCTTTGCCCAAAAAACATATTGATTGTGGCCTAGGTCTTGAGAGATTGGTATCAGTGATTCAAAATAAAAGGGCAAATTATGATACTGATTTTTTTGTCCCAATATTCAAAGCTATTGAGATTGGAACTGGTACTAGACCTTACTCAGGCAAAGTAGGAGATGAAGATGCTGATGGTATTGATATGGCTTACCGTGTGCTAGCCGATCATGCAAGAACTCTTACAATTGCTTTATCTGATGGAGGCTGCCCAGATAACACTGGCAGAGGTTACGTACTTCGGCGAATTCTAAGAAGGGCTGTGCGTTACGCATCTGAAAAACTGAATGCTAAGCCCGGATTCTTTGCGTCGTTAGTTCATACTGTTGTAGAAATACTGGGAGATGTGTTTCCCGAAATAAAAAAAGACCCTGAATCCATCATACAAACAATCAATGAAGAAGAAATTCAATTCTTGAAAACATTAACACGCGGTAGAAATCTGTTGAACAGAACTATTGAGAAACTTGGAGACTCGAAAACTGTGCCTGGAGAAGTTGCCTGGCGTCTTTATGACACCTACGGCTTCCCGATTGACCTTACGCAATTGATGTGTGAAGAAAAAGGACTTAACATTGACATGGATGCCTATGAGAAGGCGAAAAAAGAATCACTCCTCGCATCTCAAGGTAAAGCTGCAGGTCAAGATGATTTATTAGCTTTGGACATACATGCTATAACTTACTTACAAGATAGTGGAGTGCCAGTCACTGATGATTCTCCAAAATATAATTATATCCCTTCATCCACTGACAAGGATGCTGTATACAATTTTTCACCATGCACAGCAAAAATTCTGGCTTTCAGACTAAACAAGCAATTTGTGACAGAGGTAACATCTGGACAAGAATGTGGGATAATATTAGATAAAACAACATTCTATGCTGAACAAGGAGGTCAAATATTTGACGAAGGATACTTGCAGAAGGTGGACGACGATACTAACGAATTTTCTGTTAAAAATGTTCAGGTAAAGGGAGGTTATATATTGCACATTGGAAAAGTTGAAGGAGTATTTAAAGTTGGTGATACAGTGTCTCTTCACATCGATACTGAAAGACGGCGACTCGTTATGAATAATCATACGGGAACGCATGTATTGAATAATGTATTGAGGAAAGTACTTGGAAATGATTCAGACCAACGAGGCTCACTTGTAATGCCAGATCGTCTTAGATTTGATTTCACTAACAAAGGTCCAATGACCACAAAACAGATTAAAGATGCTGAAGATCAAATTAAAACTATTATACAAGAAAATAAAACTGTATATGCCAAACATACAAGTTTGAGTGATGCAAAGAAAATTAAGGGCTTAAGAGCCATGTTCGATGAACATTATCCAGACCCAGTACGTGTTGTATCAGTTGGAATACCTGTTGAGGAATTAGAGAAAAATCCCGATGGACCAAATGGTTTTGAGACTTCTGTAGAATTTTGCGGTGGTTCGCATCTTCACCAAACTGGCCATATTGGAGAGTATGTCATTGTCAGTGAAGAAGGCATTGCTAAAGGTATTCGAAGAATTGTCGCATTAACTGGCCCTGAAGCAATTAAAGCTGTGAGTAAATTAAGTGTCTTGGAAAACGAAGTTAACAATCTGGCTAACATGATTAAAGAAGAAGGTTCAAACCAAAAAGATGCCGTTAAAAGAATTGTAGATCTTACTAATGATATATCACATGCTCAAATATCCTACTGGAAAAAGGATGAATTGAGAAACATGCTTAAAAACTTAAAAAAACAACTTGATGATATGGAGAGAGCAGCAAAAGCTCTAATTATAACCCAAGTAACTGAAAAAGCGAAAGAAATGTGTCTTGATGATAAAACGACAGACGTCATTGTTGCTGAACTTAATGCACAAGGCAACACGAAAGCTTTAGATGGTGCTTTGAAGCAAGTAAAGCAGTTGCGCCCAACTGCTTCTGCAATATTCTTCTCAGTTGACGAAGACGCAAATAAGATTTATTGCTTAGCTGCTGTGCCTAAAACTGCCAACGCTAAGGGTTTACTGGCATCCGAATGGGTACAATCTGTGGTGGATATTATGGGTGGCAAGGGCGGCGGGAAAGCGGAATCTGCTCAAGCTTCTGGGAATAACCCGCAAGCCCTTGAAAAGGTAATGAAAATTGCGAAAGATTTTGCAACCTCCAAGTTGTATTGATTAATATTCTTGGCTTCCCAGCGCTACCTAAACAATAAAAACATTTGTTTGAATTTTTACTATTTATAACTTCTTTGCGAGATGCAAATATATGTCATTATTTGAAAAAGTTGTTTTATTTTGTACTAGCTTTAACCCGCGGCTTCAACCGTGTTAGAAATAACTTCGCGAGAAGTTGTTCGCTCGCACAACCCCGTCTATTAATTGCAGAAGAAATTAACGTTTACTTCGATAGCGGCCTCTATTCTTGTTTAAATTTAAACTATTGTCCCACGGAAACGTATTAGGGCATTTTCAAAGAAAGTGTACCCTTTCCCTTTACTCTTTTTTTAAATGGTTATCTATCTCCTATTCAAAAACAAACACAATTCGTTTTCGCTAAGAAAAAAGTCCTTATTTTTTGGGTCAGTTTTGTAACGTTGTTTTCATACAGTTTATAATGGGTCTTCACGTCATAAAACTGACCCAAAAAACCCCAGACTCAAGAAATCGGCTCAAGGGATAAAAAAAATGCTATCTCCATGCAATTTCGAATTTTTTGTTCTGGACTATGGAAAAAGATTTCAACGACCCGTACGTAGCAATTCAATTTGGCGCGATAAAAAAACTAAATAATTTTTTAAAATTAATCAATCCAACGGATCCAACTGAAAATCTGTCAATTTTTTTATTTAATTGGGAAGGTTATTCCTATCGGTAAAAAAAGTTTCAAGCACTTATATTTTTGCCAAATCTATTGGTTCACGCGAGTGAAGCCTAAAAGCAAATGTTAGTTAATAAATGTAACAAAAACGAAGTAAATGGTTTCAAAATTATTTAATTATAACTTTATACGAACTTTGCTAGGTATAGTTCAAACAAAATATTCTTACATAACTGACATAATATACTAACGATATCTACATAATACATAATTAAAGTTTAAACAAAATATTCATACAAGTATTTGGTTGGTCTTTTTTGAAATTAAGCACCAATTCCATTGGTGAATAAAAATCCCTCTCATCGAGGCGGTGCAATAATATTATTGTGGTAGTATTTTATAATTTACATTATTTTTACTAATAGCAAACAGGGACAAATTACCCCCGCCACTACAATTCCTGGGTGGCTAGGATCACAGTTATATTTTTTTCATTCTTGACCAAAACCTTCAGTTTCCTCAATAGCGTAGTTTAACTTTTCGCATAATTGTTCGTAACTTTTGTAGGGCGGCAGATCAAGCCTGTTGAAGCACGTGTGAGATCGGGGCAGCCAAGTATCTTTCCCAACCTGAAAAACAAATATTTTCCTTAAAGCCACGTGTGGAAAATATATACCATAGGAAGTAAAACACGTATATAAACAATGACGGGATTAATTCGGCAATTTTAATGAATGGTCAGTATAATTAGTAAGTTAATTAAAGAAAAACTTAACATATTCAACCACGAGTTCAGATTTAACAGTTGGCTATAATTTCGAGATGCAAACCTTTTCTATACAAAACCGTTGCGGTCCATTAGATCCCATTAGTTCCGCAAATCCTCCAACAGGCACTCTGCATGTGCCCGTAACAAACTGAAGCAGTCTTGCCCTCTTTTCGTTATCCATTTGACGTACAAACTAAAAAGAAAAATCATATAAGTATCGAGTACCTAATTAATGAAGCGAAAAATGTAGGTAGTTAAATGTAAGGCATTTTGTATGCAAGGCACATAATAAATTTAAAAAATAGGGGACCTTCCTCAATGTGACATTTGGTTACGCTTCACGAGCGATCGATCGATTTACGAGGCACTTTAGGCCCTTTGTTCGATGTCTGCCTAAAACGCATTAATGTCTGTGTCGCGTTTTGCCTAAACTTCATTCTTTGGTAGCATTTAGGCTAAATACAATATAATACAATGACTCTTTATTGTACACCACAAAGAAAACAATACAGAAAAACAAGTACATGGAAAAAATATACAAGGTAAGCTATATGGATAATTCGTCATTTCGCTGTTGATCTTTTGAGTATAATGTCTATTTCAGTAATGTACCTGATTCGTACAACACAATAAGCCACTTGTCACAGTTTAGGTATAGGTCTCGAGGTGAGGAATTAAACCATAAAAACAAGTCTAGACGTTTATTAGGTACGCTAAAGCTGTGATCAAGCAAGAGACTAGAGGGTCGTAGGTTCTAAGCACTTGAGTGGGATACGCTTTCCCCGGACAGACACTGCCCTGGATTCAGGAGACCGTAGGACGCGCTGCGGCCGTTGCAGGTGGATCTCCAGGGACGTTGCTGATTTGCAGGGCTGAGGCCAGGGTGCTTCAGGGCTCGGAGTGTGCTGGTGGTGTAGTGCCAAGAAGTGGAGACTGCAGTATCGTTCGGGTGGTTTAACCCCGACTTGGTTGCCCAATAAAGGGCAGAGTATCCACAGGATTATTATGTAGTAGATGTACTGTTTTTTGATAGCTCCCACACACACACACACACACACACACAGTCACAGTTTCACACTTAAGTAAGTCGTGTTTTGCCTAATTCTAACTAGCTACTTGAATTAGAAGTATGGATGATAGTTTTTTTTTTGTATGGGAGCCCCCTTAAATATTTAAATTATTCTGTTTTTAAAACAACATCTCTAATTAATATAATAATTAGGAACGTCGCGTTTTATACTAAACGCGTTTTAGGTTTATGTAGCAACATAGGCATAATGCGTTTCAGGCAGACGTCGAACAAAGGCTTTAGGCTACTTGGTAGTCAGGCCGCGCCACTATATTGCAAGAAGCCACCAGTCACAACCAATAGGGAACGAGATATTTCAGCGACTATGATAGTGTGTACCTTCCTTCGGCAGTTTGTAACTCGAACGGGGGGTTATCATTTTGCGCCATTTGTGCGTTTGTCGTCCACGAATTGTAAAGCGGTACATGTCGCTATTATGCCTGTGGCGGTTTTGTAGGTGCTCTATTGGCAGAGTATACCTCTATAGCCCATCGGCTCGCATGCGTAGCAGTAGTCGCCAACTATACTCCCGGTCGCTAAGTCGTGGTGTCACTGACCTGCCAGAACCAGACGACTTGCTTGCTGGTGCGTGTGTAGTGCCGGTAGATGGTATTCCGCTGCCAGTCGTCCACGTCCACCTCCTGCATGCCGCACAGCATCAGTTCTAACTCGCGCTCGTCGAAGTACTTCAGCCACTCTAGCGGCACCACCTGACAGCCAAAACAATTACTTATTTTATTCAATACACCTACGAGTATCCATTTAAATCATCTACTGCAGTAGTAGCTACTGCAGTAGAGTAGATTGAATGCATTCAATCTCAGTCCAAAAAAAAGAAATACAGAATTCTGCGAAAAACAAAGTGAGGCCGGGTAACACTATGCCTCGCCGTATGCATACAAAGTTGTAAGTACGCACATGCAACGTAGCGACAAAGCGATATAGTGTGCAATAGGGATGTTGACACCACAAATCCAATGACATACTTTTTATGAGCTGTCAAAACACAATTCACCCATAGAGTTAAAAATGGCAATAGAAACTTATGACGTCACTTGTTCGCCAACTCAATCAACTATTTATTTGTTTTAAAGCAACAAAAAATCAAATTGTGCAGTTAATCGAAAATTAATCTGGTTTTCAGGGCTAAAATACAGCGTTTTTTACTGGAGTCGTGTCTTCAGATTATTTTTTAACGGCGTCACCATCCCTATGCTAGCCGTAGTTTTACCGGCCACTCTTTGTTGTTCGCAGAATTTTCTCTTTTTAGTCTCAGTATGAAAAAGCCCATTAACCCTTTGAACGCCAAGAACACCTAAAGGGGTCGTGTACTGCCGTGCCTACCACGCCACCGACGCTTATAGTGGTCATGACGTTTATTGTTTAATTTTGACACGCGAAATTACGATTGAAATAAAATTTGCGTTACTTTTCGTCTACACTCGGCGTGTTGGTAACAGGGCCATTCTACTTTTAAGTAACCATTAATCTTTTGTGAAATATAAGGCATACCTGGTGATTTTTTTCAAGTGTAAATAACTTATATAAAAACTGAAATAACTAAATTTAATGTTTTATAACAAAAAAAACTTAAAATTCAAAGATATTTTGTGGAAAAAATTGGTAACTCAGCGGAAAATACATCAATTTCCATACAAATGGCGGGGACATGCATGTCCACTGTGTTACCTACTTTATAGATAATAATGATTACTTTTTATACATAGTGATAATTTTAAATGTAAGCTTAATTATGTGCCTATTTAAATCTTTAATGATAAAACCGAGCACTATACCGTTTTTGTAAAAAAAATATTTGAAGAGCACATTACAAAAAATGACTGGTCAACGAAAAGTAGAATGGCCCAACACATTTGTACTCGAAATGGGGCGTTCAAAGGGTTAATCCCCAATCTGATCAAGCAATGTCTTTCTTTAGTAATAGTGAAAAAAAAATTCAATCCAATACGTAAACAAAGCATACCTCGTTGAAGCCGTCAAGGAACGCGGATGTCTGTTCTTCTATGCCTCGTGTCATGCGCCACTGCGTGACTAGTTGCAGATATTGCTCTTTGTTCGCCTGTAAATCAATGATTACTTTTAGCAATCTGTTTTTCCGAAAATACTCAAAAAGTAAACTGTAGAAAACAAAAGAGATACTCGCTTCAGTTACGGGATCCTTGTCTCCACTCGGCTTAAGCTCGTGATGTATCACTTGGCCCAAGACCTCAAAGTCCACGCTGAACCACATTTCAAGGCCACATTCATCAATGTTATTATCCTTTATCCAAACCAAGGAATTGTAGAACTCGGGATCGATGGATTCGATGTCTTTCATAGTCAATTTCTTATTTAGCATTCGCTTGTAGAAAGGCATGGTGAATCCCGAGTAGATAAATCTCCCGTGGTACAGGGCCATGGCTATGAAACGGCCTATGAACTTGAAGTAGAGTAGATGGTCGGGGTTGACGTAACTGGCGGGGTTGATCTGCAGACTGTAGTTGTTTTTGTTTGCGTACTCGAACAGGCAGTACATGGGGTTCAGTACTTCGTGCGAGAGCAAGAAGAACCACTCGCGACTCACGCCGCCGTAGTCCAGGCCCTCCTCTCCGCGGAATATTATGTAGAGCCGCCGTCGGAGCTCATACGCCGGTAGTCTCATTATCTAAAAAACGCATAAACATCATAGTTACGTACTAATCGAATTGAAAATTGAAAAGCATTAATTGAGTTTTGATTATTGGACCTAAATATTTATAAAAATAAGCCAGATTTCAAATTATCAACGAATGGAGTTTTAGAAAAATTAAATATTAAAGGTCCTAAATTAAAGTTTGAACAGCAGTTGTCCGATTTATATCAGGGCTAATAATAATATATAAATACCATTTTGGACGTATTAAGTATATATTTACAAATATTTTAGCCTGACCTGATGATAGGAATCCTCGAAGAGCGTCTGCCTGGACAATGTAATCTTAATATGACTGGGTAGCGCGTTGCTCTGGCAGAGATATCTAAATTGACTAAGTTTCCATCGGAATGATCGTTCGTAGGCGCGGGGGACGCCATAGGCGCCCTGGGGCCCTTTGGGCGCCCCGGGGCGCGGGTCCTGGAATGTGGTGGTGCGCGTATTATGGTCCACGAAGTAGCGAGTGCCCTCTTCGGTGAAGCGGATCTCCCAGCCCGGCGGCAGCGCCTCTTCCAGCGCGCTCACCTCCTGACCCTGCCAACACAATTTATAATTTCCTAAGGGCCGCTTGCACGGTTAAGGGTTAAAAAATAAATCGTTAACCCTGGGTTAGCAGTTAATTTGGGGTTATGTAGTTAACCCTGGTCCGCGCAAGCCCACCTTGAATGCATAATTTACAAATAACTGGTTTATTGGGAGCAGTTAACATCTCCTGATTAAACCCTTCTGGTGAAAATAAAATTGTTGTCATAATTAAGAATGTCTAAAAAAATTACCCATAGTTTTTATATTTTGATTTTGTTTTGGATAGAAAAGTCGATCTAAGAAACGAATTTCAATATTTTTCATTTAGTTCACTTTAAAATTAAATTAAATTCACCATCATCATCATCATCTCAGCTGAAGGACGTCCACTTCCCCACTGATATACCCAATCATTACGGTTGGAAGCGGCTTACATTCTAAATAATTCTATTCCACATAGAATAAAGTACAACTTACATTTCACGACATATATTTCAATGTGAAATGAAGGTCATTGCTTATTTGATATGCAATAAATGCATTACATTATATTAAAAATTAAAAACTACGGCCCATACTACACGGGCGGATCTCACGCCGCGGGAAACCGCTTATGAACCGCCACTAAACACAGTTTTTTGCAACTATTTCTAGTGATCCAAGGGATAAGCGGATAAGGGATAAGCGGGAAGTACTATAATTATTCGTAACCGTACGTGGTAGTAAACCTCGTTGTATTAGGAACAGAGACTCATTCTAAATCCCTAACATCGTTTGTCCTAGTGTAATGTTTGTCCTAATGATCGATTGTCCTAACACTTTTTTTCTCGGAAATAATTTTTTAGGAACTTTGAAGTGATTATCCTCTAGAAATCTATAGGTTAGGTTAGGTTAGGTTTGTTTTATAAAAATGCAGAACAATTAATAGATTTTAAATAAAAAGAGTTAGGACAACCGATCATTAGGACAAACAATACATTAGGACAAATAATCATTAGGGATTTAGATATAGAGCCTTAGGAACATGGTAAGTGCAGTTAGTACCTGAGTGCGAGGGTCCTCCCACTGCGTGGTGCGGTTCTTGTGGTTGACGTAGTAGACGCGGCCGTCAGGCTGCACGCGGCGCTCCCAGCCGGAGGGCAGCGCGCCCAGCCCGTCGTCCGGCGCCGGCACGGGCCCCGGCGGCGGGCCCGGTATCCGCAGCGCCGGCGTCGCGCCCCCCGGCCCCTCCGCCGGCCCGGGTACCCGCAGCGCCGGCGTCGCGGACGGCGGCCCGTCCGGCGGCCCGGGCAAACGCAGCGCCGGTGCGGCCGCCGTCGAAGCTGACTCGGACGGCGGCCCTGGCAGAGTCCCTCTAGCGGCACTCCCGCCGCCTGCAAATTACATTAGATCTTCTATTGATTGACGCTGTAGATCCTATACTGAGACAAACACTTAAAACGTAACAGTCAATCAATAGTACATTACTACAGAGGCCGGGAAGTAAGGGGTTGCCGTTACGTTGCATGATACGAGGCATTTTTTTTAGGGCGGAATGCCATGATGCCGTAGACCTATAAACGTCATGATGCTGTGTCATATGAAACAACAGACGATCGCTTTCCCGGCCTAGGCCTGCAATTCTGTATGAAAATCCATTACATAGCACTCGTCTAACCGCGCCCGCAACGTGATACGTCCCGGCCTATTATTTGGAACGTAAGGTTAACATTTCATTGCATCTTTGAGAAAAATTGGTTTGCGGGAAAAGTTCCAAGCGAGCAAAGCTTTTTAGAATCTAAAGTTTAGATTTAGATGACGACTAGTTTTAACTTAGCTTGAGTTAATTGACTATTTACATGGCCGTTAGAATAATTCAATTAGGTTCAATAAATTAATCGATTATATCTTATGTACGATTAGTGTGTTTATCTCTTTGGAATAGCCACGTCACGCGATGACGATAAAACATTTAGGTTTAAATGGTGTAATTAAACTTTAACACATAAGTCCCTGAACATAAATTATATGTGTATAGCTCTGTATGCAAATTAAAAACCCACGCCACATGCACAAATATACAGTACTTTAGTAGATAAGATTATTTCATATGAGATAGCGTAAAAATAATTGGAACTGAAGAGTTTATGACGCAAATCAAGCAACATAATTTGTCCACGCGCTATGTTGCTATGTATATTCTAGAACTTCTCACAATCTCGTCAAATTATTACCACTAGTCCTGTTAATTTTAAATAAATGTTTTGTTGTTCATCGAGGTTTGCATTATCTGATTAATTTGTATTAAGTTACGTCCAGATAAAGGTATTATCAAAGCGCATTTAGAAAGGGATTGAGCTCATACGTCATTTTTGAACTAATGCATGATATGACATTGTCAGTGGCAGAGTGTGCAGACAAATGAAATTGTTATTTTAGTACAATGAAGTTTTAAAGCATGGAAAAAACATCAAATTATATTACTAAAATAAAATACAAATGTTGTATATAATTACTTTTAGAAAGGCCATAAAAATATTCAGTCATCTTTATTGAAATATGTTAGTACATTGCAGATAATTTCTCGGCACCGACCGTTTAATACTTTACCACAATTCATATTTTATACATACGTATTTTTTAGCAGCTACGGCATTTTGATAACGCGAAAATGATGTGAATTAGTGACAGCAGATTTGTCAGATATGACATTAATATTTTTATAAAACAAATGACAACATTTAACGAGAATAGAGTCCAAATATGCAAAGCATACTCTGTAAATCTATTAATTCTGGATAGTGTCCGACCGAAACACGATTTTTAGCCGAAACCGAAACCGAAACCGAATATTCGGTTTTTTTCTGATTTCGGCCGAAACCGAAACCGAAACCGAAACTTTTGAAGACGTATCATATCAAACAAAATATTCAAAATTACTGTACAGATCGTAAGGAAAAGGTTATTGCAAGGATTTCTTATATGAGAACACTTATATGAGAACAGTTACTTTTTTTGTTAAACAAAATAAAAAACGTTTATTTTTAATGAAAAATGTCTTGGCATAGGTATTATATTATTCAAAACAAACAACCTATTCTTATCACGTCTAAACTAAATTCACAATCCTAATATCAAACGTATTGTTCATTAATCACAGCATAAAATGCAGTAACAAATAAAATAAATAAATATTAGGGGACAATCTTACACAAATCGACCTAGTCCCAAACTAAGCAAAGCTTGTACTATGGGTACTAGACGACGATAAACATACTTATATAGATAAATAAATACTTAAATACATAGAAAACATCCATAACTCAGGAACAAATATTCGTGCTCATCACACAAATAAATGCCCTTACCGGGATTCGAACCCTGGACCTCTTGCTTCGTAGGCAGGGTCACTACCAACTAGGCTAAAGCGGTCGCCAAACAGATTCTAAAAAGTAAATAATAATTTAATAAATAAACAACACTCATACATACTACTGTCGCTGGTCCCAGCTGGGCCGGCCGCCGATGCATTACCTATACCTACCCGGCCGAGCGTGTCCGAATTAAGCCGAGCGCTCCCGATGCGAGAGCCGCGAGAGGCCGCGAAGTAATTTCGACCCGGCCGAAGGTTTCGGCCGGATTCTGGCCGAAACCGAAACCTCGGCCGAAATCACTTTTTTGGCCGAAATTGGCCGAAACCGAAACCAAAACTTCGGTCGGACACTAATTCTGGACAATATAGTCGACCAAGTTAGTTCTTTACCATTTGTTATGACAGCTCTTACATTAGGATAAAAATAATAAGGCTGATTGCCACATTGACTTTCATGTGAAAATTGTCTTTGATTCTTTTAGCCGTACATATGACATTGAACCTTAAGGTGGTATAGGAATTTCTTAATCACCTATAAACACTTTAGTGGTAGTTTTAAGAAAAATTGTACATACATTAAAGGCTTAATGAAAACAAAATCACGATCGCGTCCTTTGTGTAACGAACGTTAGCCATACAAACTGTAAATGTGTAACTTTTTGAAGCGCGCGAGCCGCTCGGTGTCGAGCCGCTGCCACGTGGTGGTGCCAGTTATTTTTTTTTATAAGATAGAGGGCAAACGAGCAGGCTAGTCACCTGATGGAAAACAATCGCTGCAGCCCATCGCGGGCACCCACAACACAAGCCGAGTTACGGATGTGTTGCCGCCCCTTTGAGAAAAGAGTAGGCTTGTGTTTTGAAGATCCTCAAGTTGTACCGTATACCAGTCCGAACATACGCTCGCTGCAAGCCGATTCCAGTTTCACCGTGCGTGGCAAAAAGTTCTGCGAGAAACAGACTGTACTGCTGTGCTAAGCCAAAAGGGCCAATGTCCGAAAATGACCAAGTTCTGTTTTTTTTTGCGTTGGATTCCTTAGCTTATAAGGAATAAAGTACTGTTAACGAAAAAGTCGTATTTTTATTAGAAGTGCCTTAAAAATAGCTAAGAAAGGCTTATTTTTCACTCAAATACTAAGAAATAAAAACATAAAAACACGTTTTTCTTGAAACTGTTAAAACGGATATAGGCCCTTTTGGCTTAGCACGGCAGTGTAGTGGACTGCCAGCTTTTGAGGTGATGAGGGTGGAAAGAAAGTCGGTTGCGAGTAGTGCGATGAAAAAATTTAGTAGTAGCAGGCAATAGATCGAACAACTCCTCGGAGCACTCCCCATGATAGATGCGGTTTAGTATAAGATACATAAGGATGCAACATCCCTCCGCAAGGATAGCGGATCAAGCCGGCGCCCGCCGGCCAGAAAGTTTCTGGTCGTCGACAAATGGGATGTTGACACCACCAATCAACTGACGTTCTTTTTAAGAGCTGTCAAAACAATCTCCCATAGAGTTTTGAATGACAATAGCGACATATGACGTCATTGTTCGCATGGGAACCTATCGATGTTTAGAAAATTTTATTTCCGTTGGTTTAGAATCCCGAAATTTTCATTTGTCCGAAAGCATTTTTTTCTGAAACTGTAAACATTTCAGGATTTATCGTGTAGAACCCTTTAGGTTAGGTTAGGGTTGTTTTATAAAAATCCTGAAATATTTACAGTTTCAGAAAAAAATGCATTCGGATAAATGAAGCATTCGGGATTTTAAATATTCGGAAAAAGAATTTTCGAGAATATGATAGGTAACCTGTTCGCATACTCCAGTCAACTATTTATTTGTTTTAAAGCAACAAAAAATCTAATTTTGCATGGCTTTCATGGCTGAAATAAAGCGTTTTTTGACTGGAGTCGTGTCTTCAAATTGTATTAGATTATTAAGATGGTAGGTTAGGTAGTTACCGGCGGCGGGTGGCGGGTCGTGGTCGGCGTGGTCCGCGTGTTCGGCGCGGTCCGGGTGCGGCGGGTGCGGGTACAGGAAGCGCTGGTTGCCCTGCGCGACCACGTGCCGCCGCTCGCCGCGCCAGTGCTGGAAGCGCGCCAGCCGCTCGGTGTCGGGCCGCTGCCACGTGGTGGTGCGCGTGTTGTGGTCCACGTAGTACACGCGCCCGCGCGCGTCGCGCCGCACCTCCCAGCCCGGCGGCAGCGGCTGCGGACGCTCCCACGACGTCGAACGCGTGTTGTGGTCCACGTAGTATCTGCACACGAGACAACACCACTTAGGGCCGGCGCCCACTGGCGGCATGGCACGCCGTCGCATTTTATTACTATCAAGTTATTTTGAATCTTATTTCAATGAGTTTAGAATTCATGTTACTTTATTGGTTATGCGTGGCGTCGGCCCTCAGGACGTCGCGGCATCGTGGTATCGAAATAAAGTACCATGAATTCTAAACTCATTGAAATAAGATTCAAAATAACTTGATATCAGAAGGTAGCGTGTTCATATCACGTCGGGGTCACCAATTTGGGGGTAGTTACAATAGAGAGATCTCCCTCCAGGCAGATGTTATGCCTGGGGACCGAAGTCCGTGGATGAAAGTTGGAAGTTGTAATATGCAGCCGAGTTGAGAAACTTCGATAGCGTGATGTAGGATTGTAGCAATTAGATCCTTATGTGATGACTAGATGGCGCTAGTAGTCGCTACAGTAATAAAATGCCACGCCGTTCCATGCCGTCAGTGGGCGCCGGCCTTTAGGCTGCGTATCCACCAGACCTGTGCGAGGATGCCTTGCGAGGGATGGGTTTGTCATCAACCAATAAAAACACTTCAGTTACCTATCCTTGCTCAGCTCGGTTCTGGTGGAAACGGCTCAGCGGAGCGAGGTTTTTGTACATACAAAAGGGAAAGATATGTGTAAGGAATGTGCTGCGAGGGATGTGTTGCTAGGCGGCGTTGCTCCGCTCCCGCCTCACCGCACCCCGCCCGCTTATTTGAAAAGAGCCCGCTACGCATCCTCGCACATCTTCGGTGGAAACATTCACACCGTTACACATCCTCGTTGCTACCTCGCACATCTCTGGTGGAAACGCAGCCTGAAGATATGCCCTTAGGCGGACTCGCAAGGTTAGCTATATCAGCGATTCCTAAAAGGTATTCCGCAGAACCCTGAGGTTCCATGGAAGGGTCACAGCACAGGGGTCCCGCGGTCTATCTGAGGGTTAAATTAAACGTTCATGGAATAGTCTCATAACTGGGCTCCCCCATAATTATTTTTCATTTATAATTTGTTCTTACTTCGAGTCTAGTATAAATATATTCAAACCACAAGGTAAATAAACACTTTAGTTATCAAAATAACCAGCTAGGGTTCCCCAACAAATATAATCAATTAAGAGTTCCATGGCCAAATAAAATTGTGCTGAGCTATACTTCGTTTTTTTTTTTAGCATTAGAAATAAGGTAGGTAAACAATCTTGATGTCTTTTTATTGAAAAAAGCTTTTAAAAAAATAGTAACTATTACTTAGGAAACCAAAAGAATATAAATGACCATATTTCCTTGTTAATTGTTACATATTTGCAGTGATTGATTTTTCAAAAGTGTTTTTCAATAAAAAGACACGTCAAGATCGCTTACCTTCTTTCTGGTGCTAAAAAAAAAACGAAGTGTAGGGTTAAGTAGACTCAAAATGTATAGAACTGTCACCCCCATGGGTTAAAAATATAGTTTTTTAACCCTAGACAGTGCAAGTGGCCTTTAGAGTATGCACGCACTGGCCCTAAGGCTACTATCTGGACCGTGTTTACAGACTGCACTCTTTGTTCTGTTTCTAACGACATTCAGCTATTTTAAAAAACTAAGCAAAAATTTAGTAAGAAAAGGGGGGGCGAAAAAAGGGGGGAGGACGGAAATAATAAAAATGACTAAAATCATCCTTATCTATTTAATGAATGGTCTCTTAGGTATAGCTTACTAATAGAAATCGCTTTTAAGCGACAAATAATAATTTAGCCTATTTTTCTCTTATACCTATGTCTACCTATCTTATCTCTATTCATTCCTAACCCTATTTAGCCTATCTCTGTATCTACATATATGGTACACTGGTAGAGATCACTTTTAAGCGATAAGATAAGCACAGGCCTCCTCTCAGAATTTACGGGGTTGGGCTGTAGTCCATACGCAGGCCCAGTGCGAATTAGGAACTTCACACATGCCATTAAATTACTTCGTAATTGTGTCAAAGTCTACATTATGCAATTACCTTTATTATTTGAACTAAAAAAACCGGCCAAGTGCGAGTCGGACTCGCGCACCGAGGGTTCCCCACAAATTTATATATATATATATATATATGAACATCCAGTCTTAGCAGACCCCTGCTCCTGAGCAAAATGTGCGCAGTGTGGGATCATTGTAGATTGGTTACTTATATAGACAGAAACACAAAAAAATATGCTTTTCGCAATTTTTCCTTTATCTGTGCTATAAGGCCGTGGTCGCTTTCACCCGCCGCACGCGGCCGACAGCGGCCCGCCGCCCGCGGCGTCTGAATGGTGTGTTCGGGAATGCTCGGGAGTGGTCGTTTTCGCCCGCCGCGTGCGACGTCCCGAACGCGGCGGGCGAAAACGACCACTCCCGAGCATTCCCGAACACACCATTCAGACGCCGCGGGCGGCGGGCCGCTGTCGGCCGCGTGCGGCGGGTGAAAGCGACCACGGCCTAAGACCTTGCATCGTACCAAATTTCAAGATTCTGAGTTCACCGGAAGTACCCTGTAGGTTTTGATTCCCTTGCGAGTAGTTGCGAGTTTGAAAATATGCGGCTTAAATTGCTGTTTCTTTTGATTGCGTTGACATAGAAGTTTGATTTTGTTACAGCTTAAAGGTATTATAGACCCGAGTATTTGATATGAATTTCAATTTAATATCTCTACGCGTTCATGAGGAAAGGGGTAGTAACTTTAAAATTATTAAAAATATTTTTATTTTATGATGAAACTAAAAAATTACGGTTTTCGCAATTTTTCCTTTATCTGTGCTATAAGACGTTGCTTTGTACCAAATTTCAAGATTCTGAGTTCACGGGCAATACCCTATAGGTTTTGATTCCCTTGCGAGTGTCGAAAAATTTCAGCATAAATAGATTGGTTACTGATATAGACAGATAGACAAAAAAATTATGCTTTTCGCAATTTTTCCTTTATCTGTGCTATAAGACCTTGCTTCGTACCAAATTTCAAGATTCTGAGTTCACGGAAAGTACCCTGTAGGTTTTGACTCCCTTGCGAGTGTCGAAAATTTGCGGCATAAATAGACTGGTTACTGATATAGTGATATAGACAGACAGACATAAAAAATTATGCTTTTCGCAATTTTTCCTTTATCTGTGCTATATGACCTTGCTTCGTATCAAATTTCAAGATTCTGAGTTCACGGGAAGTACCCTGTAGGTTTTGATTCCCTTGCGAGTGTCGAAAATATGCGGCATAAATAGATTGGTTACTGATATAGAAAGACAAACAAAAAAATTTATGCTTTTCGCAATTTTTCCTTTATTTGTGCTATAAGACCTTGCTTCGTACCAAATTTCAAGATTCTGAGTTCACGGGAAGTACCCTGTAGTTTCGAAAATATGAGGAAATTTGCGGCATAATCGGCTGTATCTTTTGATTGCGTAGGCTTAGAAGTTTGATTTTTTTCACAGCTCCAAGGGACAGTAGACCTGAGTATTTGATATAAATTTCAGCTTGATACCTCCACGCGTTCCTGAGAAAAAGGGTCTTGACAGACAGACGGACGGACGGACGGACGGACAACAAAGTGATCCTATAAGGGTTCCTTTCTAACTTTTTGAGGTACGGAACCCTAAAAATAGTATAAAAGTTAGTTTATTTAGAATACTTAGTGAATATATAAATCACTCAATAATAACTCAGAAATCTCACGAACCTTGATTTCCGATCGATAGAATAGATAACAGTTGTAAATATATGTCAAAGTGAATCAGGAACATCTATTAGATTGTTCCAGAAACCAAAAACAATATGGAGATTGCAAGTTCAAATATATCACTGACGTTCCAAAATATAACAGAGCTTGTTTCTAGTGTGGGCAGAATCTGCTATATTAAAAAAAGTCCTTTAACATATAATTTCCAGAACTTAGTTCCGTTAAATAGATCTTCATTCAGCTATTAGTGAGTCTCACGGTAGTTTCATGTTCTCAATTTTTGGTTATGCACTATCAGAGAAAGAGAGAGAGAAAAAAATGACCTCTCTTTTTATCTCCAAAACAACTAAGCCAACATACACTTAAGGCCACCACAGACCGCAGCGCAGGGCGTGCGGCGGACGCCGACAGAGCGGGCCCAGCGCGATGTATAACACTTAATCATGCAGGGTGTTTGGTAGCTACGTGCAAGGCTTTAAGGGGGTGATAGCCGAGGTATTTTTGAACATTAAATTGAATACAGAAATTTTAGGAAAATACCCAGAATTTGATAGTCACGAGTCAATATTGTCCCAATGAGCGTTAATTTGGAAACCAAATCTTTTATTTCGGATAGTTTAATGTGTATTGGACCAAATGAAATGATTTTTAAGTGTCTTTCTTGCCAAAAAAAGTAAAATGGAGGCATTCGAAATTACTAAAAATGTCTAAGGTTGGAACAGTCATTTTTCTGTGCCATAAAAAATAAATAAAAAAAAGTCCTTGAAATGTTCAAAGATTTTTAGAAACATGACTGTTTATTGTTCTTTCTTTTAAGGTATCACTCATTGACATTGCTTGCTAAATCTGAGATAAAAAGTAAGAACCAAACTCAGGGAGCACTCGCTAAGAATGCACTAGTCTTAAAATTTGACTAGTAAATAACATGTGAAAAAGACAAGGTCTACGTCATTTTTCTGTGCCATATTTAAAATTTCCAAATTAACGCTCATTGGGGCAATATTGACTCGTGACTATCAAATTCTGGGTATTTTCCAAAAATTTCTAAGTCTTTAATTTAAAAAAAAAAAAAATTTTGGCTAAGACATGTATGGCTAAAAATGTTCAAAAATACCTCGGCTATCACCCCCTTAAAGCTTTGCACGTAGCTACCAAACACCCTGTATATCAACGCTGACACACACAGGCAGCGCGGCGCATTTTGCACGCGCGGCCCGCCGGCTGTGTATGTCAGCGAAACATATCGTCACTATGAAAAAATATCGTATCTTAAAATCTAAAATCTGCCAAGTGAACTTTACTAAAAGTTTATCAAGGTTCAATTTGGTTTACGTATTGATTTGAGATACGAGGTTTTTTCAAAGTAGTGAAAATATGATTCAGTGTTATACAGCGCGCTGGCCAGCTCCGGCGCCCCGCGTTTCGGTTTGTGGTGGCCTTTAGACTGAAGAGTCCACCGACTACACACCGACCACCGTCACCACATGAATAAATAAACGGAACAGAATAAAAGCTTCCGAACAGAGCTCGAAATTCTTACCTATTATCATAGGGTTGTCACTCGGTAAAAAAAAATCAAAATATTTTATTCAAACAAGTACTTAAATATCTAATATCTGTATATCTACAAACACTACAACAGGTAGGCATCTTTAAAAACAACCGAACACCCGAACTATGTAGCTAAACGCTAAACGGTCGCGTCGTCGCTGGCGGCACACCTAAACTTTGTCTGTCTACTCACTGAGCTAGTTCAAACCGGTTTGTCTCCGAGCGGGCGCTGGTGCACCCCCCCCCCCCCGTCCTGTCTGTGACAGGTCACGCACACATATGTTGTGCGTGTAGTAGTGTAATGCGTGCGCGGCGTTGTTTGAAGCTTTAATTCTGTTCAGTTTATTTATTCATGTGCTACCACTACTACGCGTATACCAACTAAAAGAGGCTCGCAAAATTAAATTTACAAAATTAAAATAATAGGTACCTTCTGCCGTATACGTCGAATCTCATCTCCCAGCCGCCGGGCAGCGGCTCCTCGCCGGCGCTGGTGGAGGCGGGCGCGGTGTCGGGCGCGGCGGGCTCCGCGTGCGAGGGGCCCGCGCTCTCGGGCGCCGCGCCGGCCGCGGCCCCGCCGTTGCTCAGCGGCGGCGGCCCGGGTGGCGGCTGCAAACAACGCTACTTTACCCATCTATTGTACCAAAAACCGGCCAACAGCGTGTCGGACACGCCCAAGGTAGGGTTCCGTAGCCATTACGAAAAAATCAAGTAGGTAATATTTTTTCTAAGGATTTCGTATGTGTACGGAAATCATCCAAGTTTAGGTATGTTTTATACCTTACGCTACTATTTACTCTTAAACTACAAATAATTCCCAAGCAATTTTAGCCGCTATAATTTTCCTTGTAAATCTATATATATAAAAGAAGAAACTGACTGACTGACTGACTGACTGACATATCAACGCACAGCCCAAACCACTGGGCCTAGAGATTCAAAATTTGGCATGTAGGTTGCTTATAAGATCTAGGGGTGCACTAAGAAAGGATTTTTCAAAATTCACTCCCTAAGGGGGTGAAACGGGGGTCCAAAGTTTGTATGGGGAAACAAGATTAGTTCGACTATTTTATTCGAACTTCACAGAAGTACTCCTAATGATAAATGAGTAAACACGTGTTTCAGGTTTTTTGAGAATTCAACCCCTAAAAGGGGGGAAAGGGGTAACAAAGTCTGAAAATCAACATGGGTGTTGTTTCTATGGTTTATCGGGTCGCTGGTTATGAAAACAACAGCGGTTTTAAAATCCGACGTGGCAGACGTAAAATACCATCTCCCTGGATGGGGTGCGATGGGGTTGAAATATCTAAATAAACTAAATGACTGTTGATATATCAACGCACAGCCCAAACCACTGGACCTAGAGACTTGAAATTTTGCACATAGATACCTTATACAATGTAGGCATCCACTAAGGAAGGATTTTTGGGAATTCCCACGTGAAAGGGAAAAAACGGGATTTATATATTCGATTCCGAGTGACCCTATCTCAGTAACTATAATAACTAGACTCTTCAAATTTGATACACAAGTAGGTATTACATTATTTAAAACATTAATTTCAGGACTTTTCAAAAATCCCACGGGATAAGGAAAAAACGGGATGTATATATTCAGTTCAACGGGATCCTATGAACTATAATTACTAGACTCTTCAAATTTGGCATAGATGTAGGTAATTATAAATTCCCATGGGATAAGGAAAAAACGGGATTTTTCGTTTTACTGGTCGTAGAAAGCTGAAATTCGGCATGTAGGTTGTTTGGGGAGTGTTGAGCTGGATTGAGAGAGGACTTTCCAAAATTCCTACGGGAACGGGAAAAACAGGATTTTTCGTTTTACAGGTCGTAGAAAGTTGAAATTCGGTATGTAAGTTGCTTGGGGAGTGTAGATGAGCATTGAGAGAGGACTTTCCCAAATTCCCACGGGAACGGGAAAAAACGGGACTTTTCGGTTTACTGGTCGTAGAAAGCTGAAATTCGGCATGTAGGTCGTTTGGGGAGTGTAGAGGAGCATTGAGAGAGAACTTTCCAAAATTCCCACGGGAACGGGAAAAACCGGATTTTTCGTTTTACTGGTCATAGAAAGATGAAATTTGGCAAGTGGGTTCCTTGGGGAGTGTAGAGCTGGATTGAGAGAGGACTTTCCAAAATTCCCACGGGAACGGGAAAAAACAGGATTCTTCGTTTTACTGGTTGTAGAAAGCTAAAATTTAAAAATTCATAAGTTTATCTGTAAGTAGGCCGCAAAGGGCACTTTAACCGACTTCTAAAAAGGAGGAGGTTATGCATTCCACCTTATGAATTTTTTTATGTAGGTATGTTCACCGATTTCTCGGTCAATTGTGGACCTGCTTGCTTGCTTGCCTGTATGCTTGCTTGCTTGACATCTTGGTTCTTTGGAATACTCATAGTACACGCGAGCGAAGCCGCGGGCAAAAGCTAGTATAATATATTTACTACCATTCTGAATTTTTTCAAATTTTTCCACCCAACAGTTTAGATTTTAGAGGGGGGGGGGGGGGGCGGTCGATTTTAATGAAAATTTTCACTTTGAAGCTGAATATTTCGCAAACATCACTGAATAGAAAAATCATGTTAGCAACCCCCCAATGGTTTTAAAAGACCTATCCAACGATACCCTACACTATAGGTTTAGTCGAGAAAAAAAATCACCCCCACTTTACGTCTATGGGAGGTACCCTAAAAAAATTTATTTTAGTTTTTTTTATTTAATCACTTTGTCGGCGTGACTGATATATATATATTCATGCCAAATTACAGCTTTCTAGTACTAACAGTCTCTGAGCTTAGCCGCGGACGGACAGACAGACAGACAGACGGACAGACATGGCGAAACTATAAGGGTTCCTAGTTGACTACGGAACCCTAATAAACAAACCGGTTGTCTGTAAAGTCGGTTTACGGACGATAGTTTCAACGTGACAACGTCATAACAAAACATGCAATAAAAATTACCCGAGCGCTAAGATTGTATTACGTAATATTGCAACTGGTCTTCGCCGCTCTATTTTAACTGGGCCTCGCCGCTCTGTAAGTACATTACACACATGTACTTCCACGTAACATTACATTGCGTCATCCTTTTTCGTGTATGCAGCCGGAGTTCATCGATTTATTAGACGTTGTCACGTCAAAAATCTTCATAGGTATTTCCTTTGCCTTCGGCATTAAAAAAAAACCGGAAAGTGCGAGTCCGACTCGCGCGCGAAGGTTTCCGTAAATCACGTTTGTTGTATGGGAGCCCCCTTAAATATTTGTTTTTATTTTAATTTAATTATTTATTTTTAAAGTGAATATATAACTACCTAAATATTCTGTGAATATTTCAAACTTCTACCTGTTGCCGTTATCAATATCAAACAAAAACGAGCAAAAAATCACGTTTGTTGTATGGGAGCCCCCTTAAATATTTATTTTATTCTGGGTTTTAGTATTTGTTGTTATAGCGGCAACCAAAGTACGTCATCTGTGAAAATTTCAACTGTCTAGCTATCGCGGTTCATAAGATACAGCCTGATGACAGACGGACAGACGGACGGACAGCGAAATCCCAGTAATAGCGAAGTCCCAGTTTTTACCCTTTGGATACGGAACCCTAAAAAACAAGTTTCTTGTATGATGACCACCTTTAATATTTTACTTTATTTAATTGTTAATATTTGTTAATATATATTCACAGTAATAAATAATCGGTGAAAATTTCAAGGGCCGAGCTATTACGGTTTAAGAGATAGAGCCCTGTGATAGACGGACAGACAGACAGCGGAGTCTTTGTCACCCATTGTGTACGGAACCCTAAAAAGTGCTATTCCCATCTTTACCACTGGTTTTAAAGTGATCATAAACAGAGGAAAGTTACTTGATTCATTTGTTACTTAGCAGGGATTCATATAAATGAACTACCTTTTTGGTTTGCTTTGCTTGGTAGCAGAGAAACAAGGTGAAAAAAAAAACGCTGTAGTTCAAAGAGGGAAAAGCCCATAAAAAGCAAAAGCACAATTTATCTGCTTATTAGTTTATTGGTCAGTTCCTATAAGGGCACTTTTAAGTGGTTCTAGGTAAGCATTTATGACGAAGCATGTTGCAGATATTATTTTTGTTTAAAGTTTTGACAGTCTGTCGCAAATTATTCGTAATTATTGCATTTTAATGATAAATTTCTGTATGTACGTAAGAAATAAACATTAACACATGCTAAAAAAGCAGTGAAGTGCGACTCGAACTCGTGTAGCGAGGATTCCGTAATATATACAGGGTGTTTGGCAGTCTGGTGAACATTTTTGACTATTATGCTAAGTTTCACGGTTTTTGAGATATTGAAATTTCTTCTTTGAAAAATCACTGTTTGGCAGATTTTTTTATTGAACATCCTGTATAGCCTGTATTCAATTGACTTTGTCGGTCAGTCTCTCTCTATATATTTTTTGTATAGATATGCGATCTGGCCGTGCGGTCCGTGATCCAGTGTGGCAAATCCTTGACTTTCGGACCTGTTCCTTTTTTAGGGTTCCGTAGTCAACTAGGGACTCTTATAGTTTCGCCATGTTTTTTGTTGTTGTGAGGTCTTACTTCTTCCCAAATTTCATAATTCTACTTAGATCACAAGTGCTATTAGGTTTTCATTATAAAGGTTTTTGTATAAAAATACACTTTTAATTAATATAAGGGTTATAAGGGTTGCTTTTTTCCTTTCGTGTTACGGAACCCTAAAAGTGAAGTGAATAAAGTTAAAGTTTAAACATTTTAAATCCTTAAGAGTTTAGGAGGCGGTACCTGTTATATGCAACCATGAAATATCTAGTTATGCTCGCGTCATATTTGCCAGTTATTTATTGAACGCTATTGACCTTCACTACAATTTCAAGGTCGACTGACGCCAAGTGTTGGTTCTGTTATGAACCGACGTGTAGACTCCTTACAGACCTAGTGGCTTTGTTTTATTTCTTTACTTTGGATAACTCACCCTTAGTGATGGATTTCGTGCGCCAGTTCTAGACGTCTCGGGATTATTTCGTATTTTGATCCTCCCTCGCACGCCGTCGTTAAGGGGAGTGCGTGAATTGGCGCTGGTAGTCTCACCTAGTAATTCTTGACACTGGCTTAATACGGAAGCATCAATCCTCAAACCATCAAGATGTATCACTAAATCTGCAGATTTAACTTCTCCGTTGGCATTTGATGCATTTTCTTGAGAGACTGCTTTCATCAAATCTAAAATTTTAACAAAATAATAATTGTTAATATTATTATCTAACCATTTACCATTCAAAGCAGTTGTGCTTAGTTGTTTTTTTACCCATAGTCAGCTCGACATTTTCTAATTTCCCGTTGAAGTAAAGAAGAACTTTAAGAAGATTTATTCTTTTTTCTCCAATAACATTATCTTTCCTAAAACTATGGTGGTCGGCGAGCCTGAACAAGAGTTGCGACTGGGGTGTAACCAGGACTGTGAATTCCTCTTTCCATTTTGGATGCAAAGAGTTTTTAATGACTTCAGTTCTTCTGGAAATTTTATCATCTACAATTACTTGTAAATATGGATTTGGTTTGAAGAGTCCAGAATTCCGTATTGTTGCTGCTTCAACTGAAAATTATATGGAATATTAAGACATATTAATAAAACAAAATCATAATTTGCATAATCAGTTATAATCACAATTTTATCAGTACCTGTAAGGCTGAGCTGATGATATGTTGATAAGGAAATGGGAGTAGTCAGTGATGGTATGCCTTCAGTCATTTTGAATTCTTGTTATATCCTCTACATCATTAGATTTCAGTTCCCACCTGAGAAAACAGTCATAACCATAACATACATAGGTATCAAGAATAATCAGACAATAGTATATTATGCATCAGGGGCTGTAAGTAGGGGATTACTAACGAGAGTCTATTAGAAGCCCGACGCCGAAGGCGGAGGGCTTTTAATGACTCAAGTTTGTAATACCCTTGCTGCCCGTGATACACACAATGATTTTCATCAAATTGCGAGGAAAAAAAAAATCCAAAATTATTTTGTCTCTAAACACTTAAATTGAATAAATAATGGCTACCCGCCAATACAGATTGTCACTTTTTTCAAGTCATCTACCATAGATAATGTTAACTGTGTTTAGGGGTTGATCAACTTTTCTTTGTCACTTGTTGCTATAGTGACTGTCTCCTGAGTAACTCTTTAAACCGTAAGTTTATCTGATTAAAATTTGGCAAACATGCATTTTTGTGGTAGTTTTAAATCCCTTCTACAATTGGTCATCTAATAAGCATGTTACTTAATGTGACACAACATTTCTTCTAATCAAACTGTACTACTTTTGTCCCCTCGCTGACGGGACAGAATAACAACAAGAAATAGTTGATCCACCCTTAGAATTCAAATGGCCACACGGCAAGATTCTGCCAACATATTAAAAAAATACTTCCTAAAATTATTGCAAAACTATTTGATATAAATTTAAAATATAAAAATAACAAAGTTTCATGAAGCATACATAAGTTTTGTGTAGTAAAATTGGGTTATAGCTAAGTTTTAAACATATAAATAAAACTTTGGCTGACTTGAAACCTCCTTAGTCTGAAATGACATACCAACTGACTGGTTTGCAAATTTTAAAACAAAAATTAGAACTTCCTTGGATGGAAAAATTGTATGTAAATCCATAACTCCCTTAAGAACAATTTAGGCCATTGTCATTTAGTATACTATACAGGCATGGAATAACACCATTGTGCATTAACAAGCAAGTGTGATGAAAAAGCAAATATCACAACTTGAAGGTAGAATCAGAATTTATGCATTTACCCATTGCATGACTGACAACTTTTTTGAGTAATTTTGTGGAAGTACCCTATTTATCACCCGACTGGCAAAGGAGGGTTATTTATTAATTTATTGCTTGAAATCAATGTAAATACAGATTATTAAAATACAGACCATTGTCTCGCCTCCACAGGCATGCAACATACATTACCTATGTTAAAAGGTAATCAAAACTACTAACAAAACTTGGCAAACCAGAACAGTTAGTTACCACATGGCGCGTCGGATGTCCCATGGGTTAAAACAGTAATCAAAACAAATTCTTTCACTATCATGATTACCTCTTATCAAGAAAATTATAAAAAACTACAACAATAATCAATTATTATAATGAGACATTTTTCATTATTAGCAAATCCAACAGCAAATTACCTAAAAACAGTTATCCTCTTGGCAAATTGTTTGATAAACAACATTTTTGTGATGTTTTCCTGTCCATATTGGCATGAGAAGTAACTTAACAACAGTGTTTGTTTAATATTTTTCATTTGTGTGACATAACACCATTCAAAACCAATGAACATAAGACTTTCCTTAACTAAATTTGCAACAACCACATGAGGCAGAAATGTGTATCTTATCCTCAGAATATACTAAGAGATGGCATTATTTTTTAAATTACAACAGTAATGTTTGCTTATTTACTACAAAGAATGTACATTATGTATTAGGTACAGTAAAATTCCATTTATCCGAATCGGGTTTATCCGAAATCTACTTTTTCCCAACAAACTTTTCAGAATACACCTACTCCATCCCACCCATTGAATACCATGAAGATCTATATTTATTATTTATATTATCAGGCAGGCAGTTGGGGGCAACTGATAGTTGCCTGTATCTAGCTGTTCCTTGGTCAAGTATTCTTTGTACTGCTAATGTGTTGGTCTAGCCGGTTTTTATATAATTACAAATGAGGGGTATAGAATCAAAGTCCGATAAATCCATTTTGGTTTTGTATGTAAATCCATACCAAACCAAAATGGATTTAGCGGACTCTGATTCTATACCCCTCACATTTAAATGTTATCTATCAACCACGTAAATTATGCGGCTCACATTGGCTCTCGCTGTAGCCACCCGCAAGTACTTTGATACCTTTTGAATATGTCAGCACAAATTTTTCAATCACAATCATACAGGCTTATTCACTACCATATCAATAGCGGTATTTTGCGGTATTAACACCATTCGGGGTTTCACGTGGGACTTCAGTTTATCCAAAATTTTTGTTATACAAACCAACTCCTACCAACCAATCATTTCAGATAAATGGGAGTTTACTGTACCTCCTTTTTGATAAATAACTGAATAAAAAGTGACAACAACACATGTCAGAGGAGACAATAAGACAACAAATCGAGACATGGTAGCAGATTAGCATGAAATTTGTGCAATGGGCTTAGTTTGACAGTGCCCCTAAAATCAGAATTATTAACTTTTGCACTATGTATACCATTAGCACTAATTAGTGTAGGGCTATTAGTTACTGCCATTAATCCTCTATAAATAAAGACAAATAGAAAAGTTGTAAATTTTAATTTTAAAACCAGATACAATAAATTACAGTAATGGATGCTTGGGTCAACCCAATCCCTCTATGTAAGCACTGAATGCTAATATAGAAGTAAGTCCTATGTATATGCAACACACTCAAATTATAATCCAAATGGACATAAAGCATAAAGCATTATTTTACTAATACTACTAATACTTAAACATATGATACAAATTCATATGATACATATGATACAAGTATCCAATAACAAAGTATGATTCATATACTCTTCTCAACATAAAGATTTTAAAGCTACAACCTACCTGAAAGTTACAGGTCTAGTACATTACATTTTGCACATTTTAAACAATTTTAAAATTTAGATATAATTAATGTTTCCTATACGAGAACCTCTTTATCTAATCATATCTACACGTAGAAAGGCTATTTTCGTGAGAAATACTTAGGCAATTTCATCTGTGACAGCAACAGTGCCTGAGACAGCAAAAGTTGAATTGCATTCTGTATGCACCTCGCATATTAGTCACAATGGAATGATGGCGAGAGGAAGATAAACAAAAACAATTAAAATTCATTACCTTGGTACGGGTGTTTGGTTTCAAACTCCTTTAGATTAGCTCACTTATTATCATTGTTCCTTTCCTTATCGCACTGTAAGGAAATAGACAAGAAATCGACATTAAACTGATTCATCAAAACGCACTAATTGAATCATTATTAAAGAAAGTACAGCCACGTATACCCTCTAACACATCTTAAAAATTAAAATAACTTACGATGTTCAACAATTATTTACGAATTCTAAATAAATACTATTATTCCGAAGAAAACTAGTCAGTCAAGTTGAGTTGAGGAGATTGCTATTGCCTATTGCACAGATAGGATAGACAGACAGACAGAAAGAAAAGTGAGAACAAATACCTATATAATACCTATTGAAGCAAATGTCTGTCAATCAATGATACTTTTTTTAATTCGTATCTATGGATAAAGTATTACATTTATTTTAACCTCAAGAAAGTGTATGGTTTCCATGATTTCCTGTAAGTTTATAAAGTGCCTCAGTTTAGCCAACAATATCAAATAATTGTATAATTTTTTTTACAATAAAAGCCCTCCCAGGCCGCTTCTGTATTACACTAAATCATATACGCTGTGCCGCGCTGCCAGTGTGTATCACTGTATGTGTGATTCAGTGTTACAGGCAGTGCTGATCACGCTCCGCTGGCGTAGCGCGCACGTCCCCGCTGCGGTTTGTGTTGGCCTTAAATTTTGTATTTGTATCCTAATTCTATAGCTTTGTCAATGGCCAACGAATATAAAAATAAAAACTCTTTCATAGAAGATAACAATATTAAAGTTTAAAAAAAAATAATTGCATATATATAATAAATCCAATCCTTCTCCATCCAAATTTTATCCGTAATCCGTAATCCTAATAATGTCCTATCCTATAATTAAATAAGTTTCCCTAACTTTGACATTGGCTAATGTCCTCGTAGCCATAAAAAAAAAAAAAAAAAAAAAAAAAAAAAAAAAAAAAAAAAAAAACTGTCACTGTCACTGTCAGGCAAGTCACAATATTGATGAATGAATATTGTATTGATATTGATTGTGTCACAACAATATTTATATAAGGAGATCGATTTTTGAGTTTTTCGCAATTGCTTTTATAATATCAAAGTGTTATTCTACTTGAAAAGGCACGAAACATTTATCGTACCCTCTGGCAAACAAGGGTGAGTTACCTAAGATAACCATTTCTCCGTCTTAGCAACTGATTAGCAAATTAAAACAATAATTCGTTCGTACCCATCTGTTTAATAATTAACATGTTTAACTAAGTATTTGAGCCGAAATAACTAACAGCGGTTAAGAGTACTGCGCAAGACAAAAGTACCAAGGTTACGTAGGCAGCAGGCATATGTCAGCACTACATACATGTTATACATTATACATGTAACATTGTAATGTTTTTACTAGACTAAATAAGCTTTCCAATTCTTTTCTTCTTATGAAATACTTTAAATAAGTAGGATCTAAATTACCTGTATTTAAATCTAAATAAGAAAACAAGGAAAGAATGTCCTTCCTAAGAACATACATGACCTTGTTCTGCTTGACTAAATATTTAATTCTATGTAACATGTAGAACTATTTGGAAGAATGCTTCACAAATCACTTCATAAACCATATTGCAATGCTTTTTGTGGGTGTCTCTTATAATCTTTTACATTTCAGATTTAATTGGTGTTATTCAGGCTACTATGAGTCCAGTAGAGAGTGTCCCAGTAGCTGTCCTGAACAGCATTGATGACTATGTTGAATTACTGTATGATGATATCCCAGAGAAAATCAAAGGATCTGCATTAATATTACAGCTTGCTAGAAATCCGGACAACCTGATAGAACTAGCCAGAAATGGTATGCAACTAAATAGTAGCTTGTTTAATATTCATTCATAGAATATACTATGAATTTATAGTTAATATTTAAGTTCTTGTATGATGTGTCAATGTGAGCACTTTGGGAACTGAATGAAGTTTTTTAACAATTTATTTCAATGTACTATTCATTTTGATAATAATAATAGTTTGTTAACCCGTGGAATGTCCCGCGCGCCGCAGTGGCAGTGGCGCGTAACTAACTGTTCATGGTTTGCTAATTTTTGTCACTGGTTTTGATCACCTTTTAACATAGGGTACTTAGACAAAATGACCGAAAAAAGTTGTTGGTTGTGCGACAGGTTCATTTTTGAGAAAATAAATATCACATATCATATCACAACTTCTCTTATGTTCTCTATAAACATTTCATAACCTCAGCAGTTATAATATAACTGAAGCTTACCACTACTATTTTAGTTATAAATGCTTATTTTGATATTTATAAACTATCTTTTCAAAAGGGTTTATTTTGATTTTTATGTGACTGCCCAAACGGAAACAGTGATTCCTTCCAGTTGTACTACTTGCCATTGAGAAAATGGTTAAGACACTTTTCAGTTAGTTAGATTATTATGCTGCTTTAAATATGTTTCTATTCCAATTACAGAAGCTTTATTAAGTGCCCTATCAAGGGTGCTAAGAGAAGAGTGGAAAAGAAGCATAGAGTTGAGCACCAATATTGTTTATTCATTTTTCTGCTTTTCTACTTACAATGAATTCCACCCAATAATAATTCAATACAAAATTGGGTCTCTCTGCATGGATGTAATAGACTATGAGCTCAAAAGATATGACCAGTGGAAGGAAAAAGTTGAGGGCAAGAAGCAAGTACTAACTCCCGATAAAGTAAGTAAAAATTAAATATTAATAAAAGTAGGAAGAACATAATAAAAACTGATTTTTGTAAGATGATTTGGTGATTTTCTTTAATATTCTGTAGCTAAACAATTTTTTTGTAACCAGTAGGTACTTATATTTATTTTATTTTTTCCATTTATAAAACCACAATCTATTACCCCCATATTATATTTTGCCTATTGATCACCTTATACATGGTGATTTTTAATTGGTATACGGAACCATTTTTTCTTACTCAATAATCGATGGCAATTACCTTTCAGTTAGAAGTTCGTAAAACAAACATGATGTTAAGAATTCTTTTCTTTTATTTTTATTGCATTAAAAGTTAATTTCTAAATTAAGAATTTGGAAGTAATAAATAATGTTTATTTCAAGTAACTATCATTTAATCGCAATTGCCTGCAATTAATTAGTAAAAAAAAATGGTTCCTGGATACCAATTAAAATTCACTGTGTATATTTTTTTCTACATACTGTACTTGTTTTTCTGTATTGTTTTGTTTGTGGTGTACAATGAAGAGCCATTGTATTGTATTGTATTATATTCACAGAGTGAACCACCAAAGAGCCGCATTCCTGAGCCTAAGCGACGCCCAAAATCAGGAACATGGGCTGTGGCTGATGTCAACATTCAGAAAAGCCGCTCTCTAGTCTCTAGCTACCATGAAGACTTGTGCAACGCCTCTGATGAATGCCTTTCTAAAAACGATGAGGAGCAAATGAAAAGAAAACTAAAGACCCTCTCAAAAAGACAAGAACAGCTCCTTAGGGTAGCGTTTTACATGCTCCTTAATGTTGCAGATAATGTTAAAGTCGAAGAGAAAATGCACAAGAAAGATATTGTGGGACTCCTCATTGGAGCGATGGAAAGGCATTCCAATATTGATTTACTTATTCTAATTGTATCATTCCTACAGAAGCTATCAATCTTTGTTGAAAATAAAAATAGCATGGCATCAAAGGGTATCATTGAAAAATTGGCACCCTTGCTGGAATCCCCTAACGCTGATTTAGTAAATGTCACCCTGAAACTATTGTTCAATCTTACATTTGATACAAAAATGCGCAACAAAATGATCAAAATGGGCTTGCTACAAAAGTTCATTAACTTCACTAGTGAGTTATATTTATAAGTTTTGATAAAATAAACCTGAAAGTTTTAGTTCATAATGTATGTACAGTCAAGTGTAAAAATATGGGTGCATACAACTTGCTCATAAATATGTCCCATAGTTCTTATGTCGTTGAATTAAGGTAGGTAACAATGGGAGGATTAAATCAATACTTATTTTTGCACTTGACCAACCATACAATAAAATATAAGTTAAATTAAAGTTCAAAACTTAACTGTATAAATTAATATTGCAGGTGATGATAAACACATAAACCTGGCAATGAAAATCCTTTACCATCTAAGCATGGATGACAGAGTCAAGTTAATGTTTACACAATCTGACTGTGTTAAACTGGTGAGTTTCCGTATTTATTATATCAAGCTTACTAAAAATCAGGAAAGTTTATGAAATATTACGTCATGTTTCCACACCTACTGTATGCTGTTTGAACCCACACATGAAATTGTTGGATCCATAGTAAGAAATTACAAAGAAATTCAATAAAAACTATACGAACGAAGTGTCCTTAAAACAATAATATGAAAAATTAGGAATATTTTTTTATAATCAAAATCAATTGCGGTCTTGATTCTGAGTAAGAAAACCCCCCTCATTTAAAAAAGTACTTATAGGGTACACTTTTTATTGAAAATGCCCTAAAACATCTCTGGTTATTTCTAAATGACTCGTCTTTCAGTTGACAGACATGCTTTTACTGAACGTGAGTAGTGAGAGCGAGATCGGCAGTGGAGGCGCGGGCACGACCGACGTCCTTCTGGCTCTGTGCGTGAACCTCGCGTGGTGCGAGCGCGCGGCGCAGCTGATGGCTGCCGAGGGCCGGCTGCGCGAGCTGCTCACGCGCGCCTTCAGGCACGGGAACACCATGCTCATGAAACTAGTCAGGAACCTGTCGCACCACGCGCCCAACAAACCCTTGTTTGTGGTAATGCAATCATCTAATCTACATCAGAGGCCATATCGATAACTTAGCGCACGACTGAATTAATTACAATTGGGAATGTCTAAAAAAAATTACAAGTGGTTTTTATTTTTTTTTTTATATAGAAAAGTCAATTATAACAAACTAATTTCAATATTTTGTCATTTAGTTCTCTACTTTTTTCAAAATTAATTATTGAAACTATTTTAGTTGATGACGTCAGATTATAATTGAGGGCTCCCACAATGCCAAATTTCTAAATCTATCTAAATGCGTACGATAAGGCAACCCCTTTAATTATTTTTTGCGTAGTGGTACACTATACACTGTGTCACTTTACTGGCACTGTCAAAAAGCTAGATGTCAGACAGCGGGTCCAAATCAAACTCCGTAGTATAATCCACGCGTAAATTGTGAAGAATCTAACCACACACAATAAAGTACGACCGGTCACGCAAAATACACCAATGTCAAATGAAAGTCATTGCTTATTTCTTATTTAATCAATTCATTACGTTATATAAAAAAAAATAACTACAGAAAACGAGTTAGGAAGCATTTATCTCGAAATGGTTTTCGATTTACTATATATTGCAAAAAAATAGACATCCCCAATTACAATTCAGTGTTCAACGGAGATTGCTCCGAGGAGTTATTCGGGCTGATCCCGGCCGCATCCTTCCGCCACCGCCCTACGCGACAACACTTCCATCCTCACCATCTGGATGGTTGGCAGTAGTACTGTGCGTTTTTCCAGAAATTTCCTGCCTCGCGCACCGATTTGACCTTCAAGCTTTCAAAAAAAGAGCGTACTCCTACCTAAAAGGCCGGCAACGTACTTGTGACTCTTCTGGTGTCGCAGGTGTCCATGGGCGACGGTAATCGTTTACCATCAGGCGATCCGTCTACTCGTTTTCCCCCTGTACTATAAAAAAAAAAATCAGTGCACAATTATTTTATTAAGTAGTAGTTTTGTGCACTAGGATATAGAGTGCTAATTTATATGTGCAGTACATTGTAATTAAAACGATTGTGCGCTAAGGTATCGATATAATCTAACGCGCCAGCGCTTGCTATCGGTTTCTTTCTGTCAGACGCTATAAGATGGTGACAAAAAGGGTTGGCGTTAGACAATATGGCCTATGGCTGAATATTCAGCGTTGTTACGGCATATATTCTTTTCGTCATAAGCGTTTCAGCAAATATTTTTAAAACAGATGATGTTCAGTGTAAACTTTTTATAAAAACTACAAACAGTACCGATGCTAAATCTAGTTCGATCAAAGACTTCGACTTGGTGTTTCTGTTCTGGTAATAATCATGGGAGTGACGTATAACCGAATGGTCAAAACGCTTGAATATTCACCCACCTATAAAATAGTAACGTGGCTGACAGACTGGCTGACAGACAACGCACGCTTCAAACACTTGAGCTAGGGACTTGAAATTTTGGGGTTTGACCAAGCCATCAGTGACAAAGGATACTATACTAACAACCCGATTCCCCCCGGGTTGGCCAAACTTTCGAAGTTACCAAACGCTTCTCTTCCATTAATGCACTGCACTTTCAAGAAGAGGAGTGGGGTTTTTATGTTTTTTTGCTCCGGTTTTACTTGCAAAAGTTTTCACGTCCCGCCACTGCAGGCCATCAGCCCAGGTTTTTAGAAAGCCTTCCAATTCTGTCCGCTTTCTGGTCCGCGACTCAGCAGTTTTCATTACTTTGTATTTTTTTCTGTTGTTTATTGCGTTAGAAAATAAGCCTTCTCACAAGTGTGATGCTTTTCAGGAATTTGTTGGGGACATAGCGGGAGCGGTGACGAGCAACGACGCGGGCGAAGAGTTCGTGATCGAGTGCATCGGGACGTTGAGTAACATCCTCGATTTTAACACCAGCATCGACATCTATGCCGTCGTCGAGCGATACAATCTCATACCGTGCATCATGAACATTTTGGATCCTGGTAAGAATGTTTTGAATCACGTTAGATGTCACATGACATGAGTTCAGCTTTTCATAGAATATTCTGATTTTGTTAATGTCATTTAGGATGAAGAGTTAATACATATAAATAGCTAGCTACATAAAGAGAGTAACTTACTGTATTCCATAAGATGGCATTTTAAAAAGTACTGAAAACAGTACGCTTCTATATGTATATTTTATTAAAAACGTTGATAGGTATAACAAGTGAAACTATGACAAACTAAACTATGGGAAATGGGATCCGCATTTTGCCACCGTTCTGTAGTCTGCTGCACAGCGTCAATTAAAATTACACAACATGTTCCGTTTTCGATTTAATCGCATCAGTAGTGTGATAGCTTTCTAGCTATCTGAGGATGTATCTATACAGTCTTATCTGAGTCCATTTTGGTAATGAAAAAAGCCGGCTGGTGGTAGATTGCTTCTAAAAAATAATCGCGGGTTGCACGCCACGGGGTGCTGCGTACTCGCCACGATCTCGCTCCGCCGTTAAATCGCTTGTGTGAGATTAAGAAGTATTGAGTAAGATTTTTTTTCCATGCAACAGAAAGCAACAAGGATCCAGAGTTGGTACTGGAGGGCGTGGTGCTGGCGGGCGCGCTGGCGGGCGAGGCGCGCGCCGCGGCCGCCCTGGCACGCGCCGCCGCGCCCGACGCGCTCGTGGCCGCGCTGCGCCTGCGCCAGGCCGACGACGAGCACGTGCTGCAGACCGTGGCCGCCTTCCGGCAGCTGCTCGCGCACCCCGCCAGCGCCGAGTGCTTGGTAGCGCGCACAGGTACTGGGGCGCGGGGGGCGAGGCGCGCGCCGCGGCCGCCCTGGCACGCGCCGCCGCGCCCGACGCGCTCGTGGCCGCGCTGCGCCTGCGCCAGGCCGACGACGAGCACGTGCTGCAGACCGTGGCCGCCTTCCGGCAGCTGCTCGCGCACCCCGCCAGCGCCGAGTGCTTGGTAGCGCGCACAGGTACTGGGGCGCGGGGGGCGAGGCGCGCGCCGCGGCCGCCCTGGCACGCGCCGCCGCGCCCGACGCGCTCGTGGCCGCGCTGCGCCTGCGCCAGGCCGACGACGAGCACGTGCTGCAGACCGTGGCCGCCTTCCGGCAGCTGCTCGCGCACCCCGCCAGCGCCGAGTGCTTGGTAGCGCGCACAGGTACTGGGGCGCGGGGGGCGAGGCGCGCGCCGCGGCCGCCCTGGCACGCGCCGCCGCGCCCGACGCGCTCGTGGCCGCGCTGCGCCTGCGCCAGGCCGACGACGAGCACGTGCTGCAGACCGTGGCCGCCTTCCGGCAGCTGCTCGCGCACCCCGCCAGCGCCGACTGCCTGGTGGCGCGCACAGGTACTGGGACGCGCCTCGCCCCCAGCGCGCGCCGCGACTAATCGCAAGCAAGACCGTACAGTCAAACGAATATAGCGATATTCCACCTATTAGGAAACCTCACTAACTTACTTTTTATGAGCCTAGGTGCTAGCGTTTCCCGCGGTTTCACTTGCGTGAACCATTAAATCTGACAGTTGGCTTGAAGTTTCGGGTTTTCACTAAAGTCGTGTGGGGATTTCCAAAAATTACATCGTGTTCATCATTTAAACGGCTGCGGAGAAATTCAATGGTGTTTGTGGAGTTCCCGATCCACATTGGGCCTGCGTATAAACTAAAGCCCGAGCCCTCCCATTCTTAGAGGAGGTTTATTCCCTACAGTAGGACTTATATAGGCCGAAATGACGTTATTGTCATTAATTCCGGGTCGACAATTACAGATAAGTTGACCGCACCCTTTCAGAAAACAATGAAAATCCTCAACCGATATTTCTCTCTTTACAGAGGCTCCGGCGTATCTCATCGATCTTATGCAAGATAAGAACGTTGAGATTCGAAAGATGTGCGACGCGTGTCTGGATATTATATCACAAATGCCAAACGACTGGGCGGCGAGAATCAAGGTTTGATTAGCTTGTTCAAACCTTTATGACATAGCTTTAAATCCTACCGTAAAATTGTGACCCTATATTTTACAGGTCGATTGACAAGAGCTGGAACGAATAGATTTAATGAGCGAATGAAAGTATCTGTGTGTTACCCATTTGAATACACTTCTTCAGTCATTTTCCTACAAAAATGTCAAAGTGCCATTACTTTCATTCAATTAATTTGTGCGAGCTCTTGTGAATCGACCTGTATTTAATCGATACGTGACTTAAATAAAAGGTTACATAAAATAGCATCTATAGCGATAGGTACGTTATTAAATGCTATTTAAGCATTGCCAACATTGATGTTTACGCCACATAGATCAAATAACAGATAGATACTGAACTGTGGGATCTTACAGTAATAGTAGGTAAACTCGTGGAATAGAAAAAACGGATGGAAGTATAATAAGTCCGTTTTTAATGGAAACCAATGTCGCCAAAAATGCTCACGTGCACATTCTTACACACTTTCATATATTGGCAATTATTGGTCGTAGCTTCTGTTAGTAAAAGATATAAAATAAATAACAATATAACATAATTAGAACTTTACCCTCTTTCCGTTTTAGTTTGCATAACTGTCTCACAAGAGCCTATGCGGCTAACTGACCCACATTGCGCAGAACTCCGCGCGGCACACGCGACTCGACTACTTGACGCTTTTACTGTTTTTTCTGTTCTGTGGGTAAACATTACCAAGGATGATATAGACTGGATTAGCAATCGCCATAGTACAGATCGTCTGCAGAAAAATAGTTCGATTATTAAATTTAGATGGCGCTGAAATATACCCCGAGGCTTTGAAAGCAAAACAATAAGACTACAGATGTTTCATATTACTACAAATGTATTATTTTAGAAAAATATTGTATAATAATACATTTGCAGTAATATGAAATATCGGTAGTCTTATTGTTTTGCTTTGAAACCCTCGGGTTATATTTCAACGCCATCTAGATTTAATAATCGAACTATTTTTCCGCGGCCGATCTGTACTGTGGCGACTGCTAATCCAGTTTATTATCATCCTTGACATTAAAAAAAATTAAAATTTTAAATTTTAAGCTGTTTATTTCAAGCAAAGAACATTTTACAAAACATGCAAAACGAGTCCTTAATCCTAATTTTAAGGATTTTGCGTGGCCTCGGTTAGCGAAAGACTGAGTTGCTCACGCGTAATTAGTCTAAGGGTTTGTTTCACCACTTTTTTTAAAGTTCGGATTAGCTTAATCATAACCTTATTTGTCAGATGGAATAAAAATTTCTGTTTCACCAGTCTTGATTAGCGCTAAGTGACAAACAAACTATTTCTTAATTTGACCATCAGATCAGGTGGCATTTAGAATTTTTAACCGTCACATAACTTTTTAATTAGTTACTTTATTTTTTTGTGGCCATGGTTGGAGAGCCCTTCAGCCGGTTTCAGAAAAATAAATCAAAGTATTTTTTTATTTTTTAATTAGTAAGCACGTGTGTGTCTGTCAAGGTGGAGCGGTTCCGCTGCCACAACGGGCAGTGGCTGTCCGTGGTGGAGAGCCTGGGCGCGGAGGGCGGCGCCGGCGACGCGCCCGACGACCTGCCGCCGTACCTCTCGGCTGAGTACCTCACCACGCACCGCCTCGCCACCTCCGGTACGAATCGGTGCCCGATTCACACATTTACCGCCAGCAGGCTACAGTAAAATTACATAAAGTTTACCACTGACAGATGCTTTGCCTTCATTTAACGACCGCTTTAGCCTAGTTGGTAGTGACCCTGCCTACGAAGCAAGAGGTCCTGGGTTCGAATCCCGGTAAGGGCATTTATTTGTGTGATGAGCACGAATATTTGTTCCTGAGTTATGGATGTTTTCTATGTATTTAAGTATTTATTTATCTATATAAGTATGTTTATCGTCGTCTACCCATAATACAAGCTTTGCTTAGTTTGGGACTAGGTCGATTTGTGTAAGATTGTCCCCTAATATTTATTTATTTATTTATTTCATATTCAACTTTAAGAACCTACAAATAAAGCCAATTTAGAATACTGTTACCCACGTATGCAGATTTTGTAATAGCTACTTTATTTGTATAGCGTTAAAGTTGGAAATGAAATGAAGGCAAGCCATCTGTCAGTGGTACACTAAAAGTAAACGTATTGTATTCAATTTTTGCCGTACTAACCCCTGCAATTTAATATTCTACATTTAAATTGGCGATGTCTAAAAAAATTCCCATGGTTTTTATATTTTTTTTGTATAGTAAAGTCAATTATAAGAAACAAATTTCAATATTTTGTCATTTAGTTCTCTACTTTTTTCAAAATTAATTATTGAAACTATTTTAGTTGATGACGTCAGATTATAATTGAGGGCTCCCACAATGCCAAATTTCTAAATCTATCTAAATGCGTACGATAAGGCAACCCCTTTAATTATTTTTTGCGTAGTGGTACACTATATACTGTGTCACTTTGCTGGCACTGTCAAAGTGCTAGATGTCAGACAGCGGGTCCAAATCAAACTCCGTAGTTTATTCCACGCGTAAATTGTGAAGAATTCCTAACCACACAGAATAAAGTACGACTTGAACCGGTCACGCAATTTACACCAATGTCAAATGAAGGTCATTGCTTATTTGTTATATTATAAATTCATTACGTAATATTAAAATTAAATAACTACAGCAAACGAGTTAAAAAGCATTTATCTCGAAATGGTTTTCGATTTACTATACATTGCAAAAAAATAGACATCCCCAATTGTAATATTGAAACGATAATGAATTTTTTTTTTAAATTCATATTCACAGAAGTATCTACCTATACTTTAAAAGCGCTTAGTACCTAATTTTATATGTGACGTTGGAGTATTCGGTATACTAAAATATTATAATATTTGTTAAATTTTCGAGACTTCTATTCTCCGTGTAGGTATACACCGTGAAATTTTAGTGGTTGTTTTCCCGAAACGAGGTGATTCAGTTTCGATTGTACAATCGATTTATCGATTTGACTAGAGTCAAAAATCCAATTGTGAAAAACGAACGTCGAAAATGACCGCAAACCAATAGTAACGCTTCGTTGGTACAAGTAGCGTACGATCGTACGATAGGTTAGGTACCAATGAAGCGTTACTATTGGTTTGCAGTCATTTTCGACTT
Source organism: Archips crataeganus (assembly GCA_947859365.1). Taxonomy (NCBI): domain Eukaryota; kingdom Metazoa; phylum Arthropoda; class Insecta; order Lepidoptera; family Tortricidae; genus Archips; species Archips crataeganus. The sequence goes on from OX402047.1 coordinate 11,529,497, forward strand.
TCGTTTTTCACAATTGGATTTTTGACTCTAGTCAAAATAGTAATTATAAATCGATTGTACAATCGATACTAAATCACCTCGTTTCGGGAAAACAACCACTAAAATTTCACGGTGTATAATAAATAATGGCTGCCGTGTGAACGTAGCCTAATGGTTCAGTGCGCGTCCCGTGTAGACGAAGACCCGGGTTGCATTTCTTTTGTGTTTTTCTTTCAACGTGTTCCAATTACAGAATTATTAAAATGAAATCGTTGGTGGTGTTAAATAAAAGAGTAACCAGTTGTCCGCGGAACTAACGGAATATAATTACGAAATAGTGGGAATTTGATTTCCCATCTGTTCGCAGTGCGAACAAAGGCGTGTGGTTAACTAGGAATAGCCCAATAATGACCTTCTCTCCACTTTAATGACAGCGCACTCTTATTGTGAGGCGGCTTAATCCAGGGCAACTTTAGCACATAATAAACTGGCCGATTAAGCACTCAGACAAATAAACTGTAACTAACGTGGCCTATCCCCACGAAGACATTGAAAAAACGATTATGTAATAATACCACTTATGTAAAAAAGCCGTGGTGGCCTAGTGGTTTGACCTCTCAAGCAGAGGGTCGTGGGTTCGAATCTGGGCTTGCACCTCGTGAGTTTTTCGGAATTTATGTGTGAAATTATATTTGAAATTTACCATGACCTTTAAGGTGAAGGAAAACATCGTGAGGAAACCTGCGCACACACGTGAGAAGAAATTCAATGGGGTGTGAAGTTTCCAATCCGCACTGGGCCCGCGTGAAAACTACGGCCCATGCCTTTTCATTCTGAGGAAGGCCTGTGCCCTGCAGTGGGACGCATATAGACTGGGATGAATGAATGAATAAAATGTAATACCTAATTAAAACTTACCTTATTTCCAGATTCCCAAATATCACTTAACGATGATTCGGATAGTCTGTCGGGTGAAGTGGATATCAATCGTGTTAATGGCAGGTCAGTAGCCCAATACGACTTACATGAGCTTGACATCATACAAGGTAGCATAAACGACCAATTCATAAATTGTACGCCTTAAGCTCAATTATAGCCGCAACGTAACTAGTGATAATGCTGCGTGCAACCGACTAGGTAGGATGACTGTTTCTTAAGAACCGCCAATAAGATCGTACACATTTCTATAAATCGTAGTTCTAATTTATACACAACACATATTAGAGTCGCCATAGAAGAACATCGATCGCTTTTGGGTGATCTGAAGTTTCAACTTCAAGTTTGAAGTTTGAACTTTGAAGTTTGACGTTCACAGTACGCGGACCGTTCAAGCAGTTCGTTTGCAGTCGTACAGTCACCTTGTACCTAGTCGAGTTTCGCGTAGCAGCCGGCAACACCTGCCCTGACCCCCACATGACATGACATGACGTGTATCGCTTATACCGGTTCGCTCCGTTTGCTTGACGCTTTCTCTCACCGTGCCCCGCAATCACCCCACGTACTCAAAACTGCGGCATCGGAGATGTCACGTTACGATTAAGCCCCACCGCAAAAGGACTGCGTCTGTCAGACATCTTGCAGTCTACTCCAACCGCAACATGACCGCTTTCTTGCGGCCCCCTCGCAGTGGCGAAGGGTACTAAAATTTTCACGGCAAAATATAAGACTGTCGCAATCAAGCTAGTGTTAGAACCAATTTTTATCGATATCGATAGTTGTGCAATAGAAGAAATAAACGGTCCACTAAATAAAAAAAAACATATTTAATACAGAATTTTAGGTCAGGTTTGTATAAAATTATATAGAGACAATTGCAATTTCTTCTTCGAAGTCCGCGTCAGTACACACAGCAGCACGTGACATTTTATTTGGTTTGTGATAGTGATAGGAGTAGATAATCATTAATTTCTCAACATTCTCTGGGAGTAGCCTGTTTCGTTTATCACCTGACCTAAAATGCTGTATTAAATATGTTTTTTTATTTAGTGGACCGTTTTTTTCTTCTATTGCACAACTATCGATATCGATAAAAAAATTGGTTCTAACACTAGCTTGATTCGTCTTGGTTGGTCTTATATTTTGCCATGAAAATTCCGATCTCTGGTACTAACAACCCGATTCCCCCCGGGTTGACTAAACTTTCGAAGAAACCTAACGCTTCTCTTCCATTACTGCACTTTCAAGAAGAGGATAAAATGGAGTTTTTAGGACTTTGGGATTTTTTTGCTCCGGCTTTGCTTGCAGAAATTTTCACGCCCGGCCACTGCCCTCTGGTCAGTTAATGGAAGACTTTAAATTCGTTTTACTGGTGATTCGTGTTATTGCTCCACACACGTACGAAATTAAGGGCCTGTTTTACCTCATAAATTTTCAGAAACATGTTAGACAGCAGAAACAGGCTCTTAATATAGTTTCTTCTTTTTTTCAGGAATACGGCTGATAAACGTACGGATGAGCTGTATGGTACCGAATCATTGACTGAGAACGCTACTGAAAACGACGCAATATACACAAATGGTCTCAAAGTATTTTCTTAAGCTGTTAATATTTATACAAGATATAGCTTGTCTAATCAAAAATGACGCGCCCCTCCACTGAATCAGTTGATTTAGATGTGTGCGTGCAAATATTAATTACAACTCTTCATCTGTTTGAGAACGTCGACTATTCCGTCCGTCCAGTTCCGTATCAGTGTGCATACATCTCGATCGACAAATCGCATGAAAAATCAGACATCGCTTAATATACGTAGCGGCACCGGCGCGTTGTATGAAACAAGATGTCCGCTCTCTCACGCGTTCTAATCAATTATCACAAGTCGGACAACAAATCCGACAGTAACCGTTTGTTACCAAGTACGGCACGCAAAAAAAATAATAAAAGAAAATTAATTAAATAAATATGTATGTCCAAACATTCTCACAAATTATCTCGTCGATGTCGATATGTTGTCGATTCAAAACTCTTATTTAATGTGTTTAATTTGAGGGGTTCCATGTTTACCATATCAATGGGATGAACATCAAATGTTTGACAGCAGGAACAGTTTCTATGGGAAAATAAAATGGTTTATTTTACGTGACACTTATTGTTATATTTTGGCCAATTTACACAATATCTTTATAAATTGTAGCCTCCATTCAGTAGTTTTTGGTTTTGTATAAAAATTCAATACAATATTTACCCTCTCATTCTGAGAGGAGGCCTGTGTTCTGGAGTGGGACGTATATAGGCTAGTATGGTGATGATGACGATGGTGAATATTTACCTGACTCCGAAGACGTTTTTTGGGTGACATGCTGACGGTACTTTTGGGATCTAATTATGCGTGCTTCCACGTCTGAGTCTAACGGGGTACTGAATGACCAATAACAATGACATTTATGCGTTTGTGCCGTCCGTATTTTAAATTTGCGCATGTGTGTAAATAAATAATAATAATAAATATTAGGGGACAATCTTACACAAATCGACCTAGTCCCAAACTAAGCAAAGCTTGTACTATGGGTACTAGACTACGATAAACATACTTATATAAATAAATAAATACTTAAATACGTAGAAAACATCCATAACTCAGGAACAAATATTCGTGCTCATCACACAAATAAATGCTCTTACCGGGATTCGAACCCAGGACCAGGCCTCATGCATGCCATGTACTTACGCGCGATATTTACCTACCGCGGGGACCATCTGCTACGATCGAAATTTCAGTAGGTTGTCACAAGCGCGCGCCGACGCACGTTCATTCGTGTTCCACGGAAAAAATATGCCGCCTGGACTTTTATAAGTGAAAATGGTGAAACAGGGGCAAACTTTAATATGACTATGCTAGAATTAATAGCTAATATAACAATTTGGAAGTTCGTATCGTGCTGTCCCTCTTACTCTTCTATAAAAAGCTATAAGCGTGAGCGGGATGGCACGATGCGAAGTTCAAAAGTTGACCGTCGTATCTAGTATAACGTTAGGGTACTGTGAGCATGGCAATGTGTTCTGCGCATTACAATAAATATCCTTTTTTGTTAGGATTCCAGAGCTAAAATGGCAAAAACGGAACCTTTATAGTTTCGCATTGACCGTCTGTCCCTTTGTCCGTCCGTGGCTTAGCTTAGGGAATATTAGTGCTAGAAAGTTTGCATGGATATAATATATAGCAATTATCCCGACAAAATGGTAAAACAACATGTAGAGAAAAAAAAATTATCCAAACTGCCAGCCCTTGTCACTGTCGGCACGCACACATTCTTAAGGAGACGGAGTAGTATAATCTGTGGCTACAATCGCGGTAAGTACCAAGATTTTGTACGGGATGCAGTATCTGTTACGAAGTAACTATTAAGTAATCTGTGCCAGGACCTCTTGCTTCGTAGGCAGGGTCACTACCAACTAGGCTAAGGCGGTCGTTAATGCGGTGGTAGGGTGCGTCATTTTAAATTAGACAAGCTCTACCTACATGCAGCAGCTGAAATAATGTAACGTATTTTAACACTTTAATCTTCTAGCTTTGTTTAGCCGCTATGGTACAATTGCCAAGCATAGATTTGTATCTGCAATAGAAAAAAATAAAATATTCAGTGGCTTAAAAAATCTCACATGTTTCTAATCTCGTAACTACATTTTTTCCTCTGATTAAAACATTTACTTCCAGTCACCTTTCGGCTAGAAATTTTCATTTATTTAGCTACAAAATTCGACATTACTTTTTACTTTATTACGACAAAGTACAAAAGTGACCAGCTGCAGCTACTTTTGATGCTAACCGTACTTACTTTGCATTATACCAAAGAAATCCTGTGAAATCAATGAGTGATTTTGTACATATTTCGATGCAAGGCAAAACTGAGGGCGTACATGCTGGGGCACTTAAAAAAGTCAGTTTAAATACAACGTCACCGGATCCATATTTATGTCACAAAGCTTGTACTAGGGAACGGAGCGATGATAGTAAGTAATCAAGTTCCGAAGGTTGTCAACATCATGTGCATGCATATCATGCCATACGAATATAATCCTTGGTACTAAGGTGGGTGTGTTAACCAAGGTGTCATGTCAACCAATTAAATAGTACCGATAACTTAATAACTATAAGGTAAGGTGGGGTAAGACTAACATAGTTTATTATTAGAAATCAAGATCGGTTCTTACGTCGAAATTTTATGTCTTACTATTAAATGAATAATTTAACTCACTTTAGATTTTTGTAAGCTTTTGCAAAAGTATATTGATTTTAACGCAAATTTATTCAAAACAGATATACAGGGTTATTTGTAATTCACTAGCATCCTTTTAACCCTAAACTCCTACCACTTAAACAAATGTTTTTTGTTTTACGGCTTTTGTCAGAACTTAATATTTTTGGTGTAATAACGTTTTGAAAATTTGAGATTACCTCTTATTTTTACGATACTCTGTGTATTTGTATGGGAAAAGTGCTTCATTTTAAAAAGTCGTGAAACAAAAAACGTTTGTTTGAGTGATAGGAATTCAGGGTTAAGAGGATGTCAGTGAATTACAAATAACCCTGTATTTAGGAAAAACTACAGCATGTTAAAACTGTTAGTCTTGCCCCACTAACGGGGTAAGACTAACAGTGCCTTTTATTATCTGAAAAATTATACGTACTTAAGTTCTGACAGAAAAACCGTTAAATTTGAATGTGACCATTTTATTTCAAACTTATTTTCGTACTTATGTGTGTTTTTATTAATTTGGGGGAAGACTAACATATTATCAAAGTCAGGGATTCAAAACCAGGGCAGTCTTGTAAAAAAAAATTAGAGACAAAGCCAGAATCTTTTTTATTAAACGAAACATAAATCAGACTGATTTATTAATAACATAATCAATTATTTTAATAATAGTTTGATCAGACTTTTTTAAATTATTAAATTATTTAGCACGTTGGCCATAGTGCTCAAACATAAGGTTTAAAGTTTAATGGTTAAATGGCAAAATTAAGTGTATTTATAGGGAGATAGCAATAGCAACCAACCAACCGTCAAACCAGTTTAGCTTTAATTAAAATAAGTAATACTGTAGCTAATAAATGTATAAAATATACTTTCTATAAAAGAAAGTTTACAACATCTGATCCGGGGCAAGACTAACATATGTTTGTCTTGCCCCAGTTGAACAGATAGTCTTACCCCACCTCGTAATTTTGAGGTTGTGTATTTGTTTTGATCAGTAACTTGTGAATGAATTCGTTTTACGTTGGACCGATATAATTAATTAAAAGACAATTTCATTGAGATACTACTAACATTAATAACATTTCAAATTCACCACCTTTTCCACAAAAAAATTACGAAAAACAACGAACCGGTGACGTCGTGTTTTGTTTCCTTAAATGTCATATTTTTGAATGTCGTTATTTTCAATGTGTTTACGTAAACTAGCGACATCTGTGTTTGAGCTGGGAACTTTTTGGAATGTTAGAGACAGCAGTCGTGCATATCGAGTTATTGGACTGTAGTAGTCTTCCCCCGGTGATAGTCTTACCCCACCTCACCTTAAATTACAAATTTTAAAAACCCCCAACGCAATTATGTCTAAGGTCCCTTCCGCCGCATACAAAAGAGCTGACAACTTTGCAACGGCTGGACCAATTTTGATGAAACATGTCTAAGAACCATCGCCAAGAAAGAAATCTGCTTTCAAATAAAAAGAGCCGTTTCCAAATCGGTTCACCCGTTTCAGAGTTGTGATGCCACAGACAGACACAAACACACACACACACACTCACACAGTCACACGTAGCGGTCAAACTTATAACACTCCTCTTTTTGTGTCGGAGGTTAAATATAAAAAGAAGCGAAATAAACATTGCTACTTCTAACTCATTGTAGCCAAGATAAACTTATCTTGGCTACAAGGGAGTTCCGCTTGTAATATGAGTTGTACTTTGTTATGCAACAGGCCCCAGTTTGTCCGTTCTAACAAAACAATTGTTTGCCTGTTGCATAACAAAGTACAACTTATACAGCGAGGGTGTGGAATACGGGCGAATCTTCAGTATTTCCTTATCATTATTAGAACCGTTTTTCCCCCGAAGGGTAAAAAACGGATATTTAGGTTTTAGCCGTAGCTTGAACCACTTGTGAGATAACACCCTTGTAACTCAGACCTGTTCCTGCCCTTATTGTGTCAAGTAGCGCCACCTGACACGTGATCTGTGAACTAATGATCGCCCGACACGGTGCGAGCGCGCGCGCCGGCTGCTTGTTCCTCAGTACGTATTCAGAGAGAGCCGGCAAGGCATTAAGGCGTGGTTCAAGCTACGGCTGAAACCTAAATATCCGTTTTTTACCCTTCGGGGGAAAAACGGTTCTATTTAGGTGTTCATGCCTACGCTTGAACCACTTGTGAGACGTGTTTAAACTCTGCCGGCGCAGTGTCGGGCGTACTGTGAATGGAGCGGTGAAAATATAAAATAAATAAATGTATTGTACTTATAACATTATGTATTATTTTAAATAACCAAAAAGATAACTTAACAATTAACGAACAATCATATGAATTACGATAATCATAATCAGTCTTAATTTGTTTCTTATTTTAATCAGTCTCTAAATAGAATTTCTTAATCACTCAACGGGTGAGAAGCATGTGGTAAGGTTTATATTGTTATTCGTAGTTGTTAAAGCTGATGATTGAACTTCCCGAAAATAATGATTGAAGAAGGTATTTTTCGATCTCCAGTTCCCTCGTTTGAGGACCTCGTCAATATTCATGTTTTTCTGTGTCCAGTTATCTGTGGCTACTCCAGCTCTGATGCTTCCTGCTGATGCGGATATATGAGCCTCTTTGAACAAAGTTCTTATCCAGCCTGCTATGACAGCACGTGATGCCGCTTTGACTGCCCCTCGGGTTGTAATAAATAGACTGTCTAGTTGTTTCGACCCACGGCGATCTTGGGATAGAGAAATGACTTGTTTGACCCAATAAACAATATTAAATCTTGTCGACTGCATTGCCTTAAAAGACCATCCTGATTGCCTGTATGAGGAGCTGTCCATTTTGGACCCATATTTCGGCCATAGGATAAGTTCATCATCCTTTTCTTTGAAATTTTCTGGGTTTATGCTTAGAAGCGTCAAATCATGTACTCTTCTCCCCGAGGCTAGCAGTAACAGTACGCACGTGTGACGTGAAACTGTGAATAAGCTCTTACTGTCGAAGGTATATGATTCGATGAACTTAATCAGATCTTCCACTTTCCATGATAGAGGAGCTTTGCTTTTAACTTTCTTAGAGAAGATCCCTTTGATCGTGTGGGCAATAATTGGATGGGAACTTAGGTAAGAACTTTTATGTGGGTTGGTAAACGTGGCAACTACCGATTTATGAAGTAATATGGTATTGGGTGCTAATTTCACAACGTTGTAGAGATAACAAAGATATCGTGCCAAATCAGCCGGTCCCGGATCTTCCGATTTTATAGAGTTTTCGGATGCCCATTTGCACCATCTAAGCCACGCAGGTCGGTAAGTCTTCAACGTTGAGGTTCTCCAAGAGGCTTGCAGCAGTTCTATTTCAGCGTTGTTCCAGTTATTAAGTTCATCTGTCCAGCCCGTACTCTCCAAACCTGCAAATTGAGGTTGTCTACTCCGGGCGGAGGCCTGTTCGTCTGCAAGTCCACGAGATGGTGACGGAGATCTGGGATTTTCCAAGGTCGTTGAACTGCTCGACTTTTCATTTCTGGCATCCAAAATGCTTTGTGCCACTCCGGAGTTACTATTAAATAAACTCCTGTCGAGTGTTGTAGGTGATGAAGTACTCTTGGAATCAATGCCGGAGGGGCAAAGATCCACCCTAGTGTGTATTTCCATGGCCGGCTGAAGGCATCTGTGTACTGGCTTATTGTATCTGTGGCATCCTCTGATACATAATTTGGTACAATCGCTGAGCGCTTTGATGCAAACAGGTCTATTTCTGGAGTGCCCAAATTGTGAAAAATTTCTCTCACTATCGGAGCTTTCAGATGCCATTCCGGTAGACTTTTTGTCCTGGACAGACTGTCGCCGTTGTATGGTCCTGGGATATAGAGTGCAGTGGAGTTGACTGCACAAGTGTAGGATACTCGTTGTGGTTTCTAAAAGTCTTTTCGACTTTGTACCTCCCTGTTTTGTTATGTAAGCAGCTGCAGTTCGGTTGTCTGTTTGCCACATTATTGTTTGGCCCTTCAGAGACGGACCTATGGTTTTTATGACTTCGTAAAGCGCCCAGGGCTCTTTTTGGTTGCAGTGCCAATGTTTTTGTGATTCTTGCCAGTTTCCCCACAATTTTTGGTCGTTCGCTATTGCACCACAACCCGAGTCTGCGGCGTCGGTCGCGATGTACATTGATGGGTTGGACTGATGCATCACTGTGTTGGTGTTTGCATTTTCCATCCACCACTCCAGTTCGGCCAGTGCTGTGTCCGTCATAGGGAAGCGCGTGCGGCGTCGTGATTTTGGCAGCCTGTTGGACTCTATCTGTAACACACGACAGTGGAGTCTCCCTAGAGGAACGGTAAACGTTGCAAAGTTCAGTTTTCCTAGTAATATTTTTGCTTCTAGCCAGCTCCATTGTCTTGCCTCTATAAATTTTTGTGTCAATAATTTGACTTGTATGGTTTTCGCTTCTGAAAGCATCTTGCCTCTATAAATTTTTGTGTCAATAATTTGACTTGTATGGTTTTCGCTTCTGAAAGCATCTTTCGATTTTCGTTCGTGTTCCAAATTATGCCCAAGTATTCTAGGCATTGTGAAGGTTCTATTTGGGACTTTGATTTGTTTACTGTCCATCCCAATTCTTCTAATTTTTGAACCACAAACTTTGCTTGTTTTTCTAGGACTTTTGGATCTTGGTTTATTACGAGGAAATCGTCCAGGTAGACTACCATCTTTATGTTTGCTATATGTCTGAACCAGTGTGCTAACCAGTTTGTCACTTTTGAAAAAGCGTGTGGTGCACTTGAGAGGCTGAATGGCAGGCACGTCATCTCGTAAGCCTGTCCCTCGTATACTTGAGACAAAAATCTGCGATGTGTTGGTGTTATTGGTACATGATAGTAAGCCTGCGAGATGTCTATTTTTACCATAAAGTAGTTTGGATTGAGAACTGAGGGTATCCGGTAATGATTTAATAGTTTGAATTTCGGAGCGTGGACGTAATAGTTTAATCTGTTTAGGTTGAAGATTGGTCTGTTTGTTCCATCGGAATTTGCTCTTAGAAACATGGTTGAGAAAAACCCTGTTCGGTGCTTGCTTTGACAGATTGCACCGTTGTTTAACATTTTTCGTATTTAGGCTTTCATCCCCTTGGATTGTCGAATTTCGAATGATTTTTGATGGTTTCTTAATCCAACCAATGGGGGTTTCATTCGAAAAGGAATTCTGTAGCCCGATAATATTTTTAATACTATTGGTGGTGCTCCTATTTCCCGCCACTTTTTCTGATGGAACTTTAACTGACCCGCCTTGAAGTCATGCTCTTTTGAGCCCCCTCCACTTGTTTTGGCCCCCTGCATTTCTGCCACCCTTGTCGTTATATGGCTGACTTCTTTTAGTGGTCGGCGTAGGGTTGAAGAAGGGTCTATTGGCCTGTTTCGGTCCTCTTTTGAATTGTTGCCTTCTCTCCTTGTAGTCACTTCTTTGAGTGGTCTTGTTTTCAAATCTGTTCGATCGATGGTACGTCTTTTTGAATGGAAAAAACTTGTGTATACCTCCTTGATCTTTTACTGTTTGAGACAGGTCGTTCTTTGAATAAGTGTGAGCTGGAAGGGGGTATGCTATGTATCACTTCATGAAGTGCTCTGTTATTTTTAATTTTGTATATGGCTCTCTTCTGTCGTATCACTTCTGCTCTGCGTCCACAGACATATTGAAGAGCATCGGAACTTTTCCGAAATTTGGAATTGTTTGCCAAGAATTCTTGACCAACTTTGAGTTTTAACTCTTGTGGCATATTTTCGCATAGGTCTTCGAAAATTTGTCTTTGTTGTAAAAGACCGTTTGTGATTGCGCCTAGCGTCAGGTCTGTATTTTCTAATAGCGATACTGAAGACCAGTTTGGCGTGATCCCTGCGAATTGATTGTTGACCCTCAAGGCTGAAAACATTGGTGTGGCCTGAAACTGTTTTTATACGTCCGTATAGCGTATATTTTTCCAACCGTCGGTATCCAATCTTTGGCATTCCGTAGCTTGCTGAACAAGGACTGGATCCGCTTTTGAAATTTTCGCCTCCGATTCTATTGTTTGAGGTTTAAAATCAAACGTTAGTGAGACCGGCGGTTCAGTGGAGTGTCTAGACGTTTTATTAGTGGATTTAGCAGACTGAAAATCTTTCAAACGCCGTTCAGCATTGGTGATTTCTTCTTTCAGTGCCAATTCCTCGTCATCTGGGCTGTCTGATTCATCGTCTTGGTCGTTATAATATTCATGGTTGCCTTCACGTGAGCTTGGTGACTGCTGGGGCGTTATATCGTGAGTGCTATCGGGTACTGACTCGTACGACTCATTCAGAGCAGACGTTTTTGTTGCTGGCAGCAACAGATTATCAAATTTTTTGTTTTGCTCAGTCTGTAATTCGACGAGCTTATTAAAGAGTAGCATTTGCTGTTGTAAGACGGCAGCCATGGTTACTTGGTCTGACGAGCTTCGCTTAGGAGGAGGGGGAGAGTTCTCTCTGACCTCAGCCTCTCGCTGACGCTTGGTACCTCTTCCCCGGGATTGCACTGAAGATGGAGTGCTACAAGCTTGCCGAGGATGTCCCTCTTCGTTAGCCAGAATTCTAGAAGTTCTTTCTCTATTCGTCAGTTTGCCCTGTGCTTTAAGCTCGCGAATGTTATCCATGAAGGGTCTGTATGACGGAGCATGTAGCTTTTCAACCACGCTGTGCGGCGAGTATATGTGGGCTCTTCCTAACGGCCACGTTATTAGTATTTTACGAATGTGTCTGTACGCCCTCTCTGTCAGATCCTTGGCGTCAGGATAGAAGGCTCTTACTAAATCAGTGGTTGGTAGCCCGAATCTCAATTTACTGTCTGTCGCTAGTGACAGCTCAGTTCCGAATAAATCCTCGAAGGTGTGCACGAGGACTTTCCACTGGTCCCAGCCAATAGGAAAACTGTTGTGAATTGCAGCGTGGACTGCTGAGAAGGCCTCTTTCTCGTTTTCGTCTTCGGGAGCCTGCTGGGCTAAATCACCCATCGTTAGCGTCGGCCTACTAGCCATGATCTGCAAGCAATAAGTAGCCGCTGTTAAGCAAATCGAGACGTATAAGTCACATGAGTCGTCGATCCCTAAGACGTCAACGTGTCGTATTGTGAGACGACGTGCTCTCGTTAAGTACCTAGGTATTAGCGTCGGCCCACTAGGGCGCATAGATGTCGCCTCGTGAGGGGGCGGCTGATTTGTACAGACAAGTAGGTAATGACGGTGCCTAGGGAGGCAACTGCGTCTCGTCGCTGGGCCGTAAGCTCCGAGCAGTATTACTTCTTATTAGTCGACGTCGTCGTCCTGTGAGACGACGCGCTGTAATGGCGGCTGCCAATGAGACAGCGATCGACGCCCCGTAGGGTGACTGACGACTTGTACAGACGAGTACAATATGACGGTGCCATAGTGGCAACTGCGTCTCGTCGCTGGGCCAGGAGCACCAAGCAGTATTAAATGTCGTCTATAACCTTTAATAAAGTTTAATTTGAGTACTTACAGAAATTTTATTTTTTCCACTTTTACTTCGTACGTGTTGATCGTCTGAGTTACAAAAGCGTACTCAGGGGGGGCACACTTACATATATCACACTTTTCATGCGACTACAGCGATCTCTGGTTGTTTGGTAAAGAACTAAATTAGCGGCCATCTTGGTTGACTTGTCAAACTTGTCAGTTGTCATTCATCGGCCATGGCCATGGCGTACCAAATTGTACGGTCAAGGACTTTAATTGATAGGCCACTTGCCAATGTTCGTATTTTAGCCGTATAGTGCAAATCGGGTTTAGCCGCTTATACTTCGTATATGCTGATTTGAATTAGACGGCTAAAATACGAATAGTGGCAATGAACCTATCAATTAAAATTACGCGTAATTATAGCTGTACATCACTACCAACATATACATATAGATAGGTATACATCTATAGATACGTCACATTAGTTCTTCACCAGGGCGTAGGGCAGCAGCACCTTCCATACATGCATATTTAACCATAGAGTTGCCACTCTTGTTCATATAATATTACAATACTCTTTGAGCGTACTGAGGAACAAGCAGCCGGCGCGCGCGCTCGCACCGTGTCGGGCGATCATTAGTTCACAGATCACGTGTCAGGTGGCGCTACTTGACACAATAAGGGCAGGAACAGGTCTGAGTTACAAGGGTGTTATCTCACAAGTGGTTCAAGCGTAGGCATGAACACCTAAATAATCGATTATTAGTTAATCAAGTAATAAATTACTTTCACAAACTCTAAGAAAATGATAAGAAATAATCGACGTTAAAATGTCATTATCTTAACATTTGACTGCATTGTTTACTGTACATTGCGTGCTGAATAATTTTGTATGGTTTTTTTTTCGTCTTATTTTTAACAAGAGGTACCTTAATTAACTCTTTCGGACCTAAACTTAACGCTGTGTTAAGATTCGCCTTAACTCCAAAACCACGCTGTATTACAAGCGGAACTCCCTTTCTAGTTAATTAATTTAATCATCCCTCTATTGCACAGAAATAAACTAAGCTAAAGGCCATGACAAACCGGGAGCGCGGGGCGCCGACGGAGCATGCCCAGCGCGGTCAATAACACTGAATTGAATCAAATACGGTGTGCCGCGCTGCCGGTGAGTGCCACCATTATAATTGATTCTGTGTTATAGAGCGAGCTGGGCACGCTCCGTCGGCGCCCCGCGCTCCCGGTTTGTGTTGGCCTTTAATTAAAGGAACGAGCGTGTCTATGGCCATCGACAGACAGGTTTAGGCTGCGTCAAAGAGTATTGTAATATTATATGAACAAGAGTGGCAACTCTATGGTCAAATATGCATGTATGGAAGGTGCTGCTGCCCTACGCCCTGGTGAAGAACTAATGTGACGTATCTATAGATGTATACCTATCTATATGTATATGTTGGTAGTGATGTACAGCTATAATTACGCGTAATTTTAATTGATAGGTTCATTGCCACTATTCGTATTTTAGCCGTCTAATTCAAATCAGCATATACGAAGTATAAGCGGCTAAACCCGATTTGCACTATACGGCTAAAATACGAACATTGGCAAGTGGCCTATCAATTAAAGTCCTTGACCGTACAATTTGGTACGCCATGGCCATGGCCGATGAATGACAACTGACAAGTTTGACAAGTCAACCAAGATGGCCGCTAATTTAGTTCTTTACCAAACAACCAGAGATCGCTGTAGTCGCATGAAAAGTGTGATATATGTAAGTGTGCCCCCCCTGGGCTGCGTTCAAACCAAACCGACTGTCGGCCGCCGAATGTGAGCAGGCTCACTGTGAGCCCCAGTGTGAACGTTATTTTGTACGGTATTTTATGTCGGCGACTACGCATGGCGTAATGGCGTATTGTCGGTTTGGTGTGAACGAAAAAGTGGATATGTATTCCATCTAATGGAAATACAATTAACTGCGTAACGCGCGCTCACATTCCGCGGCCGACAGTCGGTTTGGTTTGAACGCAACCTTAGTGAAAAATGATGGTTGCATAGATTACTCTTTTGTCTTCATTGGAGGGAAACAAATTTAAAAAGTGACCGCGTGCTGTCAGTGCTCACTGCACTGTCAATGTCAAAAACCACCATCCAAACAAAAATCTGGAAATATCATCTGATCCGAAATCCTTCTTCTTGTGCTGTTGAGCAATATATTAACTTACTTTTAATTTAGCTTGAAGCTATTAAAATGAGTTTGAACAGCAGGTTGTCTCCGTTACTTAAAAAAATTCCAGCAAAAAGCGTGAATCCCGTATTACGCCGCTTCGTTTGCATTGATAAAACGGAAGACGTGCAAACTCACACAGGCCAAGTAATACAATTTTATTCACTGTTTCAAAATTATATTATTAATTTTACTACAATACGTACTATCTTAATGAGCTACAATCACAGAAGTTACTTTTACCACAAATGGGTTATAAAAAAGTTATATAACAAGCTTTGATTTGGACGTTGTGAATACTCTTTCTATCTATACTTTTTAGTCACAATGGTTATATTTTAAAATTTTCTACAAATACTTAAGTCAACTTTCAGAAATGGGACTCTGATGACTACAGAATGGCGAGGTTCACCAATGCCCCAAAACAAGTAAATCACAACTGGGCTGTAAATCTGATAGCCTCAGTCCCACCAAAGCAAGTGACTAATAGAGTAGTGTGGTGTGATGGAGGCAGTGGCCCTGAAGGACACCCAAGGGTTTATATTAATTTGGTGAGTCTTTTGATGGAAGTATTGCAATCTTGAAATGAGTAGTTGCTACAAAAAAGAAGTAAACATGTATGAATATACTTGAGATAGGGATCTTAGTTTTGTATGTATAATGAAAAGTACTTTGTTTTTTTAGTTTTAACCTCTTGGATACCAGATTTAAGGCATCTTGATATTTTTATTTTAATCTGTCATTGATATTATTTGAGAGAAGCAAGACTAGAATGCAGGTTTTTCTTTACTTCACAACATAATAAAATAATCAACACAAGCTATCTAATTACTGGCACATTTAATTAGTCTTATGTTACCAATATTTAGCGCTTTTAGTATTTTAATAACTAACTATTGTTTCCTCAACATATTTCAGGATAAGCCTGGTGATCATTCCTGTGGTTACTGCGGACTGCGCTTTGAAAAAACAAGCAACCATTAAAAAAATTGCTCTGCAAAATGTTCACAGAAACTTATTTCTCATCTTTAGTGTGTAGCTTTTGTTTATTAGATCAAAATTAAATCACAGTGTGGTACAATAAATAATTTTATTTACATAAGGTGTTTCAGTTTACATTTTAGGGCCCATAAAACTAATACAATGATCTCAAATGTGTTACAATGTGTCAGGGGTGCCATTATATAGTCTCAACTACCATAAAGTTATGAAACATTTTTTGGTGCTATTATATGTATAGCTATTTTTCATTTTCAATATCATAGGCATTGTTTACTTTAAGATTTAAATTGTGGTGTACACTAACATGTATCACTGACTGGAGCTTCAACTGAAAGTACACTGGAGTACATGGTTTTGCAGCAGTTTATTATGAAATAGTCATTAACCAAATATACAATGTAAGTATTAGAAAATTTTGAATAACAACATAATGATGCCAAAGAATATAGATTAAAAGTTGATTTTTTTAAACACCAAACTTGCTGAAAAATCAGCCCTGAATGTAGGAGTTTATAAAAAAATAATATTAATTTTGGAAATAATTCAGTATTATGAATTATGATATTTCCATTAAAATACTGTGATACTTGGAATAACAAATTTCACTAATCACTATGAATATATTTAAACTAGCTTTTGCCCGCGACTTTGTACGCGTAGACAATAACATTAGTTGTTTGGATGAAATTCGAAATAGTGTAGTTTTCTACTGATGAAAGATTTTTTTAAATCTGGCCCGAAGTTGAATGGGAATGGTGTAGCTTTTTATTGGTGAAAGAATTTTTAAAATCGGCGCCGGCGCCGTATGCACTCATTTCTATCCCATGGGACAATATAGCTTTCTATTAGTGTTTTTTTTTTAAACGGCTCAATAGTTTCAGAGGTTCTCTTACAATTAAAAGGTGAGTGGCTTTCCTTATATTGAGAGAGTACAATGCCAAGGACCCTGGGGATATCCTAATAGAAACCTAGGACCAGTGATCTCCAGCTATCGAAGGGCATATACCTACTTATAAAACAGTACTGTACTAACTGACTGACTGACAGACAACGCACACATTACTAAAGAAATTTGACATTACTAAAGAAATTATTTTTCGAAATTCCGGTAGGATAGGAAAATATCTAAACTTTGTTTGTTGGTGGATAGAAATAAGTGAATTCAACTTCATGCTAGATTTTAAAAATTCTTTCACTACCTAATAAGTATTACATTACCTAATGCTCCACATACCTAAAATGTTTTGTACTAATATAGTAAGACATAAAACTTACGAGTCATACAAAACCATAATTAATTATAAATGCTATACTAAAGCTGGCATCGGCAAACCGCAGCTTGCGAGGGGTATGTCAAAGATTTAGATTTTTTTGCCAAAATGTTGAAGAAACCGGCCAAGTGCGAGTCGGACTCGCGCACGAAGGTTTCCGTACCATTATCTATAAAAACGCCTAAAAATCACGTTTTTTGTATGGGAGCCCCCCTTAGTATTTGTTTTATTTTAATTTAATAATTTATTTTTAAAGTGAATGTGTAACTAAATACGGGATTTATTATATATTATATTATATTTATTATATTCACTAAGTAATACCAATGATGATGAGACAATGGATTTTTGGATGTTGCCGTTGCCGGATTTTTGTTTTATCCAATTGAGAAATGAAGAAGCTTTACTGCGCGGATGTAGTCGCGGGCACCAGCCAGTCAAAAATAATGGTATAGATGGACATAAATATTATTTATTACTAGATGCCAAATTCTCATCTTGTAGTTGCTGTCTAATATCAATATTTGACTGCAGTAGTTCTCTTAACTTTTGATGAATGTCATCATTTTTCTTTTCAAGGTAATCCAAGGCTGTATTTAGCTCATCCAATTTTGAATCCAGCACATCATATTCTGAAAAAAAAAAATTAAACATACATTTTTAGTTCTGGCAGGACTGAGAAAATTGGTAAAAATGGGTAACCTTAGTTCTGATGCCTCCATGAGAAAAATCATAGTGTCATTGGTTTTAGAGAGGAAGTGGTCATATCAGAAGGTTGCTGAACACCTTCAATGTTCGAGAACTAGAGTATTTAACGCTATTAAATATTTTAAAAAGAATCAAACATGCCAGAAGGTCCAGCGGAAGAAACAACCACGTAAGACAACCCTCCGAACTGACGCTCTAATTGTTAGAGGCGAAAAAATCCTAAATTGTCTTCTATCGAAATAAAATGTCAACTTTTTGGGGGAAAATCTGGTCTGGCAGCTCATACTACATATAAGGAAACGACTGAACAAAGCGAATTTATATGGCAGATTAGCTCTCAAGAAACCTTTAGTGAGCAAAAAGAACAGAGATGCAAGGATTCAATTTGCAAAAGAACATGAAGGCTGGACTTTGTCTCAGTGGAAGCATATTTTATGGTCAGATGAAACTAAAATTAACAGAATAGGACAGGATCTGATGGTCAAATCTACGTACGCCGACCGCCAAATAAGGCGTTAAATCCCAAGTATACCACCGTAACAGTGAAACATGGCAGCGGTAATATTAAACTGTAGGGTTGTTTTTCATGGCATGGCTTGGGACCATTGGTGCAAATTGAAGGTATTATGAACCAGCATGTGTACAAAAATATTCTAGAGAACACCATGCTGCCATATGCTGAGGAAACTTTACCAATAGTTTGGGAATTTCAACAAGATAATGACCCCAAGCACACTGCAAAATCTGTAAAGGAATGGCTATGTTATAATTCTGTTTCTGTAATGACTTGGGCTTCCTGCAGTCCAGATCTCAACCCTATAGAGAATCTCTGGTACAACATCAAAATAAAATGTTAGAAATCTGAACAAACTTTATAAAGTAGCACTTAAAGCGTGGAACCTGTAGAATGATGCCGAGTCCTGGTGGAGTCTATGTCAATAAGATGTCAAGCAGTGCTACAAAACAAGGGGTTTCCTACCAAATATTAATGTAACATTAGCATTTTCTTTCATAATTCAGGAGATTTTGGTTATGTTCTTAATTTGTGTGCCAGCTTATTTCTCTTTGTCATGGGACATGTTAGGTTCAATTGTTAATATTTTATTATCAATAAACTGTTAGCTGCTAAAACTTGTTTAAATTAACTTTATAAATACTCTAATTGAAAAATAAATAACAAATATGGATAAAAGTTTCACTATGGATATGAAACTTAGCAATTTTATAAGATCTATATGTAATACAAAAGTTGTTCTTAATTAGTGGGCCACAACTATAAGACATTTTTACATTACAAGTTCTTTTTTAATCGGTGCGCAATGACAAGCTAGCCATTGACCTATAATAACAACTAGACTCCCAATCACGCTCAAAAACTGTCGGAAGCAAAAGCCTACACACGCGTCTATTGTGCAGGCTTTTGGTTCAGTTGTGTTTCGACCGCGCGTTGATTACAACGTCACTTCTCGCCCCGTATTTGTATATGTCTCTTTCGCACCGTAATCAAACTCACGAGAAAAAAAGAGACAGACAGTCTAGCTTCCGCTTCACATGACCACTCCACTGCATTCTTTACTCTTTAGGCGGTTTCCAGCGCGTTACGTCATGTCACTACTTCGAACGATCGTATTCAATTGACATTAAACATTACTGCTACGAAACAAGGTGTTAATTTGAATGAATGCTGTTAATGTTATCTGTATAAATTGATGTATACGTACACACAACGCCGCTCGGACGTTTTTTGAGGAACTTTTGTTAAGCAATTGGGTGTCTTGTTGTTATTATAGGTCAATGAAGCTAGCATACAAAAGGAATAAAAATTTTGGAAGCAAAATATATATAAGAGAGGCATGCAGCAGTTACTACAACTTAATGTTGTGGCACTGTATGAATTTAATTAAAACTTTTAACAAGGGAGAGTCCAAGAGAGAAAGAAGTGACAGGAAGTTGATAGGCCGCGGAACTTCCTTAGGTATCATACAAGCTTCTAAGACTCATCAATTAACTCCCCGCTCGCTGCTTCTCGACAGCAATAGTTTGACAGTTAACTAACGCACACAAATGCATATTTGCAAGGTTGTGCGTGAGTAATTCGGAAAGCGTAATCTCATACGATTCAAACTACGGCTGAAACCTAAATATGGGTAAATCAAATTTTTGTGTTGTTTACTCTGTCCCGGTTGTCGTGACACTTCATACTGTTTCATAGAAAAATGCTTATAATGGCTATAGGTTGTCCAAGGGACAAAATTTGTGAAACCATAGCAACGGGTGGCACTAAAAAGTTGATTCACCCATATACGTTTCCTGCCCTTCGGGAGGAAAACGGATCGAGGGCATAAAACGTATCGATTTAAGTAAAACTAGACTCTAAATAAAAATGATGCTACTTCACCTTCAATTACATTTTCATCAGTACTTTCTTCAGTGATGACTTCAGAACCAGTAACACTTTTTTCTTGATTAGGTTTGGTATTATCTTGACCAGCCATGATTGAAATTGTTTAATTTGTAGAGTTAGAATATCATTAATTAATCAACAAAGCGGAGAGAAGACAATTAGTGTCCGTCCGTCAAGAATTGTTGTCAAAACTAACTAATAAACAAGATAGAGTAGTATCAAGTGACTATCTATTCATAGACGCTAATTTGCATTTTTAAAGGCAGGTTTAGACAATAGAGTAAGTGTATCATTAGGAAATTAAATTGAACAAAAAGATTTCTCACATTTAATTTAATTTTATGAATCTCAACTCATACTGCGCGGACTCGTGCTAAGATTTTTAGTTTTCGTTTCTTTCTCTTCGGTCTTTATTTAACTAAATTAAATACATGATGGACAATATAGCGGTCAAATTAGTGTCATTACTAAATTGAATCCTCTATCTACATTATCTGTATTTGTGTGACAAGTAGATATAGTGATGACGTTTCTTTGAAGCAGTAAAAACATCGATTTATAAAAAATAGGTAGTAATATCCCAGGAGCAAATCACACCTTTGTTTTTAATTATTGTCATCTTCTGTTTATTTTTCAACAATGTAAGTTCATGATAATTATGCCTGTTTCAGTTTCACAAGTGTAACTCTTAGTAATTGTTTGTTTTAATAAATCAATCATTGTGACAAGCCTTGTATGTTGTATACGCCTTATTGTACTATCAATCCCTTCGTTCTATTGTGTTAATATTTTCAGTCCAAGGTTTGCTGTTTTTTTGTTACCGTTAAAGTAGTATTTTTGACTAAAGTTTGACTATTAAACGTTCTCACAGTTAAAACGTAATTATAATATTCCTAGCTAGACTTTTAATAACAATAGTCGCCTTGTATAGCTACAAAATAGTTTTTTCACACATCCACCTTTCAGATCTGTGTTCAGTGCAGCAAGATGACATCTGGACCGTATAATTACTCTTACATATTTAAATACATAATCATTGGTGATATGGGAGTTGGAAAATCATGCTTGTTACATCAGTTTACTGAAAAAAAATGTAAGTAATCTTTATAAAAAAAATAATACCTATCTGATTTACCTGAATAACTTTATTTTTTTTTGTCCTATTTTAGTCATGGCGGACTGTCCTCATACTATTGGTGTTGAGTTTGGAACCCGAATAATAGAAGTAGCAGGACAGAAGATTAAGTTGCAAATATGGGACACTGCCGGTCAAGAAAGATTCAGAGCAGTCACACGTTCATACTACAGAGGCGCTGCAGGTGCACTGATGGTATATGATATAACCAGAAGGTAAAAATTTATTGATATATGTTATTATGTTTATTTATTGTATTAAGTCTGCATTTGACACATTCTATTTCTTGTTTCAGATCCACTTATAATCATTTAAGCAGCTGGTTAACTGACACTCGTAACTTGACTAACCCCAGCACTGTGATATTCTTAATTGGCAATAAGTCTGACTTAGACGGCCAACGAGACGTAACATATGAGGAAGCTAAACAGTTTGCTGATGAAAATGGATTAATGTTTGTTGAAGCTAGTGCCAAAACGTATGTAGTAACATATTTTTGTATCATATAACAATATCAATATATACACCGTGAAATTTTAGTGGTTGTTTTCCCGAAAAGAGGTGATTTAGTATCGATTGTACAATCGATTTATAATTACTATTTTGACTAGAGTCAAAAATCCAATTGTGAAAAACGAAAGTCGAAAATGACCGCAAACCAATAGTAACGCTTCGTGGGTACCTAACCTATCGTACGATCGTACGCTACTTGTACCAACGAAGCGTTACTATTGGTTTGTGGTCATTTTCGACTTTCGTTTTTCACAAATGGATTTTTGACTCTAGTCAAAATAGTAATTATAAATCGATTGTACAATCGAAACAAAATCACCTCGTTTCGGGAAAACAACCACTAAAACTTCACGGTGTATACATGTTAGGAGGCTTGACCTACGATTATAAAAACTTGGGCTCATAATTATGTCCCACTTAAGCCTGTTTAAATAAAATTATGCCCTGTACTAGAACCATAATTTTGAAACAGAAAAGAAAAGAATAACAGAAAAGAAAACAGAAAAATTATTGCATGGGACCTAACTTGAACAAGAATTCATTATTTTTTTAACATATGTATGTATCTAGGTTAGCTGGAAGAGATCCCTTTTGAAATGAAATGAAATTTATTTATTTGCAAAACATCACATTCATATTTAGATGTTAAAAGTATTGATAAAGTCTCAATGATGTCAAATACCTTATAAGAGTAGGCATGCAAAAACTTATAATATTACCGAGCAAAATAAAATAACGATAAATAATAATTAAATTCAATGTCAAACTTACAATTATTTGAAGTATCAATTAAAAAAAAGGAGAAATATTATATATTATATAAAATTTACAGATCAAAATAGTTGATTTTTAACATTATTAATATAGTGATAAACTAGCTTTTTAAGGATAAGCTCGCCTTTGTTCTCCTCTCTGTGCATTTGTATTTTTATTTTTATGTGCAACTAGCTGGCCCAACAAACGTTTTTTTGCCATATAAATTGCGATCTGCGCTTCAGACAGGTGCAACTATATTATGCATGTATTATATGTCCCCCTTTAATACCCCCCCCCCCCCCCCCACCCCATATGTGATCCGGAGAAGCAAATAATTTGCAATAAAACAATATTGCGACTATAAATTGAGATGTAAGCTATCCTATCTCTCAAGTTGGATCAAACAGCACACAGTTTTTTAAAATTGGTTCAGTAGTTTAGGAGTCCATCGCGGACAAACAACGTGGCACGTAATTTATATATATTAAGATAAAGAGTTTACATACATACATATGGATAACAACAAGGGTGTATAGTACTGTGAAAGTTGTTAACTCAATATTGTTTGTTTTTAGTGGGCAAAATGTGGAAGAAGCATTTTTGGAGACAGCTAAGAAGATATATCAAAGTATTCAAGATGGTAGACTGGATTTAAATGCTGCAGAATCAGGAGTCCAGCACAAGCCTGCCTCGCCGGGCCGCCCGCTGGCGTCGCCGCCCGCCGCACACGACAATTGCGCTTGCTAACCTACCTGTCTGCATGGGCTGGTGACAGGAACATGGCTGACAGGTGCCTGCAAACCTCTCCTCACACATTAGTGCGCACTAATGCTTTTGGAATATCATACTTCAATCAATAAGTTTACTAGAATATTTAAAATAATAATATATTTAAGATCTTAAGTAAGAGTATTACTGAGTCCTTTTCTGTTTTCAACTTTACTTACATTCCAATTCAAACGCTGGGCTATGGTGCATTCATTATGGAACAGAGTTTCACATTTTTCTCTATTGCAAGTGTCAGAAGATTGTGTTTTGATATTGTTAAAATAATGCCACAGCCAAGATGATTAATACAGCCATTTACTTAAAATATTGTGTATTGTATGCATTCTGTATTAATTTATTTAATTTACCTACGGACAGATTTAAGATATATAGCAGTCAAACATAGAATTTATTACATTTATATTTTTGTTCTAACTTATCTTATTGTTGACACATTATTAGTCATATATATTTTATCTGATCCTAACATGACATTTTTTCTGGTGACTGGGGATAGTTAAGGGGCAAAGTTTTTAACATCAGATCAACATTTTTGCATCGATAGGTGAACAAAATACTAAGGGAAGGTTTTACATTTTTAAGCATTTGAATCCGCCCGCGATGTGTAAGACACTCTTTGTGTGTAAGAAAGGCTGGCTCTTTTTGACGTGACAACGTCTAATAAATCGATGAACGCCGGCTGCACGCACGAAAAAGGATGACGCAATGTAACGTACATGTGCGTACATGTCCCGCACATAGCAGTGAAGGCCAGGATGTACAAGAGAGCAGCGCGCGCCAGGATGTACAATCTTAGAACTAGCGCTCGGGTAATTTTTAATAGGGGGGGGGGGGGGGTTGAGGGGGGTGCGGGGGTTTTAAAGGGGCGGGATGAAAATTTCATTGATTTTGCCGTAGGATGCACCGTTTTCAAGATTGATAAAACACCGGTTCTCGTCCGATCACCGAGGTTAAGTAACGTCCAGCGCGGTCAGTACTTGGATGGGTGACCGCCTGGTTTCTT
Organism: Archips crataeganus; assembly: GCA_947859365.1. Classification (NCBI taxonomy): domain Eukaryota; kingdom Metazoa; phylum Arthropoda; class Insecta; order Lepidoptera; family Tortricidae; genus Archips; species Archips crataeganus. Next base: position 11,553,947 of record OX402047.1, read on the forward strand.
TTTTGTTTTTTGAATATTTTGTTATGACGTTGTCACGTTAAACTATCGTCCGTAAACCGACTTTACAGACAACCGGTTTTTTTATCAGAGTGAATGTAGGTAGCACAGCCTTATCTATTGTTTATAACCACTGAGTCACCAATTTCAATATCAGATTAGAAATCTAATGAACAAAGCCACTAAAAGTTAAAAACTAAGAAATGGCATATACAATATTCCAAATCGATTTAACTAAATTTAGCAAATAAAAATGCAGTTGGTGTCATTATAGGTGACCAGGTACTTAGCATATATATTAAACATAAATAATAGATAATGCCTAATTTGTATAGATATGTGTACATGCTGAAAGATAAGTTGCTAAGCTGTAGATTTGAAAGATAGGAGGGCCAAGGTTTTAAGACAGTTGGTTGCAAATGAAAATTAAAGGGCAAAAGAAATAATTTTAAAATTGAAGGGTTTATATTTATTCAATTTTGTTTGTTATCTATAATCTACACTTGTATTCTTTACACCAAGATGTTATAATCAATTGTTTTTTTTTATTGATAAATAGTAGTATAATAGGTAATGCATATTATGTGTAACTAACGAGTTAAATAAATATTATTTGTACAGTGTACATTTTAATGTTTTATTTTCCCTTAGCCTTAGCTTACTGAGCTGTGATAGTTTATATTTATTTTTATACTTCCACTATAATTACTAGTTATTTTCATGTTTTATGTACAATAAAGAGTTTTACATACATACATACATACATAATTTCTTTTTAGATTTTTGAAGCCAACGGTTTAGCTAGTAGAGGGGGGAGGGGCGACGACACTGACTAACAAATGTTAAGAAGTAATAAAGAGTTTAGCAAATGTTTTAAAAAGACCTATCCAACGATACCCGTTACCCGGTTTAGACGAGAAAAAAAATCATTCCCACTTTTCACGTAGGGGACCTCCCCTACCCTACCTACTACTACTACCCTACTCTAAATATATTGTTTTTTCTCTAAATAATATTTTATCACTTCGTTCGCTTGGTTAATAAGTATACCAACGTAGCCATGCAAAATTACAGCTTTCTAGCACAAAGTCTCTAAGCTAAACCGCGGACATGGCGAAACTGTAACGGTTTTTTGTAGGACTCTGAACCCTAAAAAGTGTCGAACCGATTAAAATAATACTGACTAAGTAGGTACCCATAAAATTACGAAATGTGTGTACTTCTAACTAATAATACTAATATAACAATTATAATCGCATTAGGGTAAGAAAACCTAATCTGTTATGGTAGAATAGTTACGGAAAGAAATAAACTAGCTGTTGCCCGCGACTCAGTCTGCGAAGAATAGGCGAAAAAATAGCATACGACCTATTCCCATACTTACCAAATACGGGCAAAAAAATATCATAAAAATCTGCCAATATTTTGAAATTACCCAAAAAATTGTACGGAACCCTCGGTGCGCGAGTCCGACTCGCACTTGGCCGGTTTTTTAAATAGAAGTTACGATCAATATTTGCCAAGATATCAAAGTGTGTATGAATCTGGATGTAAGCATGTGCATGTGAGCATTTTTGGCGACACTGGTTTCGATTCAGAACGGGACTATCATGGTCATGACTCATGACACTCCACTTGATTTTTCTATTGTGTCTTTTGCTACACTGACTACTTCAGTAAAGAACCTGTTTAAGAGCCCCCAATCGAGTTAAACTTGATCACTCTAACGAGGGATAGTACGATACGAATTTCGCAGTAGCCTACTGTATGGATTGTAGGGTCAACAGCATAAGTGGTAATTTTTGAACAGTCGACTACAAAAAGATCGATACCGCCAAAGTTACAAAGATATGTATACACACCTTTATTGACTTAACACTAAGGTTGTGTATACATATTTTTGTAACTTTGGCCGTATCGATTTTTTTGTAGTCGACTGTACCTTGTCGTTTTCAATCGTTTGACAATTTTGTATGACATTTCAAACATGACGTTAAAATGACAAGGTACATAAATGATCACTTATTTATGCTGTTGACGTACTACGGACCGTGCCACAATCATATCAATGTCCATTTAGCAGAAACACCAACGAGATGGCGTCACTGGGTTAGATAGTTTATGGCTGGCACCACGCTGGCACAGAGCTTCTAAGACTACAACTACTACTAAGAATATTTATTATATGTTGGGCTGCTTTTTAATGATTAATCGTTAGCTGTTTGGCGGAGAACACTTCTCAATTGGGTAGGTATTTATTTTGTTAGTTAAATTCATTCATCGCAACGAACCTGTTACACACTGACGTACCCACTTGTCGCCCCTCCTGTTGCCAGGTTTGGAAGTAATCAGTAAAAATGCAGTGAGATTATAAACACATTTCATTAAAAATAAAGTTACAAAGAAATATAAACAAAAGCAATAAAAAGAAAACTAATTAATACTTGCACTAAACTAATTAATTATATTTAAAAAATTCCAGCACCATAGACATATTTTGTAAGCAGAGTATTATTCACTTTATGCTTAAGGGCTCGTCTTTAAAATAAAGCAAAAACATGGTTTGTCGTTCCACTAATTTAGGATAGTTACCCACATTATTAAGCATTAACAAAAATATCGTATAGAAGTAGCATTTTTTTTTTACAGTTATCGAGAAAAACGATTTCAAACTTAACTACAAACACAAAAATCTACCTCTGATTTTCCTGTAAGCTTGACTACCGAGGTGACTAAATGAAGAATAACACAGTTTGTAGTCAATAACTAAGTCGAACAACCACCTTTTCTATTTTAATTTTTATTTAGAAAATATATAAATATTACCTTTATATTATAATTTATAAACCATGTTTCATATTTTTCCACACAAAATTTCTCTAATTTTATATTATTTAACCCTTAGCTGACAGTCATCCATCATGACGGACGGCAGGGAGTAGTAGAAATTGTTTTACACATAACATTGCATACTAGTATCGTTTTTCCTTTAATTTATGTTTATGATTTCTTAAAATCTTCTTCATTAGGTGTGATAGTGGATAGTGGTCAAACGTACGCATGTGATGTGATGTATGCGATTGTAGGCAGTGAAAAATGTCCACTACTACGATATTTGTGACCGATTGCGAAATGGTCATGTGACAGACGAGCCAATTAAATCTATTTATAGTTTAACTGAGTAGGTATATATTAAAATGGTATCAGTTCTTTTTATATGTAATATATAGGTAACATGCTAATTTTTTAATAAATATTTTATAATTGGGCCCTGATATTAATCACATTGTTTAGCAAAACATAAAAATTAGATTATACAGTAGAAAAACTGTCTACTTCTCTCTGAAGGAATTTAAACGTCATCCTCAGGGTAACAAATTACAGTTTGGCCTGTGTACTCTGCAGTAGTACGTCATGCATATCTTGCAAGGCCTGTTCCAAGGCGGTCCGATACTTGTCACAGCTAGTATCGGGGTGTTCTTGGAATGCGGAAGTGGCAAAATTCACATCGTTGTCTCGAGGGTTGTAGCATGTCGCATAGCCGTTGGGTACTAGCGGTCCGTAGCACATGAACCCGTCACATTTGCAAGCCACCTAAAATAATACACCATGGTTATTGAAAAAGTTTCCACATTATCTGAACACAAAGAAGTTCACACAATCACGTAACCGTAACGTGAATATAACTCTTAGAGCAGTGGAGTTGTAGATTTAAGTTCGCGGCGTCCAAGTGCTGGAATGATATTCCTCCCCCTATCCAAGGAGCGTCTAGTGGGTACACCTTCAAGCGCAAGCTGAAGGTTCACTTATTAACGCTCCAAAAATCCTACCTATAAAACCAGCACTCACTTATTGATATGCCAACCTGTTGTTTTTAAACAAATTTTTACCAGACTGCAAGGACAGGGTTATGTTTTCTCAGTTTTCTTTTTCTTTATTGTAATTTATTTATTTACATATTGTGCTACGCAATAATAAATCTGAATTATATAATTTTATTAATTTATCACTTTATTAAGTAGTTTATATAGTATAGTTGTGTATCGTTTCGTGAGTCACAGACGGTTCTGGCACAAAATCAGCGCTGCAGGCGTCTAACGCCTCAGCATAATGCTGAGTCAGCGACCGTTTCACTTTTGCATGGACACACATGCAGATCTGTGTATTTATTACTTCATTGTTTTGTGAACTTTGTTTATTTGTATGAAATTGTGTGATCTTTCTTGTATTTGTGTGTCTTGTAAAAGTGAATACGTAAATGTTTTCTTTCTTTCTTTCTTTAGATAGACCGCTCTGTACAGTTAACTGTAGAGGACTCGGCACGCTTGGTTTTGTCGCAGATATACAAAAAATCCTTCGCACCTTTTGCCCTAACTCGATCACGTTCGTCTATGGAGAATCACCAAACAAGCAACAATGGGGAATTTTAATCACTACACTATCCTTGATTGACATAGATTACTTAATTTTTCTCCGGGAAAATGCAAAATTCCCACAGGATAGAAATAAGAGACTTGAACTTGGGGCAGATTTTATAATTATTTCTAACTAGCTTTTGCCCGCGACTCCGTCCGCGTGGAATTAGTAATTTGGGCAGCTTATTTTTTATCTAATTTGCTTTTTCATCAATTATGGCTCTCCTTAGATTCTTCCGGAAGAAGTGAAACTTCATAATAAACCAACCCGCTCCCAATCCGACCCCAAACAGCCCCCAACCCGCCCCAACCCGCCCCCAACTCGCTCTCACCCCGCCTCCAACCCGCCCCCAACCCACTCCCAACCCGCCCCCAACTCGCTCTTAACCCGCCCCCAACCCGCTCCTAAACCGCCACCAACTCACTCCCAACCCGCCCCCAACCCGCTCCCAACTCGCTCCCCCACCCGCTCCCAACCCGCCCCCAACCCGCTCTCAAACCGCCCCCAACCCGCTCCCAACTCGCCCCCCACCCGCTCCCAACCCGCCCTATCTAACTGGGCTATCTGACGCTGAAAGAATTTTTCAAATCGTATCAGTAGGTCCCGAGATATATAAGTTTCACTTCAAAAACCCCCAATTTGGAAACATTCCTCCTATTGGTGTTAGCGTGATGATATATAGCCTATAGCCTTCCTCGATAAATGGGCTATCTAACACTGAAAGAATTTTTCAAATCGGGCAGTAGTTCCTGAGATTAGCGCGTTCATAATAACAACTCTTATAAAAACAGTTCGATAAATTCTTAAAATAAACGTATCTTTCTTATTTGTGAACCGATTCAAATGAAACAAACACTAAATGTTAATCCAAGAAAATACCAACATATCAGTGAAAACCGAATCCTTCTAGGTTAAGCCGTTTCTGAGATTAGCGCGCACAAACGCACAGACAAACAGACAATAATTCTAAAAATCATTGTTTTGGGTCTATTGCGCTAATAAATAGCCCTAGTGTCAGTTTTTCTCAAATATCTTCAATGTACAGACACCGACTTGTTACAGATTTATTATATGTATAGATAAAAAGATACACTGTCTCTGATTTTCAAAATAGGTCAAAACAGTTATTTCTATCCCGCGGGAACTTTACTTTGCACTTTCCCGGGATAAAATAAGCCTATTTCAATCAGGCCCAGGCCTTCTCCGAGAATGTGAGCATTTGGGCAGAAGTTCCCACGCGGGCCCAGTGCGCATTTGGGAACACACCATAGAATTTCTTCTCAGGTGCAGCTTTCCTCGCGATGTTTACCTTCACTGTAAAGCTAATGGTAAACTTCAAACGTAATTTAGCACATAAATTCGGAAAAACTCAGAAGAGCAAGCCTGGGCCTTATTCCTATTCTGCGGGACCTTTGCATTTTCCTGGCATTATCCTAGTTATGTGTTAATCCATGTAATAAACTACCTATGCGCCAAATTTCATCCAAACAACTAACGTTATTGTCTTCGCGTAAGAAGTCGCAGGCAAAAGCTAGTAATAATAATAATTATATATTTCGGACAAAGCGCTCTAAAATAACCGTTGCATCGTTCGCGTTCTGCAGAGCAGGAGATGGGTATGTTAGGGATGATGGGAAGAGGTGATCCAAGCTGCCTTACACTCCAATAAAGGGTAATACGATGCGTGTGTGTGCGCATGCGTGCGTGACTGCCTTCGCATGGGTGCTTGCATGTGTGTCGTTTAATTGATTAGTATGAATGAACTGAAACAATTACTTTGTTCATCCGTGACCTTCAAAACCTTCAGTTCGCGGGTGAACTAAGTAATTGTTTCAGTTCATTAACATGGACCTCCACAAAGTAACGACTGATTCAATAAATTGATTAGTATGACGTTGGTTTTCATGGATATTGTGACCGAGTTTGCAATTCACGTAAAATCTAAAATAAAAACATTACCGACTAGTTGTCAAATTAAATATTTTGTGTTGTTATGTACCTGACTGGTGGAAAGCCGCATGTGCGCACTTCTAACATAACCGGGATCTGAATATATTTTATGTATGTCGATGCCGTTTTCCAGCGCAATCAGCTTTAATCCGAGGAGATGGCGATCAACACCAAGACCTTGTAATGCCTGAAAAAAAAAAGTTAAATTACACAAAGGCTACGGCGAGGCGACACCGCGCTTATGGCGAGGTGGTAGCTGGTTAGTGGTTACTGGTTGACGACTAACGGTCAACTTCGACAATTATCAGTTCGTGGGTAAACCCCGTCGGTCGTCATCTTTGGTAAGCGCGGTGACTGTGAGCTGTCCGCGCGCCGCGCGCCGCTTGTTCTTCACTAGAATGCCATTACGATACTGATAAATGTGAGTTACTGTATGGAGTCTTAATATAGAGCAAAATATTGAAATTGAGTTGAATCGATGCCGCGCTACATGTAAGTATGCGATAACCTTAAAGCTGTTCATGAAAAAAATCATATTAAAGTTATACCACGTACTTGTACTGTATAGTCCTTGTGAGCATTTATTGCCTTTTGCATAGCGGCTCTTTTTTCTTTGGGTGTACTTTGAGAGTTCAGCATGGCCTTTGCAAAGTCTATCGATTCTACGGAGCATGATCTGATCGTTTCAGTTCGACCGCCTTCGTACATACGCGTTGCTGCCGACTCGTAGTGCGCTCCGGGTGTCTTGTGTAATCTTAAAATCATGAAAGACATTCAATTTCTCTACTTCATTTACTTAGATATTACCTACAGAACAAATAAGAGGCATAGAAACGTCATGAGTCTGGTTTTGCTGGAAATGCTCACATGCACATTTTTACTCACTTTGAAATCTCGGCAATTATTATTGGTCACAACATCTGTGGAAAAATTCAATGGTGTGTGTGAAGTTCCCAATCCACACTGGGCCCGCGTGGGGACTACGGCCCAAGCGTAGTGGGACGTTTAGGTATAGGCTGATGATGATTTGATAGATGTGCTCGCCCCTCTCCCGTACCTAGCTACTTCGGCGCCCCCTGCCTAGTGCCTAGCCGCGTTGCCGCTGCGCTGGCCAGTGGCCACACACCAGCCACCAGCCACGGCGCGGTGGGGTTTATTTCTCTACTATCAGTATTCAAATTTTTAAATCTTAATATATAAAAGAAGAAACTGACTGACTGACTGACTGACTGACTGACTGACTGACTGACTGACTGACATATCAACGCTTAGCCCAAACCACTGGGCCTAGAGATTCCAAATTTGGCATGTAGGTTCCTTATAAGGTCTAGGGGTGCACTAAGAAAGGATTTTTCAAAATTCACTCCCTAAGGGGGTAAAAAGGGGGTTCAAAGTTTGTATGGGGAAACAAGATTAGTTCGACTATTTTATTCGAAACTTCACAGAAATACTCCTAATGAGAAATGAGTAAACACGTGTTTCAGGTTTTTTGAGAATTAAACCCCTAAAAGGGGGGGAGGAAAGGGGTCTGAAAATCAACATGGGTGTTGTTTCTATGGTTTATCGGGTCGCTGGTTATGAAAACAACAACTGTTTTAAAATCCGATGTGGCATACGTAAAATACCATCTCCTTGGATGGGGTGCGATGGGGTTGAAATGACTGTTGATATATCAACGCACAGCCCAAACCACTGGACCTAGAGACTTGAAATTTTGTACATAGATACCTTATACAATGTAGGCATCCACTAAGGAAGGATTTTTGGGAATTCCCTCGGGAACGGGAAAAAACGGGATTTAAGTAGGTATTACATTAGTTAAAACATTAATTTCAGGATTTTTCACAATTCTCACGGGATAAGGAAAAAACGGGATTTATATATTCAGTTCAACGGGATCCTATGAACTATAATTACTAGACTCTTCAAATTTGGCATAGAAGTAGGTAATTATAATAGTAAAAACGGTTTTAAGGATTTTCGGAAATTCCCACGGGATAAGGAAAAAACGGGATTTTTCGTTTTAATGGTCGTAGAAAGCTGAAATTCGGCATGTAGATTGCTTGGGAAGTGTAGAGGAGCATTGAGAGAGGACTTTGCAAAATTCCCACGGAAACGGGAAAAAACGGGATTTTTCGTTTAAATGGTTGTAGAAAGCTGAAATTCGGCATGTAGGTTGTTTGGGTAGTGTAGAGGAGCATTGAGAGAGGACTTTCCGAAATTCCCACGGGAACGAGAAAAAACGGGATTTATATATTCAGTTCAACGGAATTCCATGAACTATAATTAATAGACTCTTCAAATTTGGCAAAGAAGTAGGTAATTATAGTAGTAAAAAGCAGTTTTAAGGATTTTCAGAAATTCCCACGGGAGAAGGAAAAAAACAGGATTTTTCGTTTTACTGGTCGTAGAAAGCTGAAATTCGGCATGTAGGTTGCTTGGGGAGTGCAGAGGAGCATTGAGAGAGAACTTTTTGAAATTCCCACGGGAACTAGAAAAAACGGGATTTTTCGTTTTACTGGTCGTAGAAAGCTGAAATTAGGCAAGTGGGTTCCTTGGGGAGTGTAGGGGAGCATTAATAAAGCATTTCCCGAAATTCTTACGGGAAATAAAAAAAACGGGATTTTGCGTTTTACTGGTTGTAAAGGTAAAATTTCAAAATTCAAAAGTTTATACTGTAAATAGGCCACAAAGGGCTCTTTAACCGACTTCAAAAAAGGAGGAGGTTATGCATTCCACTGTATGTATTTTTTTTGTGTAGGTTTGTTCACCGATTTTTCGGTCAATTGTGGACCGATTTTAAAAATTATTTTTTTATACGAAAGAATATAATATACTCCTGAGATGGTCCCACTGTCACCAAATCAGGATCTGATGACGGGATCTCAGGGAAATCGAGGGCAACCTTCAAATTTTGTAGGCACGTATTACGTTTTTCATATATTTTCTTAAGCTATTTAAGTGTTTGCGTCTGGTAGACATCATCTCTCATGTTTATGAGCTGATGATGGAAGGTAAAACTCTTTAACGGTTAGGAGTTGAGGATATTTTTTCAAATATTATAGGTACGTATAGACCGATAGTTGTATTTTTGCAGGTTATCCAGGTGAGCTGATGATGGAAGGTTAAACTCCTTAACGGTTAGGAGTTATAGGAAGTTTCTTTAAATATCATATTATGCATGTTACCTTTAGTTGTATTCTTTCTGGTTATACAGATTCTTAGTGCTCGCTTCCGAATTAGTGAAAACATTGTATACAAAGAAATACTGTAAAGGATCGTATCTACCTGAAGTTTAGTCGTGCTTGCTTGCACGCTTGCTTGCACGCTTACTTGCACGCTTTCTTGCACGCTTGCTTGCTTGCGTGCATGCATGCTTGCTTGCATATTGCTTGCATGCTTGCTTGCATACTTGCATGCTTTCTTGCTTGCCTGTATGCTTGCTTGCCTGTATGCTTGCTTGCTTGATATCTTGGTTCTTTGGAATACTCATGGTACACGCGAGCGAAGCCGCGGGCAAAAGCTAGTCTATACATATAATAAATCTGTAACAAGTCGGTGTCTGTACATTGAAGATGTTTGAGAAAAACTGTCACTAGGGTAGGGTTGCCATACGTCCCGGTACGCCGGGACATGTCCCGGTTTGAAGCATGGTGTCCCGGCGTCCCGGCCGATAAGCAAATTGTCCCGGTTTCAAAGTCATAGCAATTTAATAGAGGGCTGGACTTGGTAAACAGTAATATACCTAGCGGCAGCGCATGCTACACGCTGCGCTCGTAGCCGATAATGTGCATTTTCACCAATATAGCGAAAAGCGCCAACAAACAGAAAACTCTAAAAAAAAGTAAAAACTCGCTGGCATTGAATGGCTGTGTTAAAAGTTGTTTTGTGTTTAGGTAAGGACTAAACCTTTAAAGTTACCTATTGCTGTAATAAAAGTTTATTTTTTTCTACCTTTACTAGCTTTTCTTTAAATGTCCCGGTCTGAGTCCCCACACTTATGGCAACCCTACACTAGGGCTATTTATTAGCACAATAGAACCCAAAACAATGATTTTTAGAGTTATTGTCTGAGGCGCTACTACGAAATTCGAAAATCGAAGTTCGTATTGTATTATTCCTCTCACTCTCGTGTCAAATCATATTAGCGTGAGCGGGACGGCACGAAACGAAGTTCGAATTATGCACTTCGTGGTAGAGCCTCTGTTTGTCTGTACGTTTGTGCGCGCTAATCTCAGAAACGGCTTAACCTAGAAGGATGCGGTTTTCACTGATATGTTGGTATTTTCTTGGATTAACATTTACTGTTTGTTTCATTTGAATCGGTTCACAAATAAGAAAGATACGTCTATTTTAAGAATTTATCGAACAGGTTTTTTTGTTTGAACGCGCTAATCTCAGGAACTACTGCTCCGATTTGAAAAATTCTTTCAGTGTTAGATAGCACATTTATCGAGGAAGGCTATAGGCTATATATCATCACGCTAACACCAATAGGAGCGGAGCGGAGCGGAAGAATGTTTCAAAATCGGGAGTTTTTGAAGTAAAACTTCTATAGGCACGCTTGACTTGGGAGTTGAATGTGAACGCGGGTGTGCGGGGGGGTGCGGGGGCGGGTATTTTTTTTTATATCAAGGAACTAAGGAGAGCCATAATTGATGAAAAAGCAAATTGGATAAAAAAAAATAAGCTGCCCAAATTACTAATTCCACGCGGACGGAGTCGCGGGCAAAAGCTATTAGTAATAAGTATCTTTTGAATGGAATAACCGATTTGCGTAATTCAAAAAGTAATCTATCCCGCCAAACAGTCTTGAATACGAAATGATTTTTTGGATAAGGATTAATACGAAGGTATGGCCCGGATAACATGATCTGATTTTGGTCGGCATTTCTATCAACTTTTAAAATATAAAAAAGCAGATATAGTAACATCTTAGTAACATAGTTAACTACAATAGTTGGACATATGTCTTACTATATCTACTTTTTTATATTTTACTAGCTTTTGCCCGCGGCTTCGCTCGCGTGTACCATGAGAATTCCAAAGAACCAAGATATCAAGCAAGCAAGCATACAGGCAAGCAAGCAAGCATGCAAGCAAGATTGCTTGCGTGACAATGGGAACATCTCAGGAGTATATTATATTCTTTCGAATAAAAAAAGAATTTTTAAAATCGGTCCACAATTGACCGAGAAATCGGTGAACATACCTACATAACAAAATACATAAAACGGAATGCATAACCTCCTCCTTTTTTTGAAGTCGGTTAAAGAGCCCTTTGCGGCCTACTTACAGTATAAACTTATGAATTTTGAAATTTTAGCTTACAACCAGTAAAACGCAAAATCCCGTTTTTTCCCGTTCCCGTGGGAACTTTGGAAAGTCCTCTCTCAATGCTCTTCTACACTCCCCAAACAACCTCATGCCGAATTTCAGCTTTCTACGACCAGAAAAACGAAAAATCCCGTTTTTCCCGTTCCAGTGGGAATTTTGGATAGTCCTCTCTTAATGCTCTTCTACACTCCCCAAGGAACCCACTTGCCAAATTTCAGCTTTCTACAACCAGTAAAACGAAAAATCCGGTTTTTTCCCGTTCCCGTGGGAATTTTGGAAAGTCCTCTCTCAATGCTCCTCTACACTCCCCAAGAAACCTCATGCCGAATTTCAGCTTTCTACGACCAGTAAAACGAAAAATCACGTTTTTTCCCGTTCCCGTAGGAATTTTGGATAGTCCTCTCTTAATGCTCTTCTACACTTCCCAAGCAACCTACATGCCGAATTTCAGCTTTCTACGACCAGTAAAACGAAAAATCCCGTTTTTTCACGTTCCCGTGGGAATTTTGGAAAGTCCTCTCTCAATGCTCCTCTACACTCCGCTAGCAACCTATATGCCGAATTTCAGCTTTCTACGACCAGTAAAACGATAAATCCCGTTTTTTCTTTATCCCGTGGGAATTTCTGAAAATCCTTAAAACGGTTTTTCAGTATTATAATTACCTACTTCTATGCCAAATTTGAAGTGTCTAGTAATTATAGTTCATAGGATTCCGTTGAACTGAATATATAAATCCCGTTTTTTCCCGTTCCCGTGGGAATTCCCAAAAATCCTTCCTTAGTGGATGCGTACATTGTATAAGGTATCTATGTGCAAAATTTCAAGTCTCTAGGTCCAGTGGTTTGGGCTGTGCGTTGATATATCAACAGTCAGTCACTCAGTCAGTCAGTCAGTCAGTCAGTCAGATTAGAATTTTATATATATAGATAGAAAAGTTGATAGAAATGCCGACCAAAATCAGATCATGTTATCCGGGCCATACCTTCGTATTAATCCTTATCCAAAACTTCACGATACCATATGGTATCGTGAAGTTTTTTGTAGATATTGATATGTTCTTTAAGAGGGTTTATACCTGCTGAGCTGGCAACGTCGCATTTTTGTTAGTTTTTCTCGATTATTTCATAAAAATTGAATGAAAATTAAAAATGTTTTGTATACAAATTGTTCTAATATATATGTTAATGTGTCTACTGCAATAATAATTCGTGACAGACTTTTATTTTCTTTAAAAGCGAACAAATTATTACCTAACGGTTTTTAAAGAAAATAAAAGTCTTATCACGAATTATTATTGCAGTAGACACATTAACTTACATATTAGAACAATTTGTATACAAAACATTTTTAATTTTCATTCAATTTTTATGGAATAATCGAGAAAAACTAACAAAAATGCGACGTTGCCAGCTCAGCAGGTATATAGCCTCTTAAGAGCGCGCGCAGACAGAGAGCGGTCTGGAGTTCCGAGTTCCGCGTTCAGAGTTCTGTGTTTTGACCGCTCGAGAGTTCCGACCGCCTGCTGTGTGCGTTATGTAGGTACATTCGAAAGAACGCAGAATTCGGAACTCGGAACTCCAGACCGCTCTCTGTCTGCGCGCGCTCTTATATTGTGAAACATTTTTTTGTTCTATCATCAATGGTTTCCGCAGCGCATGCTATGAATGATATTTTATGGAAAAAATACACCTTTGGTTACATTATTGAAGATTTGGCACGGATCCCTAATTTTTCTTGTCATAGAAAGCAAAAAAAAAAAAATTAAAAACCCACGACTGTTAAAACGTAATTGTAAATGGATAAAACAATTTAAAAACCCCCGACTTACAGCATTTATGTAACGAGAATATCCTTCGGGACTCTAAAATATTGCATTGCGATAGGATTTAGATTCACCACGACTATCAAATTCAAATTTGACAAAGTAATTGACAAATCGGATAGCAAATAGTATTAGGTAATTTATCGATCGCTATGCTACCAAATGTTACATTTTGTTGGATAAAATGGTACAATCATGCTAACCGATGGTACAAATACGATTATTCGTAGGGAATACTGTTATTTGATAGATTTTTCTATCAGCTACAGTTTTCGCATTGTAAAATCGCTCAATTAGGCAAGGTTTGTATTTGACGAATCAAATGACACCGCTGTAATATGAGGTCGCAATAAGACGGACGCGCACCTGAGGAGCATGGCTTTTTAGCCAAATGTGCAGCCCGCACATACAGCTTGCGTGACATGTCTATTCCTATTATTACTAGTTTTGTGATATTGATATGTATTTTTTACCTAACATAGAAAACTGCAGAAGTATTAATTAAGCAAGCAAATAAAATGCAAGCAATTACTCAAAATATGGTGATGGTTTACGTCTTGTTAGCTACAATAAATTCTTTGATTGACTTACAAACCTGTAAAATGCATACTGCATAGCCATCTGTAAGTAACTGTCTGGGCTTAACTTCTGTGACTTGATGAAATTCTTCCCATATTTCTCGTAAGTAAAGCAATTCAATTCAAGATTTTGAACTAATCTGAAACAAAATATATCATTTCAATATAGTCTAGTTTAGTTACGATTGAATCAATCGCTTGACGTCATGTTCCTTTTCGTGCTACTACCAAACATAGACAATCGCTGAACACGAGTTTAACTCATGTCAGTTCATAGATAGCTGTAATTTTTGGCATGTTTAAATTTTTGTAATGTTTCATCATCATCACATCATTTCAGCCGATGGACGTCCACTGCTGAACTTAGGCCTCCCTCAAGGCTCGCCAAACACAAACAAGATGGAGCAACGACCTGGTTAAGGTGGCGGGAACGCATTGTAATGTTTATAAGAAATAAACCAGAAGCTTTATCGTCTAACGCGCGAGTGCTTGCTATGACATTAAATTAGAGTATTTCTTTCTGTCAACGGTAGAAGATAGTGACAGAAAGAGATGGCGATTCCGAGCGTTCGAGAGTTAAACAACAGGTATATACAGCCCTGCTTGCAATTCAAAAATATAATCATATATAGGTATACAGAAAAATTATATTATTATAAATAAATAAATAAATAAATAAATATTAGGGGACAATCTTACACAAATCGACCTAGTTCCAAACTAAGCAAAGCTTGTACTATGGGTAATAGACGACGATAAACATACTTATATAGATAAATAAATACTTAAATACATAGAAAACATCCATAACTCAGGAACAAATATTCGTGCTCATCACACAAATAAATGCCCTTACCGGGATTCGAACTCAGGACCTCTTGCTTCGTAGGCAGGGTCACTACTAACTAGGCTAAGGCGGTCGTTACACGTAGTTATACTCGTAAACTTACTTATCCAAGCTTCCCTTGGCAATTTTTATCATGGCAGCCACTTCGGAGTTCACGTTAAAATTTAACAGTATTGGTGGTTTAGGGCTGGAAGAGGGACTTCTTCCTGTGGCTTTGTCTTGATCTCTGCAATAAATGTAGGTAAGTAAATAATTTATTAAATCACCCGTAACTTTGTTTACCAATGAACCCATGCCCATTTCAATAATGAACTAAAACGAGGGTCGTCAACCTTTTAAGACGGAAAAGTCAATAGTTTAATTTAATAAACTCGAGAACTACTGCACCAAATTTGATAATTCTTTTTTTGTAGTGTTCGTACGTAGGTCCTTGTCTTTTTTTGTTGTCTTCGTAATTTTGAGGATAATCTAATATATAAAAATCTCCGTGTCACAGTGTTTGTAATCGAACTGCTAAGAGATGGCTTGACCGTTTTCTATGTTTTTTTTTTTACTATACTCGGTAGGTCTGAGAATAGGTCGTAGGCTATTTTTTTTATTCCTAACAAGCTCTCCGAGTTTGCATCAGAAAAAAAACCGGCCAAGTGCGAGTCGGACTTGCGCACGAAGGGTTCCGTACCATTATCTATAAACCGGCCAAGTGCGAGTCTGACTCGCGCACGAAGGGTTCCGTACAATTATCTATAAAAATCACGTTTATTGTATGGGAGCCCCCTTAAATATTTTATTTTTATTTTAATTTAATGATTTATTTTTAAAGTCAATATATATTTCAATATTCTGAGAATAATATTCGAGCAAAAACGAGCAATAAAATCACGTTCGTTGTATGGGAGCCCCCTTAAATATTTATTTTATTCCATTTTTTATTTATTGTTGTTATAGCGGCAACCGAAATACATCATCTGTGAAAATTTCAACTCTCTAGCTATCACGGTTCCCGAGATACAGCCTGGTGACAGACGGACGGACAGCGGAGCCTCAGTAACAGGGTCCCGTTTTTACCCTTTGGGTACTGAACCCTAATAAGCCTTATTCCTCTTGGTATAGCGAAAATTTACAAAAAACACAAGATTTCTACAAATCCGTAAAACGGTGTCAGTAGACACGACATATGGGGTGAGTGGAGAATTCAGTCAGGGTTGTGAAAAAAAATTATGCGGGTGATAGGAACTTGTCAAGGGAATAATAAAATAAATGACTACTTTCATCATCATTTTCAAAATTAACATTTAGGTATTTAAGGTACGCGATTCGCCAAACATTTATGTACCTATTAGCCTTTTGCGTTTTTGGTATTTTACTAACATGGTCATTCGCGAATTGAAGAATTTAAATACGCGATTAGCCAAATATTATGCACAGGCCATTTTGCGTTTTTGGTATGTTAGGTAATAATAATAAATAACTTGGTCATTCGCAAATTAAAGAATTTAAATAAGTGATTAGCCAAAAATGTACCTATGTATTGGCACTTTTGCGTTTTTGGTAGTTTGCGTCGGAGGGGAAGGGGGGTAGTCTTAAGATTTTAACACTACCTACTGAATCTAGTTAAAAAACCTGTCAAGTGCGAGTCACACTCGCGCACGAAGGGTTCCGTACCATTATCTATAAAAATGGCAAAAATCACGTTTTTTGTATGGGAGCCCCCTTAAATATTTGTTTTATTTAAATATAATTATTTACTTTAAAAGTGAATATATAACTGTATATTCTGTGAATATTTCTAGCGTCTACCCGTTACCGTTATTATGAATATCGAGCAAAAATAAGCAAAAAATTCACGTTTGTTGTATAGGAGCCCTCCTAAATATTTATTATATTCAGTTTTTTAGTATATGTTGTTATAGCGGCAACCGAAATACATCATCTGTGAAAATTTCAACTGTCTAGCTATAACGGTTCATGAGATACAGCCTGGTGACAGACGGACGGACGGACAGCGAAGTCTCAGTAATAGGGTCCCGTTTATACCCTTTAGGTACGGATACGGAACCCTAAAAATTATACACTATTCCAGATTAACACAGGTTACTTTTTATTCACGGAAGATGCAGTTTCCGCGGGACGCAGACCATCGTGTGAGCAATAGCTACTATGTAAATAATATCTACAACACAACTAAACCTATGACGTAAATATAAAATGTATAAACCTTACATGAAATTGATGAGGAAATCTGTCAACACGGCTATGGGCTGCCCTTCCGCTGGAGAGTGCTCGTAGGTCAACCCAGTCACGCCATCCGCGCCAACGACAAACTGAATTATGAGATGTTACTTAATTTTGTGAATACGAATCTTATTTATTCTATGATATCAATGTACTGACTGATGTGTGGTTGTAAAGATTTCAAACACTAAAAATAAAATAAAAATAAATATCACGGGACAATTCACACCAATTGACCTAGTCCCAAAGTAAGCTGAGTAAAGCTTGTGTTATGGGTACTAGGCAACGGATAAACATACTTATATAGATAGATACATGCTTATATACATATTAAACACCCAAGACCCGAGAACAAACATTCGTATTTTTCATACAAATATCTGCCCCGACACGGGAATCGAACCCGGGACCTCAAGCTTCGTAGTCAGGTTCTCTAACCACTAGGCCATCTGGTCGTCTAACACTAGCAGCTATTTAGCTAACTATTATTGCTAGTGTTATTTTCAAGAGGATGAAAGCTTTTGCACAGATATTGGGACCAATGTCAAGGAGTTTTCATCTGTGCACAATGCACATACTAAACAACATATATAATTTAACAATGTATACAATATAGGTCTACCTGTACAGTCTTGTCAAACCAGCGATTTCCTCCATTAGAATTGGAGCCACCTCCATGGATGGTCTGAGCAGCAGCTATGTTCTGGCGGCCATTTTTGTCAGCTGCCTTCCATAATCCAACAGGTGCGTCTAAACAGAGCACTAGTAGACTCGACTGCACATCAGATAAAGATTCCTTATTCTGACTATCTAAAAAGTTCAACACATAAAATGGTCTATGTAATTAGTGTTGTTTAGGTTCATTTCGTCCACATTCCCATTTCGTCCACATTCCCACATCGTCAGCATTCCCATTTCGTCCACATTCCCATTTCGTCCACATTCCTACATCGTCAGCAATCCCATTTCGTCCACATTCCCATTTCGTCCTCATTCCCATGTCGTCCACATTCCCATTTCGTCCACATTCCCACATCGTCAGCAATCCCATTTCGTCCACATTCCCATTTCGTCCACATTCCCACATCGTCAGCAATCCCATTTCGTCCACATTCCCATTTCATCCTCATTCCCAAGTCGTCCACATTCCCATTTCGTCCACATCCCCACATCGTCAGCAATCCCATTTCGTCTAAGTCCCCTCCCTACCCCTCCCCTCCTCAAAATTTAAAGCACTCGTTTTTGTTTTGATAACCAATAGAGAAGGGGACTTGTGACCGGGTTTTTTAGTCCGTGCAAGTCGGACACTGTCTGGGCCCTCCATTCCCAGTTCGTCCGAAGGGATTTTTCCCGAGCACAAGTCACCCTTCCAATCCTTAAAGTAAAAAACAAAGACTTCGCGTCATTGGCCCCTCTGGCGACTCATTAAAAAAAATCCCATTTCGTCCACATTCCCATTTCGTCCTCATTCCCATGTCGTCCACATTCCCATTTCGTCCACATTCCCACATCGTCCGCAATCCCATTTCGTCCACATTCCCATTTCGTCCACATTCTCATTTCGTCCTCATTCCCATGTTGTCCACATTCCCATTTCGTCCACATTCCCACATCGTCAGCAATCCCATTTCGTCCACATTCCCATTTCGTCCACATTCCCACATCGTCAGCAATCCCATTTCGTCCACATTCCCATTTCGTCCACATTCCCACATCGTCAGCATTCCCATTTCGTCCACATTCCCATTTCGTCCTCATTCCCATTTCGTCCTCATTCCCATATCGTCCACATTCCCATTTCGTCCACATTCCCACATCGTTTACAATCCCATTTCGTCCACATTCCCATTTCGTCCACATTCCCACATCGTCAGCAATCCCATTTCGTCCACATTCCCATTTCGTCCTCATTCCCATGTCGTCCACATTCCCATTTCGTCCACATTCCCATTTCGTCCACATTCCCACATCGTCAGCAATCCCATTTCGTCCACATTCCCATTTCGTCCTCATTCCCATTTCGTTCTCATTCCCATTTCGTCCTCATTCCCATTTCGTCCTCATTCCCATTTCGTCCTCATTCCCATGTCGTCCACATTCCCATTTCGTCCACATTCCCACTTCGTCAACATTCCCGTTTCGTCCACATTCGCATTTCGTCCACATTCCCATTTCGTAACAAAATAGTAACGAAATTGGTAGTGTATCTGAATAGTATTGACCCGCACCGTGCTTATCAAGTATTTTTCTTAACATGAATACCTTAATCACAAAAATCATTAAAATCTTCCCTGAGAATTAAGCTAAGTGATAACGAAAACCGCATTAAAATCGGCTAGGAATGTTGACTAAGTGGGAATGTGGACGAAATGGGAATGTGAACGAAATGAACCTAAACGGTTAGTGTGTGTGTTGGTAGACTGGTAGTGGTTATCTTATAAAATGATAAGTGATATCTTTCATGAGAATGAGGCAAGTAAAGAGATGAAGTATGCTTACTTTTAGCATCTATTTAAAAAAAAGAAAATGCTTGGGTTCCTATTTAATGAAATGAAGTAAGGTTTCAGGGCTATGTGGAAAAAAAATCTGATTATGCATAAAAAGTAAACACACGTTTTAGTCATACCTTTAATTAGCATTTCATAAGCTTTTGACCAAGCATTCCTGTTTTCAGAAGTAAGAATACCAATGCCTGCTTGCGCTGGAGTTTGGGACATGCCTACCACTTTTTGCAGCTGCTGTACAATTTGGTCTTCATTTAGAATGACATTATCATCACCCCAAAGATCAACATGAAAAATCTGAAAAGGCAAGATCTGAGTAAGTGTGAGCACTTCAGATTGTTGTGTAGCCCAATCAGATTGAATTTATTGAAGAAAAATATATGTAGTTACATGGCATTACAGTCTTATTCACTAATTCACCAACAGATATTAAATTTTCGCTGTCATCCTGGTTCCCTCAGTTACCCTTTTTAATTTGAAAGTAGCAGAACTTATACCATTCTTATTAAAGTGGTAAGAAACATAATTTAAGTAAAAGCACACTAAGATTACCAATGGCTATTAGTAGAATTCAAGTACTGTAATATGCACACACCATGGCTTTATTTCAAAAATTGGCACAAATAGAGTGAGCTTGTTAGAAGGAAATTTCCTGAACTTGATGCTTATTTGCTGAGATAAAACTACCACTCAATTAAAAAATAAATGATGTGCTCTTAAGTACCCTTTAACACATAGCATTCATTCAAAACACTGTCTTTAATAATATTTTAAAATTAACTTTAAAGACAGCAATGCCTTTTGGACATGCTATGCATTAACCTTTCATATGCCGGAAGTAAAAAAAAAAAAGTCGTGCATTCTAGCCTCAACAGTTTCATATAAATCCAATGATACAGATTTAAAAAAAAATACACAAAGAATGCCTTAAATTAGGTATGGATCCGCTACAAGGCATACAAAGGGTTAAAACTTAATAATTTTAGTAATGTTTTTTTTATATTAACGAGTTAGGCCTTTTGGTGCAAACTGTAAGCCTGACTTTGTATTGAATTGAATAAATAAATAAATAAATAAATAAATAAAACATTAAAGGGTTAAAGAATGGGAATAGATTATAATAATTTTTAATATGTATTACTTACATGGTTATTATGGATGATAGTAACATGTTTGCTGATAGTATTGTATGATAACTTATCCATTTTATCCCCTGGAATTCTACATGTACCAAAGATTTTCTTGTACTGTTGCATATCTAAAGGATTTTTACCCATCATTTCAACTGGAATTTTTTCACTGAAAAATCCCATATCAATTTATTATCACCAGTGATCGGAATTTTGGGAGCTAAAATTTAACAAAACTTGTAAAGGTGACATTAAGGAGAATTTACAACCAAGAAAAATAAGAATATTATTGGCAGATTAGTGTTCAATTTAACTGTAGTCGAAATCTCAGATTTTCAGTAGTTTATTAATATTTTCATGTCTGTTAAAGCACTGTTTCATGCCCGCTTGGCAAGTTTTGTTAAAGTTTAGCTCCCAAAATTCCGATCACTGATTATCACAACTATGATCTGAATAATATAAAAGACACCTTGGTCTGAAATATTAATGGTGTAAAATCTCAACAGCCCTCATAGTAAAATGTCTCTTACTTATCAATTAAAGACTTGTAGTCAAGTGCAGCTAGAAGAGTTTTTGCTGCATACTTCAATTGATCCACCTGACTGTTGAATTTACGAAATGGAAAAACTAGTCCTGGACTAGAGTACACTACAACAGGGTCCCTGTACTCCAAATAAGCTGTATTCAGCCACCATTCTTCAAGCCAATTTGTATACTGCTGTGCTCTTTTCTCTAACAAACCCTGCAATTTTATTAGAAGTATTGGTGCTGTAATATTTTTAGTGAATTAAATTTAAAAGAACAAACATTATCAAGATAATCATACCTGTAACTTGTGACCAATACCATCAACTGAGCCAAAATCTTTGGCAAGATTGCAGGTTACAGCAAATTCTTCATTATTCAGATGAGGTTTTACAGTCTTCAGATATTTATTTAGAGTGTCACTCAGCTTTGGTACAGGCAACCTTGGAAGATTTTGAGTGCTGGAGACAGTCTTAGCAGAGGTGTAATGGCATGACAGTTGCAGTGAGGTGATGTAGGGTTCCAAAAGGAAACTATTATGTCCACACTAAAAACAACAAAGCCCTTCTAAAAATTTCTCTGTAGGGCTAATTATGTACGTATAACCAAAGGCAGAATTTAAATAACGTGTAAAAATCAAACTAAATGTGGATCTACTTACAACTTTATGAACTCCACGGATCATTGTAAGGATCTGCTTCTAGAACAATAAGTATAAAAAATAATGTAACACTAGAAGCCAAATCTTGACTTAAATTACACAGGGCATAACATATGTGGAGTGGAGTGGACTTTATACTGTGCAATTGATAAAAAAAAGAGAAAGATTATCTTTTATTTTGATCCTAAAAACAGATATTTTCTCTTAGAGAAATGATATTTTTGTTAAATTTAATGGTTTTCGGAGCTTTTTAACAGCTGGTTAGTTGAAATGTACTTAATGTGCGTAAATCTTTAAATAAATCAACACAGCACTCTAATAATAGGCCTTTCCATTGGAAACGGAAAATCTACTATTATACCAGTTACTACTTAAATAAGCTTACTATAAATGATGTGGCAGCCTGAATTTTTACTACTGGACGTGTGCTGCAAGAAACTGCAAGATTGAGTGTAGAATTAAATTGGGTAGCTAACTTTCAAATAAAACTTGTTTTGTTTCTGTTCTCTGACATTAACTTGACAGCAGTGCAGTGTATGGGCAAGGCAGTGTGGTGAAAATTGAATGGAGTTGAAAGGTGGTATTGGTGATAGTGATATACAGAGTGTTTACTAGATACGTGCAAAGCTTTAAGGGGGCGATAGCCGAGGTATTTTTGAACATTTTAGCCACATTATGTCTTAGCCGAAATTTGATATATTTTTTTTAAAATTGAAGACTTAGAATGTTTAGGAAAATCCCCAGAATTTGATAGTCAATGACAGCGTTTTACACAAATAATAAAACGCTAATTAAATAACTTACCATATTCGAAACCTAAATTTATATTGAGAGTGGCAACACTGTCCTCCTGAACGGTCGGTTACTATACCTGTCCCTTTCTAGCACGCCTATCTCCCTCACACCTATCCCTTCCACTTCAGGCAGTCGTTAGCGAGGTTTTAGCATTTTAATATTTTCATTGTCTCAATTTTTACTATGTTTGTATATGTTTACATACCTACCAGGCAGGTTTGAAAACTTTAGGTTTCGAATATGGTAAGTTATTTAATTAGCGTTTTATTATTTGTGTAAAACGCTGTCATTAAACAACTGTACCGATATTCGAAACCTAAATTTATATTGAGACGTGTTTGTTATCGCCTGGTGGAAGGGACGCCAATGTGACTATATATATATATATATATGTTTTAAAAAGCCTGTTATTTAAAGTTACAATTTGTTGTGTAGAGGGAGCCAAGAGTATTAAGGCTATATAGAAAGCTATAGAGATAGCACTTATGTTTTGCTTAATAATAAAGATAAATTTACAAGGTGGACTTTATTCAGTGCCCAAAGAGTGAGCTTTCAGTGAAAGTGCAAAGAGTGCCACAGTGCCAAGAGGTAATCAGTTACTATGATGTAAACAAATGCGAAATCCAGCCAGCGGAGTTCCACGTCTGTTCCAGAGAAGGATTATAAATGCAAATAAAGAGATTAGAAATTACCAATCTGTTGTGTTAGTAGAAATAAGAAATAAACACTCGAAATGATTTAGTTGTTTTTATTTATAAGTTCCATCATTTATGAGTTACCCTCAATCATACATAAGTAAACTAATCTTGTAACAAATATAGTTTTAAACAGGTTCAGCATATTTTGTGATGCAATATAGCTCAATAATACATTGATTGATTGATTGATTCAACAATAACAATAATTCGACAGCTTTTGTATGGTACCTTGTAGTTAGGTTAATTATGCAATCACACTTACTAATACAATTCTTGATACCTTGTTTATTATTACAAATATTACAATCTATAATGTGTGATAATTTACTTTAGTTTGTTTTTCCTTTAAAAACATTGTACAAGGATCATAAACAAAAATATATTTAACCTCCCTGACACCATAATGCAGATCTATGCCATAATTTAAGGCCATCTCTTTGTATTTTTATTTTACTCTAAATATATTAACATTTATAACAAACAAGGGCATTTGAGGGGTTAATACACTGGTTGGAATAAATTTTGTGCCAAATCTTTACCTGGTATACCTGTCACTTCTTTTCTGTAGAATTTTGAGAAAGTGTTACTTGATCTCCAGTTTCCCCGTTTAAGAATATCTTCCAAGGGAAAATTATTCATCCAGTTTTTAGAGGCCACAGCTGACCTCATACTGCCAGCCGGAGCAGCAATGCCAGCATCCTGTAATAAAGATTTTACCCAATTTGCAATAACCGTTCGTGATGCCTTTTTAGGAGGGCCATTTATTGTTAGAAAGAGGTTGTTACAATTGCAAACGCTCCTCCTGTCTTTTGACATTTTAATAAGGGTTTTTACCCAAAAAACTGGGTCTATCGACTTATCCATTGTGTTAGAAATTAGCTTCCAACCAGACTGCCTATAGTTATGACAGTCAGTTTTTGAACCAAAGAGGGGCCAAAATATAATTTCATTATCTGAATTTTTGAATGATGTTGGATCAATGGAGAGGAGGGTCAAATCATGCACTCTCCGCCCCGAGCAGAGTAAGAGAATGCATGCCGTCCTTCGAGAGCAATCATATAGGGTAGTATTGCTAATAAAGTTCTGCCTGAGCCAATCAGAAAGTATGTCAACATCCCAAATGGGGAGTCTGGATGTTTTGGGATTTTTATTTGCTATTGCTTTTAAGACTCTAATAACTAGGGGGTGTGCACTAAGGTTATCCTGACTGATTGGGTTGCACAGTGTCGCAACCACAGACTTATGGAGTAGTATAGTGTTATAGGCTAATTTGTGTTTAAGATAGAGGTCTGACAAGAACCTAGCTAGATCTGATCCAGATGGAGTATGACAACTCACCATATTTTGAGAGGTCCAGGTGCACCAACGCTGCCAAGCAGCATTGTACGACTTCTTTGTGGAGTCTCGCCAGCTTGAACCAAGCAACTAGAGTTGTTCTGGTGTCCATTTTGTTAATGTTTTGTTCCACCCCCACATTTCCATATCTCGAAGTGGAGGTCTCGCACTTTCGCTGGGGGTTTGTTGGTGTTTGTGTCGATTAACACTTTGGATACATTGTATATTGTGAAGGGAGCTGCTATTGCTCGATTCTTCAGGTCGGGTCTCCAGAATGCTTTCTCCCAGCGAGGGGCTACAAACAGGTATATGCCGCTTGCATTGTTTAGATGCGATAGGACTTTGGGTATTAAGAATGGTGGTGGAAATATCCAGGCTAGGTTGTATATCCATTGCTGGGAGAATGCATCCACGAACTTTGCATTCTTGTCTGTCGCATCCAGTGTCGCATATTGTTTCACAACATGGGCTCTGCGCGAGGCAAAGAGGTCTATTTGGGGGGTTCCCCATCTGTCGAAAACTGTCTTGGTCAAGCTCGGGAGGAGATGCCATTCTGGGTGAGTTGAGCCTCGCGAGAGGTGATCTGCTTCTATGTTGTACTTGCCCGGTATGTGGTGTAGGTTGAGCTGTATTTTGTATGATTGCAGGATATGAAATACCTGATATGTTAGGCTCATCAAGGGCTCTGATTTCGTCCCCCCCTCGTTCCGTAGATATGAAAGAACCGTCCTGTTGTCGGATTGTATGGAGACTGAGTTGACCGTGACCTTCTAACACTTTTAGAATGGCTGTCATTTCTTTCAGGTTTGAATGAAGGTTTAATTCTTGAGGTTTCCACAGGCCACTTAGGCGATAGTTGTCTAATTGTGCGCCCCAGCCCTTGCCCGACGCGTCTGTCGACAGATAATGTTTGACACTTTGCATGTGAAGAGGAGAGTGAACTTGACAATGACAGTTCCACCATTTTAGGTCTTTTATTGTGTCCGTCGGCAAGGTTTGTATTTTTAGGGGATGTTCGTTTAAAATCTGGTTGGCAAACCTTAATAGCTTTCGGAAGTTCAGTCGTCCATATGGAACTACGAGGCTTGCAAAGTTCAGTACTCCTATTAGGCTTTGCAGTTCTTTCAAAGATAAAGCTCTCACCCTGAGAGCATTGTAAACTTTTTCTTGTATGGTCACGAGTTTCCGGTGTGGCAAACATTTGACCTTGTTTAGAGGATCCCACACTATCCCTAAGTATTCCATTTGGGTTTGGGGTTCTAACACGGACTTTTTGTAGTTCAACTGCCATCCCAGAGATTCTAGTAGATGTATTACATAGTCTGTTTGCATTTTCAAGATGTTCCGATTCTGATTTGCCAGAAGGAAGTCGTCCAAATATACTAGTGCCCTTATTCCTTTGCTTCGAATGAGCTGGGCCACCCAGTTGGTAAATGTCGCAAACAGTTTCGGCGCGGTGGCAATGCCGAACGGTAAACAGGTCATTTGTAATAGTTCGTTCTGGAACATTAGTCTTAAAAACCTTCGATGGCCTGTAGCGACCGGTACATGAAAGTACGCGTTGGACAAATCTATTTTTGTCAACCAGTCGTTGGGTTGGAGAAATGATGGAATCTTTTGTTGATTTATTAATCGGAATTTGCTTATATGAATGAACTTGTTGAGGTGCCGTAAGTTGAATACGGGCCGGAAAGTACCATCGTCCTTTTTCCTGAGAAATAGGCTTGACAGAAAGCTTGGGGAAGGCTGTGCCCTCTCCAGAACTCTCATAGTTTTGAGAGAATTTATTTGAACCTCCATTTCTTTGGAGTAAGGTACTGTTACTAGACAGTGTTGTTTTAATTGTGGCATGATTAGTGGGGGCTTTGAGGCGAATGGTATGCGGTACCCTTCCTTTATGATCTTTAATATGTGATGGGGTGCTTGTAAGGATTTCCATACTGAAAAGTGATTCTGCAGGCACCCTGCTTGGAAATTCGAGTCAGAACTTTCCCTTGGAGCGTCCTCTGTTGGACAAACCTCCTCTAATTTGCTTATTATTATTGTATCTGGGCGCTTTGGCGCGAAATGTGGGACCCTGCGCGGGTCGTATAGGTCCAGACATGGTTGCCTGGTTGAAAGATGGTACTCCTTGCGCAGGAGGGAACATGTAAGGGTAATAAGGCAGTCCATGCGTTGGTGCCATTGGTCTTACATTGTATGGTAAGGTACTAGGCGTACTACTGTCACTATAGCCATACGCTGGCGTTCTTGAAAGTTTAGCCTGGTTAGAACTATGGGTACCAGTCGTGGCTTTACTGGTGGTTGATTTTAAAGGCCAAAAGATTTTGCTCATGCCCCCGTGCTTTTCTATAATTGATGAGAAGGCCTGTGGGTTGAACAGATATTCGCAAGTTGGGGGTATTTTACGAAGGCTAGCTTTGACGAATTTGTCCTTAACTGAGCGTAAGATACCGTCCCGTCGCTGCTGTATTAAGTCAGCGCGGTGACCACATGTCATTTGTAATAGATCATTTGAAATAGATTGAAATTCTTCAGAGAAAGTTTCTTTAATTTTATTTTCTATAGTATTTAGATCTACCTCTTCGGTAGTTTTTAACCAGGCTAAGAGGGCTCGGATACCCTTTTCTACAGATTCCTGTTGTTTCATTAAACCCTGAGTAATAGCGGCGAAACCTTTTTCGGTGGTTCCTAGGTGATTAAATTTGTCATAAGATTTTATTTCGTCATTACATTCGAGATTAGTAAACCCGGGGGTAGAGCAAAATCTCTTTTGTGTTTCTGAATAACGGACATCAGACCAGTCCGGGGATTCAAAATGTTGAACCGATTTTAATTTATTCAGGCGAGAGGCCTCCGATTTAAGTATAGCTGGTTCTTTTAGGGTAGTATGGACGTTTAACGAAAAATCTTCCTGCGTGGAAGGGGCAGTATCGTCATTAAATAGTTCGCCACTAGTGTCTAAACCAATCTCGTCCTCACCCGTGTCCGTATGAGCATTATGATTATGAAGGGCCTCCCCTTGTGGCACGGGTTCATAGTAAGGTACACTATTAGTGCGCGTTAATTGTTGTAAGACATTTTGAATTTGACTAACCTGCTGTACTAAGTTCTCAAGTACCTCATTATTTTGGGTCGTGGCTGCCCTTTTTTCGCTAGGTGCTAGGTTCGATGGTGAAGCGCTACGCTTCCGTGATGGTTGCCCCGACCCTATAGCAGTATGCACCAGGGAGGCGGTGCCGCCGTTCCCGTGAGCCGATATGGGCTCTAGCATTACGTATTGTATATCGTCGTCCATTGCTAGCTAATATGAGGGACAAGAAAATAAAAGTAAATATACACGTATTTCGAACGGCAAAAGCCGTTAGAAACTGTTTTTCCCTGATAGGGAGAAGCTAAACTGTTTTATGATTTCAAAAAAAAACTTACCAGCAGTTTAGCTCGTACGACCGTCCAGTTGGAAAAACAGCACGCCAATGAAAATATTAAAATGCTAAAACCTCGCTAACGACTGCCTGAAGTGGAAGGGATAGGTGTGAGGGAGATAGGCGTGCTAGAAAGGGACAGGTATAGTAACCGACCGTTCAGGAGGACAGTGTTGCCACTCTCAATATAAATTTAGTTTTCGAATATCGGTACAGTTGTTTAATAGTTTATTATTCTTTCTTTTAAGGTATCACTCATTGACATTGCTTGCTAAATCGGAGATAAAAAGTAAAAACCAAACTCAGGGAGTACTCGCTAAGAATGCACTAGTCTTGCTTGAAATTTTACTAGTAGTTAAATAACATGTGAAAAAGACAAGTCTACGTCATTTTTCTGTGCCATATTTAAAATTTCCAAATTAACGCTCATTGGGGCAATATTGACTCGTGACTATCAAATTCTGGGTATTAACTTTAACTTTAGTTTATTTCGCTTGAAATATGGTACAGAAGATGGCTCAACAATAATATATAATGGCTATTTTCCTAAAATTTCCAAGTCTTCAATTAAAAAAAAAAACAAATTTCGGCTAAGACATAATAACATGGACGTACTATAGAATGGACCATAGACGTAGTATAAGGTTAGACCAGTTCTATTTAAGACGAACAAAAAACCGTCATGTGCCTCTTTCTAGCACATGCAAAATCTCTGAAGAAAAGAATGAAGCATAGACAAACACCGCCATCTTAAACGTCAGTGTGTCAAATTCTGAGTCGCCGTGGTAGCCAGCTGGATACCAACTTTGTTATCAGTTTTCCTTTAATTTTATGCGTTTTATGCCACTTTGAAGAGTGAAATTTAGTTAATTTCATATCACTAGAACCAAAGCTTGTGTGGCTATCGGTTGCAAGAGTAGAATGGGTGTATTAACAGAAAGTGACCAAAGAATATCTTTCCATAGGTAAGTTATCGACTATCATAATGAACTTATTGCGCAATGTTTAGATTATATGATCTGCTCTCAATAAATAAACTGACACTTTTATTTAAAATTAATATATGTTTTAGTTAACCTTTTTATAGGCTCTGAGAAGCACTACAAGAAAAACTAAGTAAGTTGTATTATGACTAATATAATGCTAATTGTAGATGTGTATTGTTCTCAGGTTACCTAAAGATCCTGATGAAATAAGTGGATACAGAATGTGAACTGGTTTTATTTAGTGGTCAATAAATGATAAAAGTACGTAAAATACAATCATAATTATTATTTCATAATTGTCGTTTTACTTTTCCCCTTGTATCCATTATACTACTCGTACATAAATATACAAATAAATATAAATAACTAGCTGTTGCCCGCGACTCCTTCCACGAAGAATGGGGGGAGGGGGGGATAAAAAATAGCCTACGACCTATTCTCACTCAGACCTACCGAATACAGAGAAAAAAGTTTGATAAAAATCGGTCGAGCCGTTTGGGAGGAGTTCGGTAACACCGTGACATGAGATTTTTATACATATATTAGATTAGATTGATACGCCTTATCGGGACCTAAGTATGGTCTCGTTAAAAAAATTGTACGTTGCACGTATTATTTGGGCCATTTTAGGCGATGGGCAGATGGCGGTACGGCTCGGGGAGGTTAATTTGCGTTTTGTCTTTGTTGTTGTTTTTGTAAATAATTCTGTATCGTTTTTCGAGTTTGTCGTTATTAGATTCGACTAGTCCGCACCGCCCCGCCATCTGCCAAGAGGGCCTCAGTATGCTTATTTTTAAACTCGCAGACTTCTAATTTACAACTTACAACTACTACTTCCTACTCATTCCAATATCAAACTGCTTTTCGTAATTTTTTAACTAAAGGAAAAGAGTATAAAAATAATCATTAAAATGCTGAATAGTATTCTTGTAAGTAATTTTTCTAATCTAATATGGTGCTTTAAATTATGACACGATAATTATTTTAAACAGCTAAAGTTTATCGATATAAAAGTGGCACATCTCTAGGACATATATATATCGATTTATAAATACACTAGTAAACTGGCTTCATTGAATTGAAAGCCAATACAGACAGACGTATATCTGTCTCTATTTGCAGATGATGTTTTCTTTAAGAACGAGAGAGAATACCGATGGTTATATTTCGTCTTAAATATGACGTGTCCATTCTATAGTACGTCCATGCCTTCAAGCTTCAACCAAACACCCCGTACATAGCCGGTTTTAGGGTTACTAAATTAAAAATTTAATTAGAAAAGCTCAACCACGCCCGCCGCTTACCGCCGCTACGCCGCGACGCTGGTACGACCGCTTTAGCCTAGTTGGTAGTGACCCTGCCTACGAAGCAAGAGGTCCTGGGTTCAAATCCCGGTAAGGGCATTTATTTGTGTGATGAGCACGAATATTTGTTCCTGAGTTATGGATGTTTTCTATGTATTTAAGTATTTATTAATCTATATAAGTATGTTTATCGTCGTCTAGTACCCATAGTACAAGCTTTGCTTAGTTTGGGACTAGGTCGATTTGTGTAAGATTGTCCCCTAATATGTTTTTTTTTTTTTCAAGATAGGATATAAAAAAGTTACAGTCAGCATTATTACAACTCAAAAACTGGTAGGCTACTAAAAAATGCTATCTAAACTAGTTCCGTCTCGTAAACTGTAAAAATAAAGCCCTCCACAGACCGTAGCGTAGGGCGTGCGCGCGAGGGCGCGGAGCGTGCCCAGCGCGTTGCATAACACTGCACCAAATGCGCTGTGCCGCACTGCCGGAGTGTGTCACCGTGATTCAGTGATATAGACCGCGCTGGGCACGTTCCGTTGGCGTAGCGCGCACGCCCCGGCTGCCCCGGTATCAGCTAGATACTAGCCTACCTTGATATACCGTGATTAGCCTACCTACTCAGTCTCGTTAGGAATGGTTTCGTGCTAAAATGCACCTACTGCTGCGAGTGTAAAGTTGCTATCGCTTCGCAGCCGCTGGCTGTTTGGATAATTCCATTATTTCGTTATTTATTTATATCTATCTAATCTCCATGAAAATTTTTTAGTTGTTTCTATCTTAGGTTTAGAATGCAGGGGGTTTTAAGGGCCGTTAAAATTTGTCCGTTTGGTTACGCACTTTTTCAAGTCTTTACAATAAAAAAAACATAACAAATCGGACAATTCTTCACTTCTTGTTAAACATTGTTAAGCTTGTGCGATTTGTTACTTTTTTTTATTGTAAAGGCTTGAAAAAGTGCGTAACCAAACGGACTAATTGAAAAATATAAATAAGCCCTAAATCGATCTAACTTGGTCTTATCTCTGAAAAAACGCTTCTTTTCGGGTTTTAGACCGAGCAAAGCTCGGTTGCCCGGATACTATTTTTAACTAGAGTAGGAGGGAGTGATATTATAAATCTTGAAAATTACAAATGCTTATTTTTTAAAAATCCATACTAATATTATACCTAAGGCGAAAGTGTGACTATCTATCTGTATGTTATCTCTTCGCGCTTAAACTGATTACCTAACCTATAAAAAATAAATTTGGTTAGGATAGAGATAGACATGAAGAGTCCCGGGAGATTTATCCCGGAGAATTGCATACTTAGTTCCCGCGGGGTAGCGATAAACGGGACTTATCATGCAAAAAATCTTTACCTCGACGTTTCAGCCACATTGCAGCAGCCGTGGTCACGAATTGAATTGTAGTCCCGTTTAGTATAAGTAATAATTATGACTGAAAATTACGAAATTTTAAAACAGGATAAACAAATTCTTCGCAGACGGTGTCGCGGCTAACAGCTAGTTGGTAATAAAATTATTGTCCTGTCTGCTGCATTCGCGTTAAGCTTAATTGTAAAAAACGGGTTTATAATTCGTCTCTTACTTGACGTACATCTATCCCCTCACTGCACACCCACACAAATTACCAGGTGGCATATTTTTTTCCGTTAAATACGAACGAACTAACAAAACAAAGTTAAGTAGGTACCTACATAATAAGTTAAGCCGAGCTTTTGGCCGAGCTGCTGTGAACGTACGTGCGTAGCCGGTCGCCGCGCGCTTGATTGCGAGAACCAGCCCAAAGAGTATTATCTATCTTTATTTCTTATATATAAAAATCTCATGTTACGGTGTTTGTTATCGAACTCCTCCGAAACGGCTTAACCGATTCTTATGAAACTTTTTTCTCCATATTCGGCAGGTCTAAGAATAGGTCGCGGTCGTAGGGTATTTTTTGTATACTTACCTATTCTTCGCGGACGGTGTCGCGGGCAACAGCTAGTTACTATAATATAGTAACAACTATAGTAGTAACTAGCTGTTGTTTCTATATTATAGAAAGAAAACTATGAGCCAGCCCCACTGAATTTGGATCGCAGGAGATCTGGCCCTATACTACGAAGCGCAAAATTCGAACTTCGTTTCATGCCGTTCCGCTCACGCTAATGGTATTTATTACGAGAGTGAGAGGGACCGCACGATCCGAACTTCGAACTTCGAATTTCGTAGTAACCCCCCTGACGCCGTCAGTCCGCTCGGTAGGCAAATAAAGCGCGTGGACATGGCATCCAGGAGGCCTGGCGCCGGCTTTAGCGTTTGATTGGGATAAGATAGAACAAAGTTGTCCCTTGAAAGTATACCCCTTGAAGGACGATTTTTACAAATTTCTACCCTTCCTCTGTAGCACCTCTCAACCACCATCAAAATTTGCTTTTCGCTTCGCGGTTTCGCGACCCTCGCATAGGGTTCCTTATCGATATACTATCGATAGTTAAGGCAAGACAATGATAGTCTATCGATAGCATCGCCATGTGTCAATACTATCAATAGTGTTTTATTATATAAACTAAAGACAATAAAATCGATACTATCGATAGTTTTATGTCCAGTAGAATCGATAGTATTGCCAAATCCACAAATCAGGCATAATAACTAAAAACAATCGACAACATCGATACTGAAAAATCGTGACTATCGATAGTATCGTTAGTTTTATTTAGGTCAGTATTGGCTGATGTTGCACTACTATCGATTCTATTGGTCATAAAACTATCTATACTATTGCCATTATTAATAGTATTGCTGGATTATTATTATTATTTTGGCTGTGCCTTCGAAGGAACTATTGTGTTTTTTTCTCACTAGTTCCTTCACAAGAGATGAAGGAAAAACTGAGTTTATTTTGTTGTTGTTGTTGTTTAATTTGTGCTACTGCGACAAGGAACAAAGGCGAAAAAGTGAACGCAGCAGTGTTGCAGAACTATCAATAGTTTGACTATCGATCGTTGACCTCGCAAACTATTCAGGATATCGATATTACTATCGATAGTATCGCACATGTCAATACTATCGATAGTGATTTATAAGCAATACTATTGATAATGGCAACACTATCGATAGTTTTATGTCCAATACAATCGATAGTATTGCAATAATGACGGAAAACAATCGATACTATCGATTTTTTTCGGTCATTATTGCCTAATTTTGCAATACTAACGATACTATCGATTGTTTTCGATCATTATTGCCTAATTTTGCAATACTATCGATACTATCGATTGATTTCGGTCATTATTGCCTAATTTTGCAATACTATCGATTGTACTGGACATAAAACTATCGATAGTATTGCCATTATCAACAGTATTGCTTATAAATCACTATCGGTACTATCGATAGTATTGTCACGTGGTGATACTATCGATATTGGACTATAGATAGGCAACACTAGAACGCAGTACTTCCTTCATCTCTTGTGAAGGGACAAGTGCGAAGAAAAAATGCAAAAGTTCCTTCGAAAGAACAACCAAAAAAACTACCGCGAATAATCCGTGTTACTTATAAAGCACTATCGTTGCTATCGATATCAGTGTTGCAGAACTATCGATAGTTTGACTATCGATCGTTGACCTCGCAAACTATTCGGATATCGATATTACTATCGATAGTATCGCACATGTCAATGCTATCGTTACTATCGATAGTAATTTGTAAGCAATAATATTGATAATGGCAATACTATCGATACTATCGATAGTTTTATGTCCAATACAATCGATAGTTTTGCAATAATGGCCGAATACAATCGATAGTACAAAGCTATCGATAATATCGATTGTTTTCGGCCATTATTGCAATACTATCGATTGTATTGGACATAAAACTATCGATAGTATTGCCATTATCAATAGTACTAGCTTTTGCCCGCGACTCCGTCCGCGTGGATTTAGTAATTTGGGCAGCTTATTTTTTTTATCCAATTTGCTTTTTCTTTCATCAATTATGGCTCTCCTTAGTTCCTCGATATTAAAAAAATTACATCCCCCCGCACCCCCTGCACGCCCTCCCACACAGCACCCCCCGCACACCCGCGTTCGTCCCAATTCAAGCGTGCCCTATAAAAGTTTTACTTCAAGTTTTTTTTTGTCAAATATCTTGAAAACGGTGCATCCTACGGCAAAATCAATGAAATTTTCATCCCCCCTTTAGTACCCCCACACCCTCTCCCCCGCACATCCACCCCCCCCCCCCCCCCACCACCACCCGGTGTTTTGTCAAATATCTTGAAAACGGGGCATCCTACGGCAAAATCAATGAAAGCCCCCCCAAGCCAATGAAACCAAAGCCCCCCCCCCCCCCTCAACCACCCCCTACCCCCTTGGTGTTTTTGTCAAATATCTTGAAAACGGTGCAAATCAATGAAATTTTAATCCCCCCTCCGAAGCCCCCGCACCCCCTCCCCCCCCAACACACCCCCCCCTGGTGTTAACACTGAAAGAATTTTTCAAATCGGAGCAGTCATTCCTGAGATTAGCGCCTATATAGAAGTTTTACTTCAAAACCCCCGATTTTGAAACATTCTTCCGCTCCGCTCCGCTCCTATTGGTGTTAGCGTGATGATAAATAGCCTATAGCCTTCCTCGATAAATGGGCTATCTAACACTGAAAGAATTTTTCAAATCGGAGCAGTAGTTCCTGAGATTAGCGCGTTCAAACAAACAAACAAACTCTTCAGCTTTATATATTAGTATAGATTGCTTATAAATCACTATCGATAGTATTGACAGGTGGTGATACTATTGATAGACTATCGATACTATTGGTTTTGTCTTAACTATCGATATTGGACTATGGATAGGCAACACTAATCGATATTCTGTGTATACTTTTCGAGGTCAACTGGGGGGTTACTACGAAATTCGAAGTTCGGATCGTTCGGTCTCTCTCACTCTCGTAATAAATACCATTAGCGTGAGCGGAACGGCATGAAACGAAGTTCGAATTTCGCGCTCCGTAGTATAGGGCCAGCTCTCGCAAAACGTACTAATTATATTATTATCTTCTTTTTGTCCCTACCCACTGGATAGAGCCTCAAGAAGGGTTCCCACTTCAAAAATAACATCGACTAGGGGCCAATGTTGGCCCTGGCTTCACCTGGCACATTTGCATAATGAGCGAAAGAACAGCACTATCATTTCAAGCGTGAAATGAAATGCCATTCAAATGCTAGCTATCACTGAGTAGACTCAGCGTAATAGTTAATCTCTCTCTTGTAATAACTAAAAATTTAACTGGAATAGATAATCAGTATCATTCATATTGTGGTACTGCACATTACCTTCGAAACCATTGTAAATGTCAGACCCTACCAAAATAATATAGTTTAAGGATGAATAAAATTACAGGCTTGTTTTGAAAAATTGTCTTTATATAAAAGAAAAATTTAGGTGTTTTTCATTTCAGTTTTAATTCAGTTTATCTTTTCACTAGGTAGCCAGGTAAAGTATATAACTTACATTATAATAAAAATACAAATTATGTTTATATGGAATGAAAACTAAATGCATGTACTGAGTAGTTGTATATATACAAAATTTCAATTTTTTTTTTATAAAGTACAGTACAGTTGTCTCAGAAACATTGAAGTAATGCATATAGCTTATATTTATTAATTTGTTTTTAAAAATCCTTATGATTAGACTAAGATGTAAACTTGCTCAATGTCATAAACTATACAGTAATTATATAATTGACATAAAAATACATCTATTCAAACATCATCTATAGTGGGTAGCCAGAATGCCATATTAGTACATGCTGATGCTAACATCATAAACTTAGGATTAAATTGAACACACTGTATAGGAGCCGGATGATCACCATTAAGGACACAGACTTTGTATCCAGTATCAGCATTCCAGACATGAACCCTTCCATCAGTAGAACCACTGAATATGTACTGTGAGTCTGGGCTAAAAGATGCCTCAATGGGTATTCCTTTGTTATTAAGATGACCTGTGAATGTCTGTAATGGAGTGCCATGGTATGCATCTACTAATCTAATTATTGATCCATTTGTGCTTATCAGCATAGTTTTTCCATCACGTGAGAATTTTAATCCTGTCCAATCACATTCTTTTTCTTGATTTAATTTGAATGTTACAAAAGGGCCCTTGTCAAATGATCGTAGATCATACAGTTTAATGCTCTCAGAATTAACTCCAGCTGCAAATATTAATCCTTCTGGGTCATATGCAGCTACAGGTCGTCCAGACAAATGCATTAAACCTTGGCAGTTTGGTGAACGCAGATCCCACAAGCGTAGTGTTTTGTCTAGAGATCCAGATAGAAATGTATCTTCCACTGGTGACAAACATAGTGTCACAACCTTCTTTGTATGCCCTGGGAAGTATCTGATGTATTTATTGTCATGAAGAGAGAGATACCTGATTGTATCGTCAACTTTAGTTGAACTGTGGATTGCAGTATTTTTAGCATGTGTGAAGTGTATTAGATCAACACCATATTTTTTACTGTTTACTGTTATCATCTGCGTGCCTTTTTCACAGTCGTATATAACAATCTGGTCATCTTCACTACACGATATTAACGTCTCTCCACTGGGTGAAAAATCTATACTGTTTATTTTGTCTGTATTTTCCCTGAACACCTTGGCGACCTTAAAACTTCGAACCACTTGGTCAACTAATTTCATCATCATTTGGAATATAGTACTCTAGCAAAAACCTGTTTTAAAAGTTAGTAATTATTACGAATGCTTCTGTTGTATTTCTGTTTTGAGTATTCAATACAATTTTAGTAGCATCTTTGCGAGCAGCACACCATTTTTTTGATTGACACTTGAAAACCGTAGAGTGTAGACAATGGTATACATACATAGAGTACGTTAAATATATAGAAAATGCCACAAATTTACATTCAGGCCATCATTTTTTCACCATATGGGCTAATTTAATAAGAAAATTCAGTATAGCCAACAGTACAAAATCAATTTTCATCGTATTTAGTCTATGAAACTCATTTTATCAATATGGCCGAAGGATGTATAGTTCAATCCGGGCACTCAAGTAAAAAAAAACATTTGGGAATCAAAATGGACGGAGTGTAATGGCGTTCGTAATTGTTACATAGTGGTGCAAGTATTACTCCAGTTTTAAGAGTTGAATCTCATTTAATACGTTAGAAAACTATTACAGGCGTTGCCGTTATAGTATTACATAGTAGTTGACAATATTCTTTAGGCGTTTTAATTGATCCCCGTTTCTTAGAATATGGTATCCATTTTGTGATCACTGATCAACCTTGTTGTGTGGCGTTTTCGGTAAGTAATTGCTACGTAAACTATATTATTTTATCAAAATGATTTGGTTTGGTATATCAATGATTGTCAAATGCTATAATATGTTATAATGAGCATTGAGGTTTGCTAGATACTGAAACTGTTCGTTGTACATCTTACTATCTACGTATAAACTACAACTTTCCTTACCTTTGTTACCTTTCTAATGCGCTCATTTCGAAGAATTGTAGAGATCTCAGAAGAGAACTGGAAATTAGGTTACTTAATTCGATGATAAGGTTTTATTATATATTTTTCATAAATTAAACTATTTTAATTTTCAAAATTAGCAATACGTTTTTTAAATAATTAAAGTAATATAGTATTGGAAGCCTGTTATATATTTATGTACATAAAATGTGGCTACAGTTCATTGTAACTTTTTATCACTTAAGTTATTTTTAATATAAAGGTTTTGATTGCCTACTTAATTTATCTTTTTGTAAAATGTGCAGTTTACTGTAATGTAATATGTATTGGTATATGTATTTTCTCTCAGATGAGAAATAGAATTCATCAGCATGAGATAATGCTATCTGCCTGAAGGAAAAAGTTATATCGCTATATGTTAATCTTATTCATAAGCGTATAGCTTTTCCCCTTAGTCAAATAAGCAGAAGCCTTTATTGAAGAATTCAAGATCTCCCTTTGGAAAAATCAAGATTGACTGAAGCAGTGCCTGGTATTGATAGATAACCTTTAATAAAATTGGCATGATATTATTTTGAGACAGCTGAGTGGTTAAAATGTTGGTTAGGAAAATACATATGAATAAAAAATCTATGTATAAATAGTTCATAAATAGATTTCTTTTATTAATAGTAAATTAAAAACTGAGTCCCAGTATAATTGAGTTGTCATCCGTTTCTTAATGTTTTTTACCTACTACACCTATATAGCTATTAGAAAAATAATACTTTGCCAAAGATTGTATAATTTTATCTTCAATTTTTTTCTAAGTTTATATTGTATTTAGGAATTTAAAAAAATGTTTAAATTGTATTAGTATGTATTGTAGCATATTAGACTAATTTTTGGCACAAAATATAGCGAGTGCCCATAACGCGGTGTTTAGGGCGCTGCGCTGCGCATCGAACACTGAGCGCGCGCAGACAGAGTTCTGTGTTTTGACCGCACGAGAGTTCCAGCCGCCTGCTGTGTGCGTTATCGTAAGAGACTCAGTACATTCGAAAGAACGCAGAACTCTGAACGCGGAACTCAGAACTCCAGACCGCGCTCTGTCTGTGCGCGCTCTAATAAGAACGTAGTTGGAGCGCGTGCGCCGAACGCGTTTTTGGATGGCAATAAAAAGAGAAACCTATACACAAGTGTATCAGGCGCTAAAGGGATGCGCGGCGGGCGCGCGAAGTGCACGCGTTCCGCTTGCGGCGCGTCTGCGCCTCAAACTACTTCTATAGCTAGTACGAATTTTTTTAGGTGTCCGGATCTCGTTAACAGCCCACCTTTCGAACAAAGCCATTGTATTCTATTATGTCCTCAAGTGAATAATCCTCGGATTAACCCTTTAACCATTTGACAACCCTGTCAAGACGTTCGATTTTGGACCGTCAATGTTGCCAATTTGAATCTGTATTGATTTCTGTATGACGGCAAATATCTTGCCATTACCCACTAAAGGGTTAAAATGAACGTAAATATAACATAAAATAGCTCTCAATGACGACAACGACTTTCTTATTTACAGTAGAGAGTTCATTGTAATCAAAACTTTGTTTGTTTGTTTTGGTTGTTTTGGCTGCATGTCTACTACGCATTCAATGTTGAAAAATATTATCTGCCAACAAAGTTTAATTTAAAATGAACTCTGTATTGTAAATAATAAAGTCGTTATTTCAGTGAGCTATTTTATCTTATATTTCCATTCATTGCAAGT
This sequence comes from Archips crataeganus, assembly GCA_947859365.1. NCBI lineage: Eukaryota > Metazoa > Arthropoda > Insecta > Lepidoptera > Tortricidae > Archips > Archips crataeganus. The sequence goes on from OX402047.1 coordinate 11,593,736, forward strand.
AAACTGAGGATCGGGACACCTCGAAAAATTCGTACTATACTTCCTTAGTTGCATCACAAACAATTTTATATAATTTGGCTGGGTGCTCGGATGGCGGCGCCCAGTGGCGTAGCGTGGGTGTCAGCCACCCGGGGCGGAAGAAAATTTTGCCGCCCTCTTGTATACCTGCCTACTTCAAAAAATGTTACTTAGCCACTTTAAAAAACTACAATATGGAATTGTCCAAATATTTGCAAAATATTTGCCGCCCCCTAAAAGTGCCGCCCGGGGCGGGTCGCCCCCGTCGCCCCCCCTACGCTACGCTACTGGCGGCGCCTAGAGCATTACTACATACAATACAACACTTTCAGCATGGTATCTAACAAATATGTATATTTAGTTGGTCAGTAAACTAATTGAAAACCTAAGTTTTGGCAATACTGTTTCTAAATAATTTTATTTCAGACTATTTTCTTATGAACTTTGAACCCTGAAATTCACAACACGTTCACAAAGTCTATTAACCTTTCGTATGTTGAAAGTAAAAAAAAAAAAAGTCGTGCATTCAAGCCTCAACAGTTTCATATAAATCCAATGATACAGATTTAAAAAAAAATACAAAAGGAAAGCCTTAAATTGGGTACGGATCCGGTACAAGGCATCCGAAGGGTTAATTGCCAGTAGCTAGTAGAAAAGCACAGAAATTTAATATAAAGGAATTAGATATCATAGGCATAAGCAGGCATTGCAGGTATACAAGGACAGTTGACATAAATTAAATAGAGGCATTTATTATGTGATATGGCGTGAATGATATGATCATTAGAAGCAGCAATTTGAGAAAGTAGAACTTGTTTAAAACATCATTTTTAGAGAAAAAGCCATGTCAATAATTGTGTAGTAGTACAGGTTGAGTCACAAGAGCTGGCACAAATGGATTGAACAAAAGCAATGTCACTTTGATATTTTTGTAGGAAAATGACTGATGCATGTCATTTTCATGTTTGTGTGAAGTGTATTCAAATAGGTAACACATAGATACTTTCATTCCAACTCTTGTGAGTCAACCTAACAGTAGTATTTGAGCAATTCCCTTGTATTTTTATAATTCTTCACTAGCTGTTGCGTGCAGAATTTGTTTCTAGGTAACCCGCGGGAACTATGCAATTTTCTGGAATAAAATATACCCTGTATGCTGTATGTTAAACCGGGTTCTAAACTCTGTGTGCCAAATTTCATCAGAATCCATCAAACCATTTTTGTGTGAAATAGTAACAAACATCCATACATTGGGTTAGGCTCAAAAAACTCACTTTGCCGAAATGTGCACTTTCTCTAAAAGTGCACTTTCCGCAAAATGTACACTTGCCCATTAAAGGCACTTTCTCCGTAGGTGCATTTTCCCAAAAAGTACATGTTCTCAAAACGCACACTTTCCTATAATGTACATTTTCTCAAAACGCACACTTTCCCAAAATGTACACTAGTCAAAAATGTCATCTTCACCACAAAGTTTTCCTTAGATGAAGATCCTAAGCTATGATGGCGATGTTAACATTTTTACCTATGTACCTAGATTAATCCTTTGTGCTTGTGCATTTTACCGTTTATCGAATAGTCTATATATAGGTACATATATAGTACGTACTTTTCCAAATCTAGTGCTCCATTTGAGAAAGTGCACCTTCTGAGAATGTGCTCTATCTGAGAAAGTGAACCGATTGCGAAGTGCACTTTTTGAGACAGTGCACTTTCCGAGAAAGTGACCCATCTAAACAAGTGTACCTTTAGAAAAAGTGCACATTTCGGGAAAGTGAGTTTTTTGAGCCTAACCCCATACATCCATCCATACAAACTTTCACATTTATAAAATAATATTAGTTGGATAATAAGATAACATAATATAAAGTAAAAGACTAGTTTTTTTTCTTATTATATTTTTTTCCACAAAAATATGTGCTCTTTTGACTTTTGACTGCCAGCCTCAATGGAGGACTTTAATTTTTAGGCTTGTATTTGAAATGATTATGGTAAATTGCTAAATAAGTTACCACACAACCGCACAAAGCTAATTTTGTTTGGGAACAATTTAGTTCATTTTATTTTTATTTTTTCAGACTAAAATGGGCACATCAGGTAATGATAGTACTCTTCAAAGTCAAATTATTCTAATTCACTCTTAAAAGAGTGATGGACTCATACAATTTGTTTGGTGACGATGGAAGCGGTATGTTGGAAGGACTTACTGATCTTGGTGGGACAGACAGCTTTGCTGGTAGCTCAACATCAGGTGTAACAGGAGAGAATAAAGATTCTGCAGAAAACAAGTAAGTTTAGTATAGATATATTTATATTTAATATTTGGTGTTTTGGATTCACTGCTGTATAGAACAATATTATTTGATACTTAATTATTAATTTTACACTTACTTGGACACTAATAGCTGTAGCTGTTATCACAATAGAACTGCCTTTTTCTGTCTGATTCTGTATCCATTGATGTATTGAAATTAATAGCGTTGCAGAAGTTTTTAACCGACTTCTTCTTGAAATATTATTTATTTTATTAGCAGTTACGTGTGCTCACCGAACCTAAGATTTAAAAGCGAAAAAGTTTCCGGGTGCGCCGGTGGGACTTGAACCCACGTCCCACCTATAGACCTATAGATAGCTTCTAATAGTTGTGATGGATGTTACCACACGCCACTGTTGGCGTATGTAAGCGATTAAGAATTTCGGGGAGGTCAGTTGGATGCGACGTGGTTCAGTTGGTAGAACACCCGTTGGGGCGCATACCCAGGAGACGTGGGTTCAAGTCTCACCGGCGCACCCGGAAACTTTTTCGCTTTTAAATCTTGACTTCTTCTTGATTATGTTCTATCATAATTTAATATTTGCTTAGTTACAGGCAACCATATAGTCAAGGGAGCGTAGGTCAGGAGAGTTCAATTCAGAAACTGGCTTCTTTTGGTGGAGGAAGTGGTGGGGGGCTCAGCAGCAGTGCACAACCAGTGCCGAATCCTGGTGCGGCGCCTCCTGCTCCGGAGTACCATGACTACGGAGGCTATCCTCCGCGGCCGCGCATGCCGCAGCCGCCTCACTCTTCGCTGCACCCCACGCATCATGTGCATCCATCACATTCATACCCAGGTTACCACCCTGGGCCTGACCCTATCTATGGCATGCCCGAACATCCAGGTCTGATATACAAACTACCTGTTTAATTTTGATGTTGGAGGTTATCAATTTTCTTTGAAAAAATCTAGGTATATTATTTAGTTATGTTTTGTTGTTTCTTGTAGGAATCGGAGACATGGGTGTTTGGTCGAGTGCACCAGGTCCCAACAGATACGCGCCAATTACGCCAGCCTATAGACATTCCTATGAACATCAGCAAAAAATGCACCAGTACTCTCCACAACAGGTAAATTACTAAGAAAAAATCTTGATCCTGATTTGATAACTGACAACTTTATAATATGTAAATTGCAACCACTTTTTTAAATATTTTTCGACAGGCTTCTAGTATAGGAGGAATACAAGCCCAGAATGGCGCTTACTTAGCGAGACAACCTCATTTTTCACAATCTACATCACAACAAGTTTATGGACAACAGCAGGTGAAACATTCTTTCCATTTGAATTCTGTGAGTCAGAGCGTTTTTTTATTTGGTAAATTGTGCACTATTAACGTCCTTTTCTATCTATTCATAATTATGTTAGCTTGATTCTTCTTTTCTCAAGAGTAGTACTCTTTTATTGACACATAAGTTAAGCATCGATTTCAATATTTCCAACACGCCTTTATTAGCTTGACCAACTTACACAGGGTATCCCAGAAGTCGCCGTCAAGCCTGAATCAGATGATAGAACAAGTTATATTAGGTATCAGAAATATATATGCTATAAATCTTAACTTACTTTATTATAATAATAATAATAAATATCACGGGACGATTCACCTAGTCCCAAAGTAAGCTAAGCAAAGCTTGTGTTATGGGTACTAGGCAACGGATAAACGTACTTATATAAATAGATCAAGGATGATATAGACTGGATTGGCAGTCGCCATAGTACGGAACGGCCGCGGTTTTTGTAGTTCGATTTTTAAATCTAGATGGCGCTGAAATATAGCCAGAGGCTTTGAAGGCAAAACAATAAGACTACAGATGTTTCATATTACTACAAATGTATTATTTTTCAAAAATATTGCATAATAATACATTTGCAGTGATATGAAATATCTGTAGTCTTATTGTTTTGCCTTCAAAGCCTCTGGCAATATTTCAGCGCCATCTAGATTTAATAATCGAACTACAAAAACCGCGGCCGATCCGTAGTATGGCGACTGCCAATCCAGTCTATATCATCCTTGAAATAGATAGATACTAACATACATTAAACAACCAAGACCCGAGAACAAACATTCCTATTTTCATAAAAATTCTGCCCCGACACGGGAATCGAACCTGGGACCTCAAGCTTCATAGTCAGGTTCTCTAACCGGTATGCTATTATCTCGCCTCATTCGTTTTTCTTTTAATTCTTCTTTCGTCTCATTATGTAGTAGTCTTCGTCTTGTTCGCTATCCGTTACTATCTTTTTTGGGCAAATTCTTCAACTTGTCTTATTAATGAGTAGTTTTTTTGACATTTGAATAACTTACGACGCGGACACGATATTTTGTGTGACTTTTGAGGCAACATTTAGGACACCAAAATGAAGCTGTATACGAGTTTCCAGCTTGTTATCTCTCATTCCGAAGTGAATCTCCTAATATACCAATAGACCTACGGCGTGCTAAATCTTCGACTATATTTAAATTAGGGATGGGCCGAATATTCGTTTTATGTTCGGTATTCGGCAGGTTTACCGAACATTCGTATTCGGCCCAATATTCGGTAAACCTGTCGAATATTCGGGACAGTGGTACTTAAAGATTTTAATAACAGTTACTCTATTGTGAACTATACTACAATGAGAATGATTGATTGAACGATGCATGTGCATATTATAAATAGACATAACCTAAGTAAATCACTGTGTAGCTTTATACTTTGCACGTGGTGCCGTTTCGTTTCGCACTGGATGATGCATAATAATGACAAGTAGTGACAAGTATTCAGGGGAGCGGGCGGGTGCGCCCGGCGTCAATTCGCGCGGTTAGCGTAAGAAACACGATAGACCTGCTCCGGTATGCCGAATATTCGGTTCGGTGAAAGTTTAACCGAATATTCGGCCGAATGTTCGTATTCGGTGAAATCTATGTTCGGCCCATCACTAATTTAAATCTATGTTTAAACAACACTATCTATTATCCTGTGCTTGAGAATTATATTATAGTCCATTTATTTACAAGTATATTGTGTATCACTGATCTATGTGTGTTTATAGTTGTTTTAATAAAATGTCTGATATTAAGTTTGTAAGTTCACACTATCAAAAGATACAACTTTGTCAAAAGTGTATTTTCACAAAAAAAAACTAAAGAGTACTTCCCTTTGATTTAGCATTATGAAATTCGACAAAGATGGTCTCTCAGCACAAAAGAATAACTTCGTTTTTCATATAAATACTATGAAGTACTGTATTTAATTTTTATCTTTTATTTCATGTTACAGAACTACCCGAACTACACACAGATGCATCCACCATCAGCATCTAGAATTAGTCAGCATCCTTCTTATCACCAGCAAATGGAAGTAAATCCTCATCAATATGGACTACCTCTTAGTCAACAAAATCATGGAGCAGTACCACAACATCAGCCTCATCAGAACATGTCCAGTCACTCAAGTGGGATAGCTCCAGGAATTCAAGGTCACCCGAATGTCCATCTTCACCACGGTGGAGCACCGCCTCTGCATCACGTGGCGCGTCAACCTCCAGGGCCACCATCGTCCGCGGCACCGTCTCATCCTGTTCCATCACAAATGCCTTATGCTTCTCCCCACCATTCCATATCTATGAATTATCAATCACATCAAGCACAGCACCCTCTCGATGTTAATGTTACTAATCAGTATAATCCACCAAAGCCTCCTCCAGGCATGGAGTCGGGAGGCCCTCAGTACCGGCCTCCCTTTCCTCAGTTGTCTCCGCAAATGTCACCTAGAGCACAAATGTCTCCACGTCAACAACCCCAACAACCACAACTATCTCCACGCCCTGTAATGTCTCCAGTCAAAGGTCCAAGTGCGTCACCTCATAGCTCTAGAAACTTGGTCCATTCACCGAGTGCAGCTGGGCCTCCACCACCATCGGCTTCATTCACATCTCAGAATACTCTTCAAGCTCTAGAACAAATGGTTCTACCAGCTGGTTCAGAATATGCATACCAACGAAACCCAGCTTCGCCAGCTGTCCCTCATGTAGTTTCGTCGCCTTCACAATGGAATCAGAATAAAATGCCGCAGCCTATAAATAACGTAGTGTCTCTCGAAAGCGGAGATCAACCTGTCAAATCAGGTGACACAATGGCAACACAGTCACCAATTATAACGGAATTGTCAAAAAACGTACCCAAAACTGCCGGTAATACTGAAAATAAAGATTTAGAAAAGAAAACTGCTCTTCCTCAAAGTTCATCAGAGGGTGATAATTCTTCACATATATTTATGCCACCACTTAATGTTAGTAAGGAAAATACTACACCTAACCTTGTGAATCCACCTTGTTTGTCTGAAACACCAGAGACGCACGAAAAGCAGCCACTTGTTCATCAGTCTACTGATAATAAAGTAGAACCTGTAATGACAGCAAAACAAGACGAGAAGCAAGACTCTATTCAGTCTTCATTTGACAAGGAACTGAAATTGGAAGCGAGTCCAAAACCAATGGAAACTAACATGAAGAAAAGTAATGAGCAATTGATGACTCAAAATTCGTCATTGCCTTCTCCTGTCACAGGTGTAACTAATAAACCTGTTGAACATCAACAGATACCTTCACAACCAACTAGTTTGACAAATGTCATGAGCCATCCTCCAAATTTGACTACTTCTACCAATCAGTATGAAAATCTACCTCCGCTTAACATAAATAGATCACCAGGATTTCCAGCAAGCAATCTTCCAAACGTTTCTGGCAATTTACCAAATATATTGCCACAAGGTATTTCATCTAATCTGCCCGCGAGCATTTCTACCAGTTTACAAAGTACTGCATCCCATAATATTCCTTCCAACTATCAAAGTAGGCCTGCAGCATTACCTGGGCCACCAACATCATCCAATGCACAAAGCAGTGTTACTCCAAACCATTCAATGCAACACGTTAACTTGACATCGAATACAATGTCACCTAGCTTGCCACCCCATAACACACCGGTTAATTTGCCTTGTATGCCACCTGCTCATCCAAACATGACAGGAAACGTACAACCAAACCTGCAAGGTGCTGCCAATAATATTCCTAACGTTCCACCAAACGCATCACCGAATATTACCAATGTTCAAGTAGGTTTACCGATGGGCGTCCAAAATATTCATCCAAGTTTGAGTCAAAATCTAGGACCAAATATGCAACAGCCTAATCAACCAAACATGATGACAAATATTCCTCATGGTGTTAATCCAAATATGTTGATGCTGGGAGGTAATCCCATGCCTCCTCATAATTTACCTGGAATGTACCCATCTAGCCACCATCAAGAACGTACTTCGCTACAGCAACAAATACAAGAAATATATTGCTTACCCCCTTCAACTGAAAATCAAGAAAAAGTGAGATGCCTGCAGGAAAGATTGGCTTTTTTGCAACAACACGAGACGAATGACAAATGCAACGGTGGTCCAAATTGTGCTGTACAAAATCCCGTATATGGATCAAAAATGGTCGAAAGCCCTCAAGTTACTAGCACAACGGGTCGAGGAAGAGGTAAAGGACCGCCTAAACCAAGAAAACCCAGAGCAAAAAAAGAAAAATTAATTACTCAACCTCTAGACCAACTACCAGTATCTGAAGACTGTGTAACAGCTGGTACCGGACTAAAAAATAATTCCGAATTGGACATTGATTTAAATGAAGATGTTACGAATTTAGATAGCAGCGCAATTTCACTTGATGATATTAACGGTGCAAAAGTAAAGAAGCAGAGAGGGCCACGCAAAAATAAAGAAAGGAAACCGCGAGCGCCTAAAGAGCCCAAACCGGAAATGGGTGAAAAACCACTGAAGGAGCGCAAAAAACGGCAGCCTAAGGATCCTAATGCTCCCAAAAGACGTAGAAATGCTAAAAAAGATGGTTCAGAAATTTTGGCTGATACAACTACCAATTATGAATTGTTGGACAAAGATCCTAATGATAGTAAATCGATGGACGCGTCAATGAACCAAAGTTTTATGAGCGTCGAATCCCTTAAAACTCCACAAGTATTACCTGATTTATCAAATGTTGATGATAGTAATGTCACTGACTTTGACGATATACCAGTCTCAAAAATTGCTATCAAAGACTTACTAGAAGAAGCAGAAGCGAAACGAGATTTAGCTGATAAAGATGAAGATCCAGATGCATTTAATCCGAAAAAGAGGTCAAGTAAAAAACGTCCTTCTGCTAGTGGAAGTTGTAAAAAGATTGCCCTTAAGAGAACTCCTGGAGGAAGGAGGAAGAAGAGAGGTGGATTGATACCTGATTCTGATGGTGAGCCTGACGATTTAATGTCAACACCTCCTCCGTCTCCGCCCCCTGAAGGTGATGACAGCTTAAAACGCAGATCCGCGAGAAACACACAACGGAAAAAATACACTGACGATGTGATGCTGCGCTTGTCTGATGATGAATGCATACTGATGCCAAATCCCAAGCAAGATAAAGAATTTAAGTCTGAAGAATTACACGCTGATACCAAAGATAGTAGCAGACCAGATGGCACACCTAAGCCGAACTTCATGTATGTAAATACAACGGAGGAAGATGCTATGATTGTTCAACATGTGCTTGCTTGTCGTATGGGAAAAAGGGAAATGAAAAACGAGCCTCCTCCGCCAGCGCCTACAGTTGAAACTACGCTTAAAGTAGAACCTGATGATAAAGCAATTACGACCAAAACTGAATTGTTGGAAGAAAACGAAACAAATGAGAGTAAAGAGGATCCAAAAGCTAAAGAAGACTCTGATGAGACAGAATCTAAAGGCATTAAAGTGAAAGAAGAAAATGTGACCGAACCTGATATGGTTAAAGATGATCCTAAACCGGATATTCCAAAACCAGAAACGGATAAAGAAGTTACTGAAACAAAGAATGGGAAACCCATAATGGTTGATGTTGAAGAATATTTCGTTAAGTATAGAAATTTCTCATACTTACATTGTGAATGGAAAACAGAAGAAGAATTATATAAAGGTGACAAACGAATATTTTCTAAAATAAAACGGTTCAAGCAAAAACAAGCTCAGCAATTGAACATATTTGAGCTTCTTGACGAAGAGCCTTTTAACCCAGACTATGTTGAAGTTGAAAGGATTTTGGATATGACTGAGAGTCATGACCCTGGAAATAATACAGTCATGAAACATTACTTAGTAAAATGGAAAAGTTTACAGTATGAAGATAGTACTTGGGAATTAGAAGAAGATGTCGATGTTGATAAAATTCAGCAATATAAAATTTTCAGTGAAATTCCTCCTAAAGAAAAATGGAAGTTTAAAAAGAGACCATCTGCTGATAATTGGGTTCAGTTAAAAGAATCTCCTCTTTATAAAGGAGGTAATACTTTAAGAAATTACCAACTTGAAGGTCTCAATTGGTTATTATTTTCGTGGCACAATAATCGTAATTGCATTTTGGCCGATGAAATGGGACTGGGAAAAACCATTCAGAGTTTAACATTCGTCAATTCCGTTTGGGAATACGGCATAAGAGGCCCTTTTCTAATTATTGCTCCTTTATCTACCATTCCAAATTGGCAAAGAGAATTTGAAGGCTGGACGGATATGAACGTTGTCGTTTATCATGGATCTCAGCATAGTAAGAGTATGTTGCAAGAGTATGAATATTACTATAAAAACGAAAAAGGTGAACCAATAACGGAAATAACAAAGTTCAATGTTTTAATCACCACATTTGAAATAATAGTTACAGATTTTCAAGAACTAAAAAACTTTAACTGGAGAATATGTGTCATAGATGAAGCTCATAGATTAAAAAATAGAAACTGCAAACTATTGGAGGGATTAAGACAACTTCATTTAGAACACAGAGTTCTATTGTCAGGTACTCCATTGCAGAATAACGTCAATGAATTATTTTCTCTTCTGAATTTCTTAGAACCCTCACAATTTGCTAGTAATGATGCGTTTTTGAACGAATTTGGACAGCTGAAAACTGAATCCGAAGTATTAAAATTACAAGCTCTCTTAAAGCCTATGATGCTACGAAGATTAAAAGAAGATGTCGAAAAAACGCTTGCACCTAAAGAGGAGACTATTATCGAAGTAGAATTAACGAATATACAGAAGAAATACTACCGGGCTATCTTAGAGAGAAATTTCAGTTTCTTGCAAAAAGGTACCGCTTCTGCGGCGAATATTCCGAATTTAATGAATACGATGATGGAACTTAGAAAATGCTGTATTCATCCATATTTACTAAACGGCGCCGAAGATCAAATACAATTTGATTATAAACAAACCTACGGAGAAGATGATGAAGCCTATTACAAAGCACTTATTCAATCGTCAGGTAAAATGGTTTTGGTTGACAAATTGCTTCCAAAATTGAAGGCAGGTGGTCATCGTGTATTGATTTTCAGCCAAATGGTAAGATGTCTTAACATATTAGAAGATTATCTCGTCTTCAGACGTTATCCTTATGAGCGAATTGATGGACGAATCCGAGGAAATTTGCGTCAAGAAGCCATTGATCGATTTTCTAAGCCGGATTCAGATAGATTTGTGTTTTTGCTTTGTACAAAAGCTGGAGGGCTTGGCATCAACTTGACAGCAGCGGATACTGTGATAATTTATGATAGTGACTGGAATCCACAAAACGATTTGCAAGCTCAGGCTCGTTGCCATCGAATCGGACAACAAAAAATGGTAAAGATCTATAGGTTGCTTTGCCGTAATACGTATGAGAGGGAAATGTTCGATAAAGCATCTATGAAACTTGGATTGGATAAAGCCATTTTACAAAGTATGAATACTACGCAAGGAAAAGAAACAGGTTTGAAGCAACTGTCCAAAAAGGAAATAGAGGATCTTCTTAAGAAAGGTGCTTATGGTGCAGTAATGGATGAAGATAATGCTGGAGATAAGTTTTGTGAAGAAGACATTGAAATGATTTTAGCACGTAGAACTCAAGTCATTCAAATGGAATCTGAAAAAGGATCCACATTTTCTAAAGCTAGCTTTGCTGCTACTGATCAACGATCCGACATTGATATTAGGGACCCAGACTTTTGGAATAAATGGGCTAAAAAAGCGGAAATCGATACTACTGAGAAAAAGGAAGATGAAGATTTGATAGTCACAGAACCGAGAAAACGTACAATTATTAAAAGATATGGACATGATGATGGTCCAATGGAAATGTCGGATATGGAAGTGACGCCAGATTCCGAGGAAGATGAAGAAGGTAAGTCTTTATAAACTTCTCAAAACAATGCTTCCCATATACATCCTATTTATTTGACAGACCTCAAATAGCTTTCAATTAAATATTACAGTCAATAATTGATAAGTTTTCTATCTAATTTATGTTTTAGATAATAACATCTATGAAAAATCTACACCCAGTACACTTAGTATAAGTTTTACTTCACCAAAATAATTCTCGATCGCGTTTACGTAAAAATTTCAATCCTATGGAAACATGAACGCGCGGCCGCGGAGGCGCTGTCCATGTTTCCCTAGTAATTGTTTTTTTTACGTAAACGCGATCGAGAAGTATTTTGGTGAAGTAAAACTTATACTAAGCGCGTACAGTATGCTTAGTATAAGTTTTTACTTCACCAAATACTTCTCGATCGCGTTTACGTAAAAAAATCAATTACTAGGGAAACATGGACAGCGCCTCCGCGGCCGCGCGTTCATGTTTCCATAGAATTGAAATTTTTACGTAAACGCGATCGAGAAGTATTTTGGTGAAGTAAAACTTATACTAAGCATACTGGACATAATCATGACGACGTCGAGACTATATTAGCAATATTTCGTCGTGATTAAGTCCCGGGTATGGTTTAATTAGAAGTAAAAATCACGAAAGTTTAAAACATTACATTTCTATGATGATTTTCACCATTTATGTTCTAATATTATTAAATTTTTCTTTTGAAAGGTATAAGTTTAAGAAGTAAAAGAAAGAAAGAAAAACTGGGCAGAAAGGGTAGAAGATATGCGAGTGACGATTACATACCTCGACATGAAGGTTTGCCTGTTGATGAAGAGGTCAACTATGGATCATGGACAAGATCTGAATGTTTCAAGATAGAGAGAGGGTTACTCACATTTGGGCAAGTTTCTTTGTTTCAAATAAATGCAAGAAAATTTTACAATTTATATTCTGGAATCTGGATACATATTATTTAACTTTAAATGTAATGACTAATTTGAGAAGGTTGTTTTATAAAAATAGAATAATTTCTTCACAGGTGGGCCCGATGGGATGAAACTATAGACAAAAATCAATTTAGAAAAGGTTGGACTCTTCCTGTTATTGAAGATTGTGCCCGCATAATTGTAAGTTTTATTTAATTATGGTTTGTATGTCAACCCAACTTGCATGCTGATCAAATGATGACTTGCCATGCTAATACCGAGGAAGTTATAAGACTTTCGCTGAGTTCAATTTGCACTTCTGACCAAATTCTCATATTTAAGATCTTTGTTGTATATAAAATGCCGATTCCTTTTAAACTACTTCTAATTTATAGGTGCTGTACTGCTTAAGACATTATAAAGGAGACGAGAAAATAAGGAATTTCATATGGGATTTAATTGAACCATGTGAAAATGGTGAAGTAACAATTTCTCGAAACCACAGTGGCCTACATAATCCCGTGCCACGAGGTAGAAACGCTAAAAAGAAAAATAGGCCGAAGGATTTACCAAAACCTAATGACATTCCAAGGTGGGAAGACCCCAACCATTGGAGTTCAGTTGAGAAATATGACTGTGAAGCATATCTAGAATCAAGTTACAAGAAACACTTATTCAGACATGCAAATAAGTAAGTAACTTCCTTCAGTTTTTTTATCCTCGTCACTTCCCGTTATAAGGGGTCGCCTATTTCTAGTCTTGAGGCGCCCATGCACGTGGCTGATAATGATAAGTGAGTATTCTCAACGCTACTCTGTTTAATTTTATTGGATTTGTTAGTTATAGTCTCAACTTTTAACTCAACTTATGTATTGGGTGTCCATGGGCGGCGGTGATTGCTTATCATATAATTTTACATTGTTTTCTACCAATAAAATAATATTTTTTGTCAATATGACCACTTTACTCACAATTACAGCTTTTTCAATTTGGCAATTTTTTACGAATCAGGCCTAATATATTTTCTTTACTATAGTAGTTCCAATCATTTATTTTCTCGATGACAGCTCGCGTAGAATGTAACTGCGTTTAGTTACGCAAAAATTAACTTTTAAATGCGAGATATAACAAATACGACAACTGCCTAATTTTGTTCCTTGATCCCATATAAGATTCATCTAAGACACATTGAGTCCGTATCGACGGTTAAAAGGCAAAACGCATGAAGCAACATTTTTTGAACTTTACATGAAACCCGGCTCAAACGAGGGAGAAAAATTTGCTGATTTCAAATATGTATATAACTCATTCTGACAAAAAGTGTTGCTTCATGCGTTTTGCCTTTTAACCGTCGATATATGCAGTAATTTTTTTTTAAAGTAAGATAAATAATAAACGTTTTAATAAAGTTACATTCTATGGCAATACAAATGTCATGTTATGATTGCCATAGAATGTAACTTTATTAAAACGTTTGTTATTTATCGTACTTTAAAAAAAACTACTGCATATATGGACTCAATTTGTCTTAGATATATATTATATAGGATCAAGGAACAAAATTAGGCAGTTGTCGTATTTTTTATACCTCGCATTTAAAAGTTAATTTTTGCGTAACTAAACAAAGTTACATTCTACGTGAGCTGTCATCGAGAAAATAAATGATTGGAAATACTATAACACAAAGTATAGTTCATATAGAACTGGTACGTCATATGAGGAGTTTTTTGTCAGAGTAATAAAAAAAACAACGTTGGCAACGGTATTAAAATAAAGAACATAAACTTTATTTTAACATCAACAACTACAGATTCCTTGCCATATATCAAGTGTTTTTTTTTTTTTTTTTTTTCAATTTCTGTAACGCCAACTTAAAGGTTGAACACGCCAAAACTGGGGCACACAAAAGATTAATACTAAATAATTTTAACAATAAACATTACTACATTATATTATCCACATTTCATGACAAATTTAATGAAGTTTAAAATAATATTTCCTATTTTAGTAATTGTCTACACAGTAAGACATACTTCTAACTTTCCTACGCATAAGGATCACAAGACTGCACATTTTACGTTTGAAACCTCAAAATATTGTCTACAAATTGCGATCGTCACTTTTTATTCTTGGAACAAAAATTTTCATTTATTTATGAAAATCCGCGTACCGCCAATTCTAAATGAACTGTACTTTAGTCATATTAGACATACTTCACAAGGCTATTTAAATAAAATATTGTGAATACTGAAATAATATTGCAATTAAAAAATAAACCTTTTCAGAGTGTTGCTGAGGGTTCGTATGATGTATTATATCAAACATGAAGTTATTGGCGACTATGCTACTCAGATCGACGCTGGAGTACACGCAAGGTAACATTTAAACAGTGAAAAAGGCTACTACGAAATTAGATTTTTGAACTTCGTATCATGCTTGTTTCGTATGATGTTTAGTAGTAGTAGTAGTAGTTAACGTGAATGGAACGGCACGATGCGAAGTTCGAAAATCGAATTTCGTGCTATAAAACCGTATCACTTAAAAGTTTTTTTTCGAAGGAGATAAGACTAAAGTAAAGGGTCTATTCTACGGTAGAATTGGAGTTACGCCATTTTAGAATAAATGACTAATAATAAATTAAATACAAACCTTGGTGAAAAAAAAAAATTATCAGCGTATTGGTCTTTCCAAACCAAGTAGGTACAGGGAACCAATAAAAAAGAGGCTCAATAAAATGAAATGTTGTCAAATAGAAAACTACTCTTTTCTTGATTGACATAAACTACTTATTCTCCGGAAAAAGAGTCTCGCAAATCCAAATTGACTTGGTCCGTAGAAAAATTTTTCAAATACAAGTATTTGATAACGGCGCGCAGTTCAATTTTCTCCATTTTCGCTAACGTACTCAATAGCATTGCAAAGAAATTACCGTATATTTTTTTAAACAAAAGAGTTAGTTTTTTTTTCATAGCAATCAGCTAGATAGATTAGCTTTACCGGCCAGTATTTAATTTCGTAATATTAAAATATAATAAAATGTAATATAAGAATTAAAGGGAGTCAAACAGGGAGACCCGCTCTCTCCTAAACTATTTACATGTACATTAGAACAAGTGTTCCGAAGCCTGGCAGCCTCGTGGGAGTCCAAGGGCATTGTGGTCGGAGCCAGAAGATTAACAAATCTTCGATTTGCCGACGACGTTGTCCTTTTCTCCTCTTCTGCACTCGAACTTGAGACAATGTTAAAAGATCTAAGCTCTGCAAGCCTTCAGGTTGGTTTAAAAATGAATCGGTCAAAGACCAAGGTAATGACCAACAGCACGAGACGTAAGGTCGAGGTAGACGGGCAGTCTATACAATATGTCGACGAGTACTTGTATTTGGGCCAATTAGTCTCTTTCAGCCACAGGCAGGACAAAGAAGTCGAAAGACGGATCCAAAACGCGTGGAAGAGCTATTGGTCTATGAAGGAGCTACTGAAGGGTGACTTTCCTTTAGCCCTTAAGCGAAGACTTGTCGATATATGTATACTGCCTGTCCTAACTTACGGTGCCCAAACATGGTCACTTACAGAGTCCCAGAAAACCAAACTGAAGGTTTGTCAAAGACCTATGGAGCGCAGCATGCTTTGAGTGGGAAGGATTGACCGAATCCGGAACACGGTGCTGCATTCTAAAACACGCATTGTCGATGTCGGTGCAAAGACTGCCAGGTTGAAGTGGGACTGGGCCGGCCACGTCAGCCGAATGCATCCACTGCGGTGGGCTAAAAATGCCACTGAGTGGGCGCCACAGGATGGATGGCGACGACGGGGTAGGCCCAGACGGCGGTGGCGGGACGACCTGGACATATTTCTCGACGACTGGCCTCAGGCTGCTTTGGATCGGGAGAAATGGAGGACATGGGGGGAGGCCTTTGCCCAGCAGTGGGACATCAATCCAGGCTAGATAATTAATTAATTAATATTAAAAGAGTTTGCATCTCATTCTCACTTTATATTGAACGCCCCTCGTATTTCAGCATCGGTTTAGTCAGCAGGAGGCTATCACATTTAATTTTGTGCTTGGTCTAGGACGTCAGGCGGCGTTAAGTCCTATGTAAATTCATCACTTGAACTCTCCATTTTAATTTACTAAACTTAAATTAATTCTCCGGACTGAATTCATGAACATTACTGTGGCGGGTTTTCATGACAGGCGCGAACGGAACGAACCATGATTGGTTCGTGTTACGCCATGCGCGCGCACTGAAAACTCATTGGTTGACAGGCGCGAACGGGCAACCGTGATTGGTTCGTGTTACGC
This sequence comes from Archips crataeganus, assembly GCA_947859365.1. NCBI lineage: Eukaryota > Metazoa > Arthropoda > Insecta > Lepidoptera > Tortricidae > Archips > Archips crataeganus. The sequence goes on from OX402047.1 coordinate 11,610,498, forward strand.
CATGCGCGCGCACTGAAAGCGCAGATGTCGTACGGTCCGAAATGGACTCAAGGAATTATTTTTGTACTAAATTTTTTATTTCAAAACTTTTGACGAAATTAAAATTTGTGTGTTTTAATATTAAAACAATCTGTTTTATTATTTTATCAGTAAATATTCATTTGGTTGCATCAAACATTTTCTTATTTGTGCAAAGCTGAATTATGAAGACACAACTCTCTAGTCTTATTTTTTAAACACTAGTTTGGACACAACTTTTTGAGAATTGGCAATTTAAAAAGTTACTTTTCCGCACGCGTGTGGAAAGTAAAATCCATACAATTTTTTTTCATACTTGCGAAAGTGTGCTGGGGTCACTAACTTTCTATAGATATGTTGACTCGCGTCAAGAGGCACTTTCCGAGCATATGCATTGTAAAGTAAATTCCGTAAGTGTTTGAATTATCAGGTCGTGCATTATTGCCGTTCATTCCGGGTCGACAAATGCGGGGTTGTAAAGTAACCGCATCCGTGGCAGCTAGATACAATGGCGGCGTTGTGTTGCAGCGCTCTGGGCATGCGCGTGCCACGCGGCGTGGACAGCGCGCCGCCGCGCGTGTGGTGGGACGCGGAGTGCGACGTGTCGCTGCTGGTGGGCACGTACGTGCATGGCTACGAAAATTACCTCGCCATGCGCTCCGACCCACAGCTCTGCTACGTGGACAAGCTCGGCCCGCCCGACGACGCCGAGTGCACCGACATCAAGTCAGTATTATATTATAATACACATTAATGAACCTTGTCAATGGTGTCGAGAGCTATCGTGCCTGCAAAATCTTCGACCCGTATAGTCGTTCGAACTACACAACGTACGTACAGTCTACCAATTTGATTCCTGGAAACCACAGAAACTTGTCATTATGACATTTAACATCGTTCGAAAAGCATTGTTATAGGCAAATAAAATTATTTACTATGATATGGTTAATTAAATTGGTATACTGTACTATAGCGACTTACGTGTATGAGCTCATTAATTCAAATCCGCTTTTAGCATTACGATGACTTTTGTATGCTACAGTGTGGTATAATCAAGGTCATAATGGACCTCCGCAAAGTAACGCCTGATTCAATAAATTATAATTATGTACGTTACCAAGGTGTTAAAAATATCTATACAACTCTATGCCACTAACCATAAGTTAAGTGTTGTTTGCATATATTTGCTATTACTGTATTAGTAGATTGTTCAACAAGGGACTAAAACAAGCCATACCTAGTGACACAAGATTAGGCTATAGTTATAGTTGTCATTATGGTTGTTTAGTCTCGCGTCAAATACTCTACTTTTCACTTTGAATGCAAGGAAAAAACGACGTTCTGTACAAAATTACAATATGTATTACTTGTTTACAAACAACGTACGCTCAATACGAGCAATGGACATCTGTTCAAAATTCAATTCAAATAGCAAAAAGATTTGTACCGCAGTTTTTTTTGTGTAAAGTGACGCTTTAAATGCTTGCATATTTAGCCAACGGATTCAAACTTGAAAACTATTTTAAAACTAATTGGGCCATGCATAATAAAATTAATTCATCCTTAAATAATTAGATAGATTCATATTCGTAATCATTCATCATGTTTCACGAAATTATTTTTCATATTTTTGCACAGTTGTCATTTTGAGGTTATTTCCACGCCCTAAAGGCTTTTACAGACCAAAGCGCGGGGCGTGCGCGCGACGCCAAGGGAGCGTGCGCAGCGCGCTTCGGTCTGTAGAAGGCTTTAAAATTTTCTATACACATTCACTGAAAATGGCGATAATCCTCCGTTCATATACACTGTAATTGGCAGTTTAGAGGTTTCCAAAGTGATTTTAAAAAAAAGTACTTCAGTCCCTAAAGACTAAAAAAAGTGTTTTTAAAAAAAGTACTTCAGTCCCTAAAGACTAAAAACTACTAAAAAGGAGCTTTAGTCCCGATATGCAGAGACTAAAGTAACATTTTAAGAGCATGAGAAGTGAAAAAAAAAATTATGCCTTCGACTGTACAAAGGGTAATGGTGGTATTCACATCATAACGTGCCCGTTGGTTTATTCGGTCGGTATTTGTTTAGGAGCGAAGAACGGAAGGTGCGCGGCAGTGCAGTGGGCGACGAAGATTGCACGGACGAGGTTTCGAGCGGCGCGGGCGCGACGTCGCCGGCCGCGTCGCCGCGCGCCGACGACGACGGCGCCGGCCACCAGTGGCCGTCCATGCAAGACCTCAACACGCGTCTGCGCCGCCTTATCACCGCCTACCAGCGCAACTACAAGCGCGAAGAGCTCAAGATGCAGCAAAAGGCTAAGGTGAGCACAGTCAATAACAATGTGTAACCTAACTATAAAAATACCTACTCGATCTAACTCTTTTTACGCGCTTTATTGTCTTTGATCATCGGTTTATTAAAAGAAGCGCTACCTGTAACTTCGTCTGAGTCTTGTTGGTGGAATCTTCTCCTCAAAATTCATGAAAAGACTAGTGTTACATATACAACTTACTGATCCTGTATTCTATTAAAAAAAAAAGAATTGAACTAATTTCTGGAACATGTTTTAAGGCTGTATTACAACAGCCATGGTTGCGGATAGACTTGAGGTATCAGTTTTTCCGAACTACCCACACTTTATTTTGTTTGACAATATTCGTCGATTTCTCTAACAAACTATGTTAAAAACGCTAGAATAATATACTACTACCTTCTGCATAGAATCAGGTGAAAAGCAAATAAAAGACGTCGAAATAGGGTAACCAGAGGTTCTGTATGTTACGGGTTGTCCCGTATTTCGAGCACAAATTATTCACTGCCCCGTAATTTGGTGAAACCAATACGGGACAATGCTTTGTCCCATAATTTTACATATTATGATTTAATGGCATTTAAAGATGAAAAATACCTATTAGAAACAAAATTTATTTTTCTCGCACATTAGTAATACATATACTATTTTAAATATTTAATATTGTTTTATAAAGTCTTTCATTATGAAATTTAGCAATTGATTATCCCAAATTTTAGTAATTAAAAAAATCATGTTGATTTTTAGGGTTCCGTACCCAAAGAGTAAAAACGGGATCCTATTACTGAGACTTCTCTGTCCGTCCGCCCGTCTGTCATCAGGCTGTATCTCATGAACCGTGATAGCTAGACAGATGAAATTTATTTGTATTTTTGTGTTACTATGGCTATTGAATAAATACAATTTCATTTAAATTTTCATTTTTCATTTAATTTCGGTTGCCGCTATAATAACAAATACTAAAAAACAGAAAAAAAAATATTTAAGGGGGCTCCCAATTGATGCTCCCATAAAACAAACGTGATTTCTTTTTTGTCGTTTTTCTCGATATTGGTAACGGCAACAAGTAGACGCTTGAAATATTCTGAGAATATTTAGTTATATATTCGCTTTAAAAATAAATAATTAAATTAAAATAAAACATATGTTTAAGGGGGCTCCCATACAACAAACGTGATTTTTTTTCCGTTTTTATACGTAATGATATAGAACCCTTCGTGTGCGAGTCCGACTCGCACTTGGCCGGTTTTTAATAAAAAACGGCCTGTCCCGTATTTTCGATGCAGTTGTCCCGTAAAACCGGAAATCAGATCTGGTCTCCCTATGTGGAAATGAATGTTTAGAATCTCTGTCATACCAATCAAAACAATTTATTAAACCTAACACAACTAAACTAAACTAGTATTTAAGAAATTTACATATCACGATCATTCGTGCTACATAATAATTTTGCTTTTGCAGTATTGGTTGTTTTGTTATGTATGTGTTAAAAAAAATCCGTGAGATAAAGGTCGCTTAACCAGAGGATTGTGGGTTTGAGTTCCATCCAGCTTGCATCTCTTGAGTGTATCGGGTTATCGTGAGTTTTTCGTTGAAAGAAAAGTATTTAAATGGTGGGTGTGTGTGTTAAGTATCCAATTTGCGGCTCCCCCATTCTGAGAGGAGGCCTTTGCTCAGCAAGAGAATGTAAGGCTGTGCATGATTGATTATAATGATGAGATGAGCGTGTTACCGTGTTTAGATGGAGCGTCGCGAGCGTATGGAGCAGTTAGCCCGAGACGAGGTGTCTG